>CM060447.1:211063492-211663492 GCA_030545235.1 Helianthus tuberosus
AACGAATAATCCATGTTAGAAAGAATTGAGAAAAACTGTTAGGCGAAGCGTGAAGTTGCATGAGTTTGATTAACTGTTTATATGATACAAGATGCTAAGCACACTCTGTGTTACTGTGAGGCTAGATGCATGTAAATTGTTATGAACATAAACTGATCTGGTGTACGTGCATATAATAGGTCGTGATTGATTATTTGTGAGCGTGTAATTTTAGCATAACCGAGCAAACCAAGGTGAGTTCACACTCTTACCAAGGCATGGGATTCCCGGGGCTGGGAATGGGTTTTGAATAATGGGATTGAACAATTACTCGTACTTACACTGCTACTAGACTATCTACCATCGTCCTCAGGTTAGGCAGGACACTTACGTAAAACCTACGTATACTTGTGCTTACTACTATCCTCAGGGTTCGAGGGACACATACGTAAAACCTACGTATACTTATGCTTGCTACTGTCCTCAGGTTTCGAGGGACACTTACGTAAAACCTACGTAAACCCCCGCGTACCACTGTCCTCGGGTTAAGAAGGGCACTTACGTAAAACCTACGTAAACCTCGTACGTACTACTGTTCTCGGGTTAGGAAGAACACTTATGGTACAACTAGTCTAGTAAATACAAACATGGGAAGCCCTCACTGATAGTACATACAACATGGGAAGCCCCCACCAATTGAATCTACACAACGGCTTAGTTAATAATACATAGTTATGCAACGAACTTACTTACTGTGAACTCGCTCAACTAGTTGTTGACTTTCTGTTACATGCCTTGCAGGACCATAGGTACCCATGGAGCTTGCACGGGAGGCGCGGTCGTTGTGGGCACGGATTGTGGATGTTATGATAAACTCTTTTATGACATTTCAACTTAATACTTATGTTGGGTTTTTACATTATTGCTTCCGCTACACACTTGTTTATGTTTGGTTTTGAAAACACCTATCGTATTGATGAATGACATTTACTATTTACTTATATGTTCAATATGATTGGTGGCTTGATCCGGGTCATGTCACGCCTTCAAGCGGTGGTACTCCGCGTGTGGATTTTGGGGGTGTGACAGATTGGTATCAGAGCCATTGGTTATAGAGAACTCGGTTTTAATAAAGGGAAAACGTTTTTATTAAAACCAGACTATAACCTGTACAGTGCTCAATGATCCACAACGACGCCTCGCTCCACGTGCAAGACTTAACATTTTAGGTAATATGGTATATGTTTTATTGCCTATTTGCTAGAATTACATAGAACTTTGCTCGTGGTATGCTTAGATACACATAACCCCTATTGCTTGAGAATACTTGTGTGCTCACTCTCTTCTGTCATCGCACTATTCGCGAACCTCTCTTACTTATGTTATCTTTGCTATGAAGATCATGGCTGGACGCATTAACATGACACAAGCCCAGTTGACGGCTCTCATTAACGAACAAGTTGCTGCGGCACTTGCAGCTGCACAAGCAGGAGGTATACCCTGCAGTTGTAACTCACACTAGGATCTTTAGATCCTACACTCCTAAACCAACTCTTGTGTTTAATCTTGTCCTGATTCTTATACCCAACAGGTCAGCCACCTGTTTGCACCTTCAAGACTTTCATGGACTGTCGTCCTACTACTTTCAGTGGCATGGAAGGAGCAGTTGGACTCCTCCATTGGTTTGAAAAGCTCGAGTCCGTTTTTGAGATGTGTGAATGCCCTGAGGCTCGCAGGGTGAAGTATGCCACCGGTACTCTAGAAGGCCTTGCGCTGACTTGGTGGAAAGCGCAAGTTCAGATGTTAGGGTTGGCAGTTGCTAACGCCACACCCTGGAATGATTTCAAAGAGTTGATCAAAGAGGAATACTGTAGCCGTGATGACATTCATAAGCTGGAGGTAGAGTTTTACAATTTGCAGATGACGGGATTGGAAATTGAAGCGTACACCAAAAGATCGAATGAGTTGGCTATTCTGTGTCCCACTATGGTAGACCCTCCCGTTAAGCGTATCGAGCTGTATCTCAAGGGTCTAGTGCCAGAGATTCAAAGTCATGTAACCTCAGCGAATCTTGGCACCATTCAACATATCGTCAAGGTAGCTCATCGCCTCACCGATCAGGCAGTGGAACAGAACAGGCTGCCTAAACGTATCAGCGCTACTACTACCGCTACCACTTCAGCTACACCTGCTACTCCCAGTGACAACAAGCGGAAATGGGAGGAGGATTCCAGCAGGGGTTCAGCTACCGTTCAGTCTCAAGTCCAGCAACGCAAGACTAATGACTACCAGAGTCCGGGTCAGCAATCCTCTGGTAGTCAGGGGCAGAAAAGATATCAAGGAAATCACCCAAAATGCAACAAATGTAACAGGCACCACAGTGGCCAGTGCAACAAGGGTCGTTGTCAGAGGTGTCTCAAGATGGGTCATGAGGCCAAGGATTATAGGAGCCCACGACCTGCGAATCAGAACCAGCAACAACAACCACCCGCTCCATGAAACCAGCAACAACAACAACAACAGCGAGGCAATAGGGCATGTTTTCAATGTGGGGCTGAAGGCCACTTCAAGCGGGACTGCCCCCAGTTAAACCAGAACCAGAATAACAACAACAATAATCAGGGCAACGGGAACAACAATGGGGGAAACAATAACAACAATGGTGCTAGGGGTCGTGCATTCGTGATCGGTCAGGGTGATGCAAGGAACGATCCTAATGTGGTTATGGGTAAGTTTCTTCACGACGACTTTTATGTTTGATGTGTGTGAAAGTGTCGTATATATATTAGGTGTATATTTTAAGCCCTTTTTAACACTTATTTTAGCCAAGTTTTAAATTTATAAAACACGATATTTTACTAACACTAAACACACATATGGGCAAGTGCACCCATCGTTGAGCGTAGTATAGCGTTGGTAAGATACCGAGGTCGTCCAAGGACACAAGAGCTTTTAGTACCGGTTTATCCTCAACGTCTAATCAAAATAAAAAGTTTAGAAAAATGTTTTTAAGCTAAGAAAAATAAAAACTAACTAAAATGCTGAAAAATAAAAATAAAATAAAAACAGATAGACAAGATGAATCACTTGGTTCCGACTCGTATCTAGTATAACCTTTGATTATTTCCGCACTTTTGCACATAATTAAGAGATTATCTTAGTTATTGTAGTAGGCCCCTCTTTTGAAGGTGACGTTACCCTCACCCCAGTAGTTTGAGTCAGCAAGGATACAATCCTAAAAGGGTGGATTATTGGAAGATAATGAATTAAGTTATTAATGCAGTATTGTGGTAGGCCCCGCTTTTGGCGGTGACGTTACCCTCGGCTAAGTAGTCTGAGTCAGCAGGGATACAGTCCTAAATAGCCGGGTTATAGTATTAATAGTAGTTAACTTATGAGGGGATCAAAGAGTTTGGACCCCCGCCATCCAATACCGTGAAGTATTGAAGGAGGTCCTACTAAATTTGACCCAGGTCCATTGCAGGACCTCTAAACGCTGAACAATGGCAAGACCTTTACCAAACCGTTCCCTTAACCCCCGACCAGGTAGCCAACATACCTCCATATAGACCGTGGAGATATGAATGGTGAAAATCCTTTATTTTATATAGACAGTAAAATAATGCCAAGACACCACGGACAAACGATAAGGAAAGATCACCTTCAACATAAGTAACTAGTTATTAAAGTCATTAATACAAAACCAAATAAAAAGTGCAAAAGATTAGAAATAAAAAGTATTATACTAGACACCTTGTCTTCACCAAGTGATGTAAGAGACTTAGGCAAACATGGCCTTGATTGTCAAGAACTCTTACGATCAATCTTGGATCCCGAGACGACTCACACACTCTACGATGGACAATGGACAATGGATGATGGTGGTGGATGATGGTGTTGTGATGGTGGTGGGTGGTGGATGAAGTGTGAGAGAGGTGGTGTGCCAAGGGATGAGTTGAAATGAATCCAAGCACTCCTATTTATAGGCTGAACAGAGAGCTGGGCACGGCCCCGTGTCCGCTGGGCACGGCCCCGTGCCTGTCTGACACTCTCTCTCCTCATTAATTGTAATTCGCAATTACAATAAATGCGCCTGCTGTACTTTCGACACGCCCCCGTGTCCGCTGGGCACGGCCCGTGGTGGGCAATAGAAGCTTCTATAGGTTTGTCTTTTCTGCTGCTTCTTGGGCACGGCCCCGTGCTGGCTGAGCACGGGGCGTGTTCAGACTTCTGCCTTCTCTATTTTGCTTTGGAAGGTGCCGTTGAGGGGTCGGGCAGTCCACTAATGTTCCTTTCCTTGTATTTATGTTGGATTTAGCTGTCTTTTTGCTTCTTTTGTGTTTTTGAGCTCATTTAATCCTGAAAATACAAAAGGAAGACAAAAACACTCTTTTTCCAATACTAGTACTTAAAAAGGGTTAGTTTTATGCCTCATTTGATGTAATTTATATGTTGCATTTTACGCACATCAAATACCCCCACACTTGAACTTTTGCTTGTCCTCAAGCAAAACTCTTTAATATGTGGCTTACACTCTCAAATGGAATAGGTAGAAGAGAAGGTTTTGGGCTTGTCGTAGAGTGTCGGGATGTCCAAGATCTTTCTGGGTTTTATTTTTATTTATTTACAATCCTATTCGTAATGATTTATTTAGAACGTTTCATAGGAGAAATTACTTATTTGGGCATAACATGCCTTTTTAAAATTCCATTTATATACAAGTTCACATACCTCACGGGAGAAATCACTCACACTCGGCCGAAGGTGTATTTTTAGTGAATCACTCGAGAGCGGCATGGAACTTATTCCTACCATAAGCTTGCCAAGCAATCAATCCTCCTCCTTTTTAACTTTTATACCTTTGTAAATATCAAGAGGACTTTGTGGGTTAAGGGTTAGGCTTGGGTTAAAGGTAGGTGGTTGGGATAGTGGTTAGTGGTTAGTAGAAAAAAAGGGCGAAAGGCGTAACAAGTGTCGGTTTTCGTAAGACTTTCTATTTTTTTTTTGTAACTTTTTATTTTGATGAAGCTTTTATTCAAACAAAGTTATTTTTGATGAACTTGTTTGTTTATTTTTCTTTTTGCTTCATCATTAACACAAATTTTTTTTTTTCATACGAAAAACCGAACTTGTTACTAAAACAAAGGGTTAAAAATGAAAAAGGTTTTGGTGGGTAAAAGGGTTTTTGGTTTGGGTGATGAAATGAAAAGGTTTAGGCTCAAAGGGGCTAACTAGGGGGATTTTTTTGGGTAGGTGGTAAAAGAAAAAGAAAAATAATGGTGTAGAAATAAAAAGGGGTTAGTCCTAATGCCTCCATCATTTACTTACTCGGGTTTAAGTTGATAAGGACCGGGAATGTATCGTCATGGCAAGTTCTAGAGTTGTAAGAACCAAGCGGCTATTCACACAAGAAACGAAAAATGAGCATTTAGTCTAAAGATATGTAATTATATGCTCAATAAAGGCTCAAAACTCACTTTTGTGGGAATGGGTTTTTATGTGATCAAGTATATATAATCAAATTTTAACTAAGTTTGCCATGCCTTTTCATAATTTTCTTATGTTGGTTCTTTTTATCACTACGCTATTGGTTGTAAATTTGTAAAAATATAACCTTTTTGAGAACTTGAATTTCCCGAATTAAACCTAGACAAGTAAGAAAAAAAAATGAAATTTTTTTGAAAAAAATTTGGGGTGATTAGCGGTTCCAATAGAGTTTTGTGTAAGGCTTGTATTTAGGACTTGCAAAATTCAAGGTTTTAGCATCCCCCCACACTTAAATTACACATTGTCCTCAATGTGTCCCAAAAATAAATTTTTAGGTTGATTAGATGTGTAAAATAGTGTTTAAAAAGCGAAAATTTGTGTTACTGGGCACTGAACACGGCCCCGTGTTATCCGGGCACGGCCCCGTGTTCAAGTGCCAGTAACAAAATTGAAATAAGAGATACAGAAGTCTGGACACGGGGGCGTGTTGGGTGAACACGGCCCGTGTCCAGGTACCTGAACTGGGCGTTTTTCTGCAGGCGGTTCAGCACGGGGCCGTGTTGGTTGGGCACGGCCCGTGTTGAACCTTCTGGACTGGAGAGAATTGTCGGGTTGCCTTGTTCTTGTGCATGAGTTCATTTTTCTCGTTCCCCTTTTCATCCTTTACCACCATGAGTGTGTTTTATTCCTGAAAATTAAAACTAACTAGAAAACATAAAAATTAATCTAAATTAAACTAAGGATAGTTCCGTGGAATGCCTCCATGGTGCGCCACGTTTATAAGGGTCCTTGGCTAGACCCAAAGCCTGGTCATATGTTACCCAAGTGGGATGTATTGCATCCCATGTTACACCGTCGGAGAGCCTCATCGCCAGGTCGAATTTCAGATCGAGCTAGCTCCAGGAGCAGCACCCATAGCTCGAGCACCTTATCGCTTAGCTCCAACTGAACTAGAAGAACTATCTAAGAAATTGCAAGAACTTTTGGAGAAGGGTTTCATACGTCCTAGCTCTTCGCCCTGGGGAGCTCCAGTATTGTTTGTGAAGAAGAAAGACGGTACCTTCCGCATGTGCATAGATTACCGCGAACTGAACAAGGTGACAGTGAAGAATCGCTATCCTCTTCCACGCATCGACGACTTATTCGACCAGTTGCAAGGGTCGAGCTATTACTCGAAGATTGACCTGAGGTCAGGCTATCATCAATTGAGAGTCCGGGATGAGGACGTCTCCAAAACAGCATTCAGAACTCGCTACGGCCATTACGAGTTTTTGGTCATGCCATTCGGGTTAACGAACGCACCTGTGGTTTTCATGGATCTTATGAACAGGGTGTGCAAACCTTATCTTGACAAGTTTGTTATTGTTTTCATCGATGACATCCTGATCTATTCGAAGAGTCAGGAGGAACACGAGCAGCATCTACGACTTATTTTGGAACTCCTTCGAACGGAACAGCTGTACGCCAAGTTTTCAAAATGCGACTTTTGGCTTCGTGAAGTCCACTTCCTAGGCCACGTGGTAAACAAGGATGGGATTCATGTTGATCCATCCAAGGTAGATTCGATCAAGAACTGGCCTGCACCTCGCACACCAACCGAAATACGCCAATTCTTGGGTTTGGCGGGTTATTACAGACGGTTCATCAAAGACTTCTCAAAGATTGCACAGCCGCTTACACTACTGACACAGAAAGGTGTTGCTTACCGTTGGGGTAATACACAGGAAACAGCGTTTCAGCACTTAAAGGATAGACTTTGTAGCGCACCTATCCTCTCATTGCCTGAAGGCATGGACGATTTTGTAGTCTTCTGCGACGCATCCATCCAAGGTCTTGGATGTGTGTTGATGCAACGGGATAAAGTTATTGCTTATGCTTCGCGCCAACTTAAGATTCACGAACGGAATTACACTACACATGATTTAGAGCTGGGAGCTGTTGTTTTTGCGCTCAAGATATGGCGACATTACCTGTATGGCACTAAGTGCACCATCTACACCGATCACAGGAGTCTCGAACATATCTTCAAGCAGAAAGAGTTGAACATGCGACAACGTCGATGGGTCGAACTGTTGAACGATTACGAATGTGCTATAAAGTACCATCCGGGCAAAGCCAATGTGGTGGCCGACGCCCTTAGTCGAAAGGATACTACACCTAGGCGTGTACGAGCGTTGCAACTCACTATTCAGTCTGGTCTTCCTGCACAGATACGAGATGCTCAGGTAGAAGCATTGAAACCAGAAAACGTCAGGGCTGAAGCTCTACGCGGCTCAAGACAACGGTTAGAACAAAAGGCAGACGGCGCCTACTATGTAACAGGACGCATCTGGGTCCCACTCTATGGTAACTTACGCGAGCTTGTAATGGATGAAGCTCATAAGTCTCGCTACTCAGTACATCCTGGATCGGATAAGATGTACCACGACTTGAAAACTACATATTGGTGGCCTAGCATGAAAGCTCACATAGCAGCTTACATTAGCAAGTGTTTGACTTGTGCGAGAGTCAAAGCGGAATATCAGAAACCATCGGGCCCACTCCAACAACCTGAGATACCACAATGGAAATGGGAACAAATTTCCATGGATTTTGTTACTGGCCTACTTAGATCTCAGCGCGGAAATGACACTATTTGGGTGATCGTGGATCGACTCACAAAGTCTGCACACTTCTTGGCTATCAAGGAAACGGATAAGTTCTCCACTTTAGCAGACGTGTATCTTAAGGAAGTTGTCTCGAGGCACGGGGTGCCCACCTCTATTATCTCTGATCATGACGCACGTTTTACTTCAGAACTGTGGCAAGCAATGCACAAATCTTTTGGCTCTCGTTTAGACATGAGCACAACTTATCACCCTCAGACGGATGGGCAGTCTGAGCGCACTATTCAAACTTTAGAAGACATGCTTCATGCATGTGTAATCGATTTCGGCAACGGCTGGGAAAAACATCTCCCGTTAGTGGAGTTATCGTACAACAACAGCTACCACACCAGCATTAAAGCTGCTCCATTCGAGGCATTGTACGGACGTAAATGCCGATCACCTCTTTGTTGGGCAGAGGTGGGTGATAGTCAAATCACGGGTCCAGAACTAGTAGTGGACACTACAGAAAAGATTGCTCAGATACGACAACGCATGGCGACAGCTCGTGACCGCCAGAAAGCATACGCCGATAAAGACAGGAAACCACTCGAGTTCCAAGTTGGGGATCGAATGCTACTCAAAGTTTCACCCTGGAAGGGTGTGGTTCGTTTTGGCAAAAGAGGCAAACTTAATCCACGAAACGCTGGACCGTTCGAAATCATTGAGAAAATATGCAAGGTGGCCTACAGACTGAATTTACCAGTAGAACTCAGTGCAGTTCATAATGTTTTCCATGTGTCGAATCTGAAGAAGTGTATGTCGGATGAGACCCTCGTAGTTCCCTTGAAGGAGCTCACTATCGACGACCAGTTGCGATTCGTCGAGGAACCAGTTGAAATCACAGACCGGGATGTTAAGGTCCTCAAGCACACTAGAATACCTCTTGTTCGAGTTCGTTGGAACTCCCGTCGTGGCCCAGAGTTCACCTGGGAACGAGAAGATCAAATGAAACTCAAGTATCCCCAGTTATTCGAAAACAATGCAACTACTACTGAGGCTGAAGCTACTACAGAATTTCGGGACGAAATTCCAAATCAACGGGGGGATGATGTGACACCCCAGGAAAACCAGTAAATTACTTAACACAACTAGCTTCCTCAGTAACCGCGTACTAAATTTCGGGACGAAATTTCTTTCAAGTTGGGGATAATGTGACAACCCGAGTTTCCAAGGTTTCTACTTGACTTAGTACTTGTTCACTAGATGTCATTTCTATATGCATGATGTGCCTTATAAGTGTGTTTTATATATTGTTGCGCAATATGAGCATGTATGTTAATAATAATAATAATAACAAAAATGTAACTCACAAATCAACCCTCCTAGCCGAAAACACTAGAGAGTGTTTTCGTCCACCATGGTTTTCATTGAAAACAAAAGTGGGCTTTGGCCCAGTATCGAATGAATATAGGATTTGTTTTATCCTGTGCGTGTATTTGATAACTGACAAAACCCTAATCACATCTCACCACTCTCTCTCTCTCTCTCTCTCGCTACCCTTGAAACCCGACGGCAGCTTTGAGCACTCGAGTACCATACGTCGATCGATTTACTGTCTTCTCTACTTAGGTTGGTAATCCACTAATGATAAATATTTATTTGAAATCATCATGAATTGTGTGTTGGCATCATATATTAACTGCTTTCACGAGGTGTTATGATCATATGATCTGATGGCGAGTGATAAACAAATGTCTAGATCTTTGTGATTTCTAAATGGTGCTCGTTAATCTTTGAGTATATGTGATGTATGGTTTTCGGCCACTATAGGTAAACCCTATTGACTATTATTGATGTTATGCATGAGAAGCTAAAAGGATAAGAATCACATGATCGGTTTAGCATTCATATTTGCACATGGAATTGTCAGACAACATGTGATGATTTGATTGTTTTCAACTTTGATTCTTGTGTAGCATGAATAATAAGATTAGATATGATTGCTGTTAGTGTTTTCGTGAATAGGATATAGTATTGTATAGCTTGTTCTTGCTAGCATATGAATTGTTATTACTGAATAATTATATGATGAAGTCGGTTTGATTACTATATGATCACTAGGGTGCTGCGTTTGTGTGTAACCGACGAAAACCAAACCCCTCACGAAAACACTACCTTGACGAAAATACTTGGGGATTTCGGCCCAAGTGTTTTCGGCCCAAAAAGGGATTTCGGCCCAAATGGGGATTTCGGCCCAAATGGGGATTTCGTGGAAGTGGTCTGGCACGTTTACTCAGTTTGTTGAATCCTTTAATTGTTAACTCTGTCAAGTTTATTAACTTCTGTTAAGTTTAACTCCGTTAGTTCCGTTACTCTCGTTAGCTTGTTAACACTGTTAAGTGAGTTAACCCTGTTATGTATATTGACAAAACGTTAACTATGAAACTTCATTATGTATGTTATTTCCATTAGTCCTGATTAACGTTGTTAACACTGTTAAGTTTATCATCACTATTAACGAATAATCCATGTTAGAAAGAATTGAGAAAAACTGTTAGGCGAAGCGTGAAGTTGCATGAGTTTGATTAACTGTTTATACGATACAAGATGCTAAGCACACTCTGTGTTACTGTGAGGCTAGATGCATGTAAATTGTTATGAACATAAACTGATCTGGTGTACGTGCATATAATAGGTCGTGATTGATTATTTGTGAGCGTGTAATTTTAGCATAACCGAGCAAACCAAGGTGAGTTCACACTCTTACCAAGGCATGGGATTCCCGGGGCTGGGAATGGGTTTTGAATAATGGGATTGAACAATTACTCGTACTTACACTGCTACTAGACTATCTACCATCGTCCTCAGGTTAGGCAGGACACTTACGTAAAACCTACGTATACTTGTGCTTACTACTATCCTCAGGGTTCGAGGGACACATACGTAAAACCTACGTATACTTATGCTTGCTACTGTCCTCAGGTTTCGAGGGACACTTACGTAAAACCTACGTAAACCCCCGCGTACCACTGTCCTCGGGTTAAGAAGGGCACTTACGTAAAACCTACGTAAACCTCGTACGTACTACTGTTCTCGGGTTAGGAAGAACACTTATGGTACAACTAGTCTAGTAAATACAAACATGGGAAGCCCTCACTGATAGTACATACAACATGGGAAGCCCCCACCAATTAAATCTACACAACGGCTTAGTTAATAATACATAGTTATGCAACGAACTTACTTACTGTGAACTCGCTCAACTAGTTGTTGACTTTCTGTTACATGCCTTGCAGGACCATAGGTACCCATGGAGCTTGCACGGGAGGCGCGGTCGTTGTGGGCACGGATTGTGGATGTTATGATAAACTCTTTTATGACATTTCAACTTAATACTTATGTTGGGTTTTTACATTATTGCTTCCGCTACACACTTGTTTATGTTTGGTTTTGAAAACACCTATCGTATTGATGAATGACATTTACTATTTACTTATATGTTCAATATGATTGGTGGCTTGATCCTGGTCATGTCACGCCTCCAAGCGGTGGTACTCCGCGTGTGGATTTTGGGGGTGTGACACGCTCTGCAATGGAGAACTTAGAAGCATATTTTTTAATAATCCATTCCCGGATAAATGGATATGTTGGATAAGAGGGTATCTCGTCTCAGGAATGGGTTCGGTTCTTGTTAATGGGTCGGCGACGGAGGAGTTCAAATTCTAAAGGGGTTTAAGGCAGGGAGATCCTCTATCCCCTTTTCTTTTTATTATCGCTATGGAAGTAATAAATTTGTTCCTGAAGAGAGCAATGGATTCCGGGCTGTTTGAAGGCTTTAAACTTCCGAATGACGGGCCGATCATCTCCCACCTCTGTTATGCGGACGATGTTCTGTTTGTGGGTAAATGGACGGATTCTAATGTGATGATGCTTAGTCGTTTGTTGAGATGGTTAAATTTGGTTACGGGTCTCAAAGTGAATCTGCAAAAAAGCAAACTTTTTGGGGTTGGCGTTGAGGAGGCCGAGAAGCTTAGACTGGCTAAAGTGCTAAACTGTGGAGTCGGTAAGCTGCCCTTCTTTTATTTAGGCATCCCTATTGGTGCCAATATGAAGCGGACGAAATTTTGGCAACCTATTGTCGACAAGTTCCATTCGAAGTTATCGAAATGGAAAGCGAGACACTTATCGTTCTATGGTAGAATCACGTTGGCCAAATCTGTTTTAGGCAGTCTTCCGTCGTACTATCTCTCGCTGTTTGCGGCCCCACAATGCATTCTTAAAAAGCTTGAGAGGATCCCGAGAGATTTTATTTGGGGGATTTCGGATGCGAAAAAAAAGATTAGATGGGTTCTGTGGGAGTTGTTGATTACATCGAAGAAAAAAGGCGGGTTGGGTTTAGGTAGTATTACCGATTTCAACCTTGCTATGTTAACGAAATGGTGGTGGAGATTTAAATCGAATCCGAATCAACTGTGGGCGACAATTATTAATTCAATTCATTCATATAGCTCTGGTAACCTTTTGATTCCTCTAAAAAATTCTATCGCTGGTGTGTGGAAAGACATCGCCAAAGTGGACTCGAAGCTGCAAAAAATTGGATTGGATATTTATCAGAATCTGGATGAGGTAAATGGAAGCTGGAAGTGGAGTAGCGATCCGGAGGATTTGTTTTCGACTAAGCAGGTTCGTAGAGATATTGAAGATTGCAAACGTGCCGATTCGCCAAATGTCCCTGAGTTCGATTGGAATAGATGGGCGCCGTCGAAAAGTAATATTCTGCTTTGGCGGGCGATTCTGGGCAGAATTGCGTCGAGAGAAGGGCTGGCCCGAAGGGGTGTGCCGTTGACCGATGTAGGCTGCCCAAGATGTGGGCTCGGAGTTGAAGGTCCTGATCATATTTTTATTAAATGTTTGTGGGCTAAAAGTATATGGTGGAACATCCTTGCATGGATCCGAATTCGATTCCCTACTAATTGCGAAAAGATTTCGGAGTTTATCAAATACATAAAGGAGAGCCCGGGATGTAAGATCTGGAAAAAACTTGTGTACACGGTTGTTATTGCTACGTTTTGGAGGATTTGGGGAGCGAGAAATGCGAAGATTTTCGAGGATAGTTTTATCCCGATAATGAAGACGGTGGAGTTCGTAAAGGAAGACTCTTTTCTGTGGGTTTCCAATCGCTCGAATCTTAGGAAGCCGAATTGGGAAGACTAGAGGATTTTTGATGTAGTTTCGTTGATGTAATTTCTGTTTCTTGTTTGTTCGTTTTTGTTTTGTTTGTTCTCCAGTTTCTTGCTGGCTCTTTATATATATATATATATAAAGTGATTTGGCCGTTCAAAAAAAATTTGGGGTAGAAAAAATTTCTATCATGGATGTATTATTAAACTAATAACTAAGATTGACTCTATAGTAAATTTAATTAATATATGTGGTACTAATTAATATATGTAAATTTAGTTTATATTTTCAAAGAGCAGTCTCAACATATTTAATCTCAAATATCTTTAATATGTATACTTAAAAAATATGGGGTTGTTTAACGTACAATATGTCTTATCGTACGACGCGTACGAGAATGTCTTATAACATGTGAACTTGAAATCTCGTACGCTAGTACGATAAGGCATATTGTACAATACACTTTCACTAAAAAAATATATACCATAAAGTATATAAGTTTATTCTTTTTAATGTGACATGAATCTTGGTATGTTAGTTATAGAAAAGAAAATATTTTTAAACAACCAATCAAGTGTACACGTTAGAAACCTAACTTATACCAAAGCTATTGGTTTGATTTAGGGATAGTGGGATAAAGCAAACATTTCCTCTTTGGGGTGAGCAATTTCAGGCATGACGATGTCGAAAACAAGTTGTTATAAAACTGAAACTAGGCCTAACTTTAGTAAACTATCTGTTTCATTTGTATACCAAGAAAATATTATGTGGCTCGAGTTGATTGAGAAACTTAAGTAAGATGTTAATAGCCATGTCAACACAAAGAGATAAGAGCAATCCGATCATATTGTTCAACATGACTCTCCATCGTATATAAAAGCACAACGTTCACTCTAGTTTTGATATTAACAAAGAAACATTTATGTCAATGACAAATAGGGTGATTAGCAGGCAGATGAAATAAGAAGCAAAAGCAGGGACATCAAGATACATTTGATACCTGAAACAAATTGGTAGTAGATAAAACAAGATACAAGAAGCAAGAATCAGTTCAAACGTACTAAACAATAGCTTCTCTATTCTACATCCGATGAACATTCTCAAGTTTGTTTAATGGAGTTAACAACCATAAACCCACATATTATGTCTTATTATGATGTTTAATAAAAATTAAACATCTTTTGTTAGATGTCAAACACCAACTAATAAATGATTAATCATTAAGTATTTAAAATCATGAACATGTAAAAATACATGTAACAGCAGATAGGCCAGCAGAGAATCCAGTCAGGGACGCAACCATAAAGATTGACATAGTTGTCAGCTTGATCTGGTTCCTCCTTAGGGTGTGAGTTCTTGATGGTAGTACCGAACTCTAGGGGTTAAGAGTTCGTATGGAGAGAGAGATAGAGGGGGACGATTTTATGATAGTCCAAGTTGTGTAACCTTTAACCTCTCTAATTATCTCCTTATATAGACACCCAAGAGTAAACCTAATTAGTTAATAAGAATAGGGTTATTGGATTTTATCACCCGCAACTATTGGCCTTTGGCCGATGACACCCGCAACTAACACTTTGACACCCGGCACCCCCAACTTGTCTTTTTGTTTGCACTGGCACCACTCAGTTAAATATTCTCTAACTTGGTTAGTTATTTGTCCGACGTGGCACCATTTTGCTGATTGTACATGCTGATGTGGATGATGAGGTGTAATGTCTCATTTATATACCCTACCTTACATCATAATCTCAGTCATCACCTTCACTCATCATCGCGATCATCACATGAAGCCAATGGAGCCCTAATCTGCCGATTGTAAGGTAACAGTTCTTGAAATTACTCATTTATTTGAGATGTCTTCAACGATAGATGTTATGCTATGGATTGGCGGTCACATTGAGGTAGGATTTGGTCAAGCACAGTATGTAGGAGGTGATTCAAAGCTTGTTAAAGTAGATGTAGACCACATTTCTTACTTTGAACTTGTAGATTATGCCATGGAAACCGGTTTTTACAGTTCTAGAAAATTTCATATGTATGGGTTGGATGCTGATGATGGGGGACTTAATCACTTTGAGAGTGATAAAGATGTGTTGCACTTGGCCGGTAAGGTTATGACATGGAAGGAACCATTTATGGAAGTCCTGATCCAACCAGGTCCTATATTGGCAGATGAAGCCCACTCCTGTTCCAGGCCCACTAAACCATCTCCCCGGCCCAATGAGCAAAAAGCCCAATCCACAAAGCCTCCTAGGTCAACTGATAGGGTTTCAGTGGATATAGACAATGAATATGGAAGTGATAGGGATGACAGTGAGTATAAACAATCAGCTGGATCAGGAGAGTCGGATGATTATACTGATATTGATGACCTAGTTCCAAGCAGTGATCATGATGAGGAGGAGGTTGTAGAAGAGGTAAATGGTTCTGAGTCTGATAGAGAGGACTTGGAATGGAGACAGTCACAAGATGCAGTTAGAAAGGCTACTCATGTTGATTGTCAAGCCAAAAAAAAGTTGTTTGACGAATGCTTAAAGGAGAAAGAAACAGAGGGAGAGTTGCATGAAACTAATGATGCAGTGGGTGCACATATAGAGGGGTACAGTAGCTACGAGGAATCAGATGGTGACATTCTTACACCCGGTGAAAGTGAGGATGATGATATCAGGGGTAAGAAGTATAAGGAAGCTGCTCCATCTGTAACTGAAGAAACTAACTGGAAGAAATTCATTTGGAAGGTAGGAACAAGGTTTGCATCAAGGGATGCCTTCAAAGAGGCAGTGAGAAGGTATTCAGTGACTAATGGTAGGAATTTGATCCTTGCTAAGAGTGAGAAGGGCAACTGTGGTCGTATAGTTGTCAAGTGTATAGAAGGGTGTCCATTTTTCTTATTGTGCTCACTGCATAAGGGTAAGGAGTCTTATATGGTTAAGGAGTCTTATATGAGCTTTAAAGCATGCAGGGGTAATTTGGTCATTTTACAGGTGTGGTATATATATGCAGTGGGTTATATGAGCTTTAAAGCATGCAGGGGTAATTTGGTCATTTTACAGGTGTGGTATATATATGCAGTGGGTTATATGAGCTTTAAAGCTTGCAGGGGTAATTTGGTCATTTGACAGCTGTGATATATATATGTCAGGTCTGTGTATATGACAGATGTTTAAGAAATGGGTCAAAACAGTTGTGGTCATTTGATCAGTTTGGAGCTGTGGCATTTGATCAGTTTAGAGCTGTTTGTTCATTACCATATCACTAATATGGGTCAAACAAACAACTGTTTGCTGCACATATATGTTTGGTGATTACCAAATGACTAATATGGGTCAAAACAGATATTGGTCATTTATGTTTGGCTGCACTTTGGTTTGGTTATCACAAAAACATGACAAAAGGGTCAAAAGTGACAACTGTTTGCTGCACTTATGTTTGGTCATTACCTAATCACTAATATGGGTCAAAACAGATGTTTGGTCACTTATGTTTGGCTGCACATTGGGTCAAAACAGACAGCTGTTTGCTGCACTTATGTTTGGTGATTACCAAATCACTAACATGGGTCAAAACAAACCACTGTTATGACAAATGTTTGGTTGCACTTTGGTTTTGTAATTACCAAATCATGACAAATGGGTCAAAACAGACTAAACAACTGTCATTAATAACTTCAATATTGTACAACCTAATTAAATCACTTGTTCAAAATGTACATCCATAATGCAATGACAAAACACATAGTAAACAGAAATGGTTGCTTCCACATGGACTTTTTGCCAAGAATTTGTCTTTTCAGCATCGTGTTCTCTTCGAGTAGCAACTTGTTCTGCAATTCCAAGTTCTCATTTTTCAGTTCTTGATAACTGACTGGACTTGAACTACAATTTGAATGTGTTTCGAAAAATTTGTCGAAATCTTGTTTCCACATAAAGAACTTGCAATCGGATAACTACAAAACAATATACCAACCTCAGTTTCAACAAGAATTTAAGTTCAATCCATAAGTAAACAACTTACAGGCCATTGAGGGCAACCATAAAATTGATCACCATGTCGAACACTTTTAGGACCAGCGATGCGAAGAACAGCAACAACTTCATGATGACAATACAAGTTTCCATCCAAATCAACCTTGAACAATTTAGGGGTTCGGTTCACACTCCATGATGAATTGGAAGATGAACTCAACTCGATTAGGGTTTCTGTGGGATGAATCGATGAATTGTGGGGGAATCGGAGCTTTTGCAGTGATTATGTGGGATGAATGGAGAATTAGGGTTCATTTGGGATGTCTGTGTTATAAAGGAGAAGGAGACATTACACCTCATCATCCACATCAGCATGTACAATCAGCAAAATGGTGTCACGTCAGACAAATAACTAACCAAGTTAGAGAATATTTAACTGAGTGGTGCCAGTGTAAACAAAAAGACAAGTTGGGGGTGCCGAGTGTCAAAGTGTTAGTTGCGGGTGTCATCGGCCAAAGGCCAATAGTTGCGGGTGATAAAATCCAATAACCCATAAGAATAATATGATCCATCAACAATTACCAACTAATTATATAATAGGTATAATATATTTTGATCTATATAATATAAATGATTATAATGGCTACATAATTAAATATAACATAATAATTATATTTAATCTTACATCAAGCACCAACTAATAAATGACTAGTCATTTCCTTATAATTTTTTTTTAAGTATTTCAAATCCTGAAAGTATAGGATTTTACATGTTATTCTGGACAAAAGATCTTAAATCCCTAACTTAATTTTTTGCATGACAATGGTGCGTTAAGCTTTCTAGTTTCGAATTTATGCAATAACAATGTACCTAATGTTGCACACTTATAAACTTAGAGGGGGGGGGGGGGGGGGGGGGATAAAAAATGTTGTGTAACTGAAAAATAAAAAAAAAAAAAAAAAAATTACAACATTTACATATGTTTAGCGTAAGTTTTTCACGTATACCATAAGGCCCAGGGAAGTTTTTGGGCCAGAAGCAGAGAGTAGATGGGCCAAGATGTAGTAGTCGACAACACTCAACAAGAGAAGGCGGCGTACACGTAATTTGACAACGTTGCTGCAAAGCGAACAGGCAAAAGCAGCCGTTCGGAGACATCAAAGGCCTTCTTCACCCATAGTACACATCGAACTCCCTTTTTAACGCCTCTCTTCTCTTGTTATTTTGAACCCACCCCCAAATTCCATCGATCTATCTATCATGGCTGCGACCTTTTCTCCACCATCATCATCGTCTCTGCTTCATCAACGTACAGCGATTCTTCCCAAACAATGTTATTATTCCAGAAAATTCTCTCTACAACAATCAACCAAAAGAGTCTCAGCTATCCATCTTCAAGACGGTTAGTTAGTTAGTTAGTTACTCTACCTAATTTTACATACATTCTAAGTAAGGGATTTTGATTAGTTGACGTGTCTGGTGTTGTAGTTTTCTCTGTGAATGTGTATGTTTATAATATAATGAATTTGTTTATATGGAATGCTTTTTCTCTATTGCAAGATCCTCCTGGGTTTGCAAGCTGTTTGCTAAAGGACCAGCAACATCAAAACCTCCTCCTCCTCCTCTAAACCAACATCAGATGTTACAACAATACTACTGTCTCTGCCAAATCTTTACACTTTTACTCTTTCTCTTTTAAACTCTAGACACCAAATTTGCAACTTATAATAAGGGTTAATTTATGCTTCTTTATGTCCCATGAAAATCCCAATTTTTGTTTAAAATATTTTTCTTCACATCATGATTACAAATAATTTGATGATAGTTGTCTTTATTAAAGGATTTTTAGATATCTGACTGACAAAAGTATTGAAATAGACTGAAGAGAATGTAGTATTACACATATCACTTCTTGTGTATGAATATGTTACATTTAAAGCTTCAAAGCTATTGTTTGTTACTTTCTTTTTTTGCAATCATATTTTACATCTATCATGAACATCAGTGGCGAAGCTTGAGATTTTCGACCGGGGGGTCTAAAACGTATATACCAAAATATTTCTATAAAAGCAGGGGGTCAAAAACGTATATACCCAAAAATTTATATACGAAAACTACATACTCTCCACTACTGAGCGAAGAGTTCGGGGGGTCGGCCGCCCCCTCCCGCCCCTACTATCCTACGCCCATGATGAACATGAACCGAACTTGTGGTTTTTTAAGGGATAACTATGTGGAGGCATATGGTTGTCCCTAATGAAAAAAGTTAAATACTTGGGTGGTTTCTACATACAGTCTTTTCATTTATTAGAAATTTAATCTATCAACATGTAGATTATATATGTGTGTGTGCACGCGCCTGCATGTCATTTGAGCAATTTATTCAACTTTTTACCCAGAGCAGTTGATGATTTTTTCCTATTGTTGGCACTTGTGTGCTTATTGATTATTTATGATTAGGTGCATCAACTAAGAAAGTGTCTCCTGTCAAAGCCGATGGTCCTGCTACTATATTAAAAGATGGAATAGTATCCATCCCATCTATCACACTTCCAGAAGAAACCATAAACAAAGAAAACTCAACTGTTAGTATAACCGTGGTTGGTGCATCTGGTGATCTTGCAAAGAAGAAGATATTTCCTGCACTTTTTGCGCTTTATTATGAAGGCTGTCTTCCCAAGGTTTGTCTTCTTTTTCACCATTAAGGTATTTCATCATGGTGTATGATATCTGTTTTTGCCAATTGTTCATCAGCATTTCACTATATTTGGATATGCACGAAGTAAGATGAGCGATGCAGAACTTAGAACCATGGTTAGCAAGACACTTACATGCAGAATCGATCAAAGGTGAAGCAGTTCCATTTTTTACATGTTTATTTGCTTTTCATGTCATTTGTTCAAAAAGACTTTAAGCTTTTCTAAGGGTGTTTGTTGGCTACTGTGGATTGTGCTGAACTTTTGAATGACATTTTATAGGGAGAATTGTGGTGAAAAGATGGAGCAGTTTCTTGAAAGATGTTTTTACCACCCAGGTCAATATGACTCTCAACAAAACTTCTTGGAGCTAGACAAAAAGCTCAAGGAGCATGAGGTAACATATTTTAGTTTAATGATTAGCTGTATGCAAGATTTTAGTTTTACAAAGATTAATTTTGATGTAGGATGGAAGGGTGGCAAACCGTCTTTTTTATCTATCAATTCCACCAAATATATTCATAGATGCGGTTAAATGTGCGAGTACATCTGCATCTGCTGCAAACGGATGGACAAGAGTAATTGTAGAAAAGCCATTTGGTAGGGATTCGGAATCTTCTGCTGCATTAACAAGGTCCCTCAAGCAATACTTGGACGAAGACCAAATTTTCAGGTAGGTTTTAGTTATTTTTTATTTTACTTTTTACGAAGAAACAGAAACAAGACATTAGTGTAACATAATTTGTTATTGTATTGCAGGATAGATCATTATCTTGGGAAAGAACTAGTGGAGAATCTTTCGGTTCTTCGTTTTTCTAACCTTATTTTTGAACCCTTATGGTCAAGACAATACATAAGGAATGTGCAATTCATATTTGCTGAGGATTTTGGTACTGAAGGACGAGGAGGGTAAATATCCATTCCCCTCAATTTTTATTATAGCGAAGTCATATTTGTATTCTCGGGAAATATGTGTTTACCTTGTATATTTTCATTCGTTTTTAGATACTTTGACAACTATGGAATAATTAGAGACATTATGCAAAACCATCTGCTTCAGATATTGGCCCTTTTTGCTATGGAAACTCCTGTCAGTTTGGATGCAGAAGATATCAGAAACGAAAAGGTTTTATTTTGTGTTTTAGCAAGAATGATGACGTATCTGCAACAATAAGCTACGAAACAGTCACGTTAAAATCATATCTTTATGTATATGAGTATATCTTTGCAAATTTTTTGATGTTTTTGCAGGTCAAAGTTCTACGTTCTATGAGGCCCTTACGGGTTGAAGATGTGGTAACAGGACAATATAAGAGTCACACAAGAGGGGGTGTTAAGTACCCTGCTTATACTGATGACAAGACCGTACCAAATGACAGTTTAACACCGACGTTTGCTGCTGCTGCTCTTTTTATTGATAATGCCAGATGGGATGGAGTACCCTTTTTGATGAAGGCTGGAAAGGCTTTGCATGATCGTAGGTTTGTAATTTAAAAATGTTGTAATGCATTGTGTTACAATATTAAACACTTGATATGATAATATTTTTTTTCAGGGCTGAAATAAGAGTGCAATTCAGACACGTACCTGGTAATTTGTATAACAAGAATATCGGGACGGATCTTGATGAAACAACAAATGAGCTTGTTATTCGAGTGCAGCCTGATGAAGCTATATATCTCAAAATCAATAACAAAGTCCCTGGTTTGGGGATGAGATTGGACAGAAGCAACCTTAATCTTCTCTATGCAGCAAGGTCATCTTTTTATTTTCTTGCTTTCCATAATGTAGATTACAAAAATGGTTCTTATGGTATGATCAAAATTATAAAAACGCTACCTACAATTCATATTTTACGAAAATACTCATTGGTATTCAGTTTCTTAATAACTTGGAGAAATGAGAGTGAAGCTAAATTTTGAGTTTTATTATTGAAACAGGTACGCTAAGGAGATTCCTGATGCATATGAAAGACTTCTTCTAGATGCAATTGAAGGAGAAAGAAGACTTTTCATACGTAGTGATGAATTAGATGCAGCTTGGTCACTATTCACTCCTGTGCTAAAAGAGCTTGAAGAAAAGAAAATTGTACCCGAATATTACCCGTATGGCAGCCGGGGTCCAGTTGGGTCCCACTATCTTGCTGCTAGATACAAGGTTCGATGGGGTGATGCTGGTTCAGAGCAGTAATCAAGACAAGCACTATATTTGTTAGCAATCAAGAACACGGATTAATCATTCATATATGTTTAATTATGAACAAGAAATGGGAGCAATTACACATATTCTGGTCTGCAGCGAAAAGTCAAAGCAGATGGTCTCCATTCATGAAATTGACCCAGGTATTATTACAATTTATTTAAAGCCTGTGAACTGAAGCGGACAAGGGGATTACACGATGGCATTTGGTGTAACAGAAACCGCCGATAACAGCTGTTTGACTTTTGATTTCTGTTTTTTGATCAGTTTTGTACACAAACAATTATCTCTAATCTAAATTTGTTCAATCCTACTACATGTATACATAAGTTAAAATAAACCTAAGTTAAGTTTATAATTTAACAATATTTATGCATTATGATTTAAGCTGCTGATATCATGAGGTCGAGTTTGAAATCTTTTAGATGTAATTGGATTTCTGATTACCTAAACTAAACAAGAATTATGCAGGAATATGGAGATAGATATCTGAAAAATGTATGTTTAGTTTAAGTGTTTCCTCTATAAAAATGATTGTATAGTTATACCTTTTAAAGTTTATATGCATGTTCACTAGGATCCTAAATTTAACAAAACTCAAACTGTAAACTCAGGTTTGGTGTTTAAAGAAATTTAGAGAATGATTATAAGAGGCCAAAGTTGTTATGAACACAATGTTAAACATGTTAATTTAATTTGGGTTTAGCTTATGTTAAATTTAACTTTTTACTATTGCTCAAATTGTCCAAGAGGGAGAAGATTTTTACCCAAACATCTAAATCAAATTGTGAGCCTAAAAGTTGCATCCTTAGTGTTGAAATATTGTATATCTAACTTGTTTTTAGTGTTTAATTCTGATTGTGAGTAAATATTGTATATCTAACTTGTTTTTAGTGTTTAATTCTGATTGTGAGTAGATTTTTTTTTTTTTAATTAGGTCATGTTTTTTACCTATAATAGTGGTTTGTATAAAATGATTTGTATCTTGGTTCATTGTTTAGAAGTGATAGCAACACTACTGAATCATGTTTGGATGCTAATTTTAGTAATAACAAGTTTAATTATGCTAAATAAAAAATAACCTATGTTTCTATACAAGCATCTACGTTTTCATTACATTCATCGTTCTCTCTCCAACTCTTATCAGTTCTCTTGAGAGATGCAAGTTCAACTCCCATTTGATGCACAGTGAGGCATTGGTGGCAATGATAGGAGACCCAGGGAAACCTTGGTTCGATCCTTGAGCCAAATGTGTTTTATCGGTAATTTCACCGTCGTGCCTATGGGCGGGTGGGTTACCGGGTTTTCCCCGGAATTGGTGGTGGACTCGGGTTACTCTCGGAGTACTCCGTTTGGTCCAGTGGGTGCCCCGAGAGTGTTCGAGATTGATTATGTTGGCCGTTCAAAAAAAAAAAAAAAAAAACTCTTATCAGTTCTCATTTTTGGTCACGGAGAGTCTATCCTTCGTGGCGAACTTAATGACATTCCTTTGCACATGCAATGAAGAATTTGATGTTGAAGTTAATTATGTAAAATGTGGCATTTATTAAAGGGTTTGTAGCCTAATGGTACTAAGGTGTTGAAATAGTGGCCCTCTCCAAAATGGTGAGGGTTCAAGTCCCATGTGTAATTTGGGAGTTGTAGTGATGTGTGAGTTTCCCATTCAAAATGTAAAATATTGCATTTAATAACTTAATGGTGCCATTACAAATATTTAGTTATCCATTACCTAGAGACGTGCAAGATTTGTTGTTATTTAGGTATAAAAAAGTACTTTTCAAAAGAAGTTAAAACTATTTAGTTATGAAATGTATTTTTTTATGTGATTGTGATCCTTTAGGTACACATTTATACATCTAGAGCCACCTAAAGTATTAGATCCTACCCAATAGCCTCGACTTATGCCTTAAGGTGCCATTCTTATCTTCTAACTTTCTATTTTAAAATTTAGTCCTTATTTTTATTGATAGAATGTTCTTCTTGTTTTCACTTCTCAATATCTCACCTTTTGTTCTTCTATAAATTTGGAATATTTAATACATTTGTTTGTGGTATAATAAAGCAAAATTAAATTCAAATTATAATTTACTAGCCGATAACAATCTATGTTTACAGTTTGACCAATGATGGTCCTAATATTCATTTTTGTTATTAAGAGCAATCCTAATTGTAGGGCTTCAAAGAATCCAACGTTCAACAAGCAGTTTATTATTTAGCAGGAAGTTCGTTTGCGTTTATTCATTTAATTAATGAACTAACATGAACAAAGAATTTCGTTTGATTAGTTATATGAACGAATAAGAACAAAGGTGTTAGAAGTTCAAACGCGTTTGTGAACATTCGTTCATCTATGTTTGTTTATATTCGTTTTTTATGTTCGTTTATGTTCATTCAGGTTGGTTTGTTTATTTCTTTCATTGAAGATTTTTTTGTATGTATTTAAATTTTCATATATTTTGATTTTGATTTTATTAATCGTTAAACTAGAAAATCCTAGTGCCATTCCATTCCTTCCTCAATCCTCGTTTAGTTTTTTCTTTAGTTCCTCACATCGACGATTACTCGATTAGGGTTTCCTTGTTCGCTTGTCCCTCACTCCGCCATCATACGGCGTTGCGGCTTCAAGTATTTTTGGAAAATTATGTCTAAGTACTTAAACTTGATTTATCTTCTGGATGGTTGTGTATAATGTTGGGAATAACAATGTTGTTTTATTATTCAAGCTAGCATGTGTTTGTTTGTGTTCGCTTACTTCATTTGTGTCCGTATGTGTCCATCTAGAAAGTAATGAACGAATACGGACAAATCCATTTCCTTAATGAACAAACACAACGCACCGTTTGTGAACAAGTTCAATGCTTAACGAACGAACACGGACAAGGCTTCGAATGGTTCATTTACAATCCTACTCAATAGCATAATAATCATAGATTTATACTTGATTTCTTTTATAATGATGAAAATGAAGGAAAAATAGAGAAACGTATAAGCGAAATTAAGTGTTATTGATCAAATGTATCTTTGATAAACTTAAACAATTAAAATATAGCATTTTCATAAAAGAAGACGTTGGATTTGTAAAAGTATGATAACCTGACTAATATGAGGACTTTATCTTTGAAATACTAAAATGATAAAAACATGCAATATATATTTATGAAAAAAAATATGGAAACTAGTGAGTTGAAAGTCGAGAATTAAGAACGTAAAACTTTGTTTGAAGATCGGTAGAATTAGTTAAATTGTTGAAGTTGTGAATCATGTTTTGGTGGTGTGGATCTTTAAAAATGACGTAGCTTTAAATCCTTGTAAGTGTACGATTGATTATGTGTTAAAAAAAAGGTTGGAATTGTTAAAAAATACATAGCTATGACTATGATCCGATCCAGCATTTAGCAAGTTAGGAAGAGTTATGTGTATTCGAGGGTGGGTAGAGCTAGCTAGCTAGCTTGCATTGCATTGCATTAATGTTGATTTGTACTTAATTCCATGCTAACTTTAATTGTTAACCTAATAATAATAATAATCTTTTGCTTATAAGTAGAAGATGCTAATTTGGACATTGCATTTCCATAAATGGAGTAAAATCTGTCTGTGTAAGCTATCCTCTTAACCAGACCACCAGCCATACCATATTCTTATATCATACTTTGTATGATCAAAAGCTGAATTCACAGCCAATAATAATAGTAAAATTAAGTTATAAGGTATGATTTGATTTCTGATTATTTATATTATTCATATATATTGTCATTAATCAAATGTTGTAGGCAGGCAGGCATGAATCACACGCTCTTAAACTACAAACCCGTTTCCTCCTCCTCCTATCCGAATATGGTTGGTACTCGTGTTTTATCTGTAATCATTTTCTGTTATTATCCGAATATTTCTTTATACATTATTTTATCATAATCACACATATACATTTTTTTATTAAAATTGTTACAACACATACTCATATAGAAGATACTCACTCATAATCCTGTTAACCAAATAACTAATATTAGTGCGTGATGTTTGAAATCTGATGTGACATGCTTAGCTTAGGTGAAGTTTTGCGTTACGGATGCTCTTACATTCTATTTAAACTTGCTGCAGGTGGGTGCCAGCTTGAACAAGAAGATCTTGATCAACAAGTCCAAAACCGACCACCTTCACACCACATGGAAAATAACAAAGGCTGGTTGTTGCAAGGTCCGATGTGAAGCTGATCATCAGCAAGCTATGGAAGGTGTGGTCTGGTCAACAGCAGCAAATTACGTTCCTTTATCACCTATTAGCTTCTTGGAGCGAGCCGCCCAGGTTTACAGAGACCGCCTCTCCGTGGTTTATGGGCCCAATATTAAGTACACATGGGAGGAAACCCATCGTAGGTGTCTCAACCTTGCATCTGCTCTCAACCGCTTGGGGGTTTCTCGTGGCCACGTTGTAAGCATATACATACATACATATATCATCCTGCATGCTTACTTTTAAGAAATGAGTAGTCTAAAGAAAGAATGTGTGGTGCAGGTAGCCACACTAGCACCAAACATCCCTGCAATGGTAGAGCTTCATTTCGCAATCCCCATGGCTGGAGCCATTATCTGCCCTCTTAACACACGCCTCGATCCCAACATGCTCTCAACCATTCTCCAACACTCGGAAGCCAAGATCCTCTTTGTTGACTACCAACTACTTCAACTTGCCAAGGAAGCAATCCTTCTTCTTAAAGAATCAACATCCCACCCGCCTCTTCTTGTCACTATACCCGAACCTGGCTCTGGCTCTGGGTATGAATATGAAAATGAATACGAATACGAGAGTCTTGTGGCGGGTGGGGCTGATTCTGAGTTTTCTATAACTCGACCGCATGATGAATGCGATCCTATTAGTTTAAACTACACATCAGGAACCACGTCAAAGCCAAAAGGGGTCCTTTACAATCACCGGGGCGCTTATCTCAACTCACTTGCATGTGTTTTCATGCTGGGCATGGGAGAGATGCCTACATACCTTTGGGCGGTGCCTATGTTTCACTGCAATGGATGGTGCTTGCCGTGGGGGGTCGCAGTAGTTGGTGGGACCAATGTCTGCCTACGCCGTGTCGATCCTGAGCATATCTTTGACAATATAGTCCTTCATAAGGTCACACATATGGGTGGAGCTCCAACCGTCTTGAACATGATTGCAAATGCTTACCGGAAACTTCCACACAAGGTTGAGATCATGACTGCAGGCGCACCACCACCTGCCACGGTTATTTCCAAGATAGAGGAACTGGGGTTCCGTGTGTCTCACGCTTACGGGCTCACCGAAACGTACGGCTTAGGAACATGGTGTTTGTGGAAACCCGAGTGGGATTCACTGGCGACTGAAGAAAAAGGAAGACTTAAAGCACGACAGGGAGTGAAACACTTTGGGGTGGAGGACGTAGATGTAAAAGATCCGACTACAATGGAGAGTGTAAAACATGACGGCAAATCAATAGGGGAGATTATGCTGAGGGGTAATACGATCATGAGCGGGTACTTGAAGGATCCCAGGGCGACAGAAGAGGCTTTTGCAGGAGGCTGGTTTAGAAGCGGGGATCTTGGGGTGAGGCATGAAGACGGGTATATAGAGGTCAAAGATCGGCTAAAAGACATTGTGATATCTGGGGGTGAAAATATATCGACCATCGAGGTAGAATCTGTGATTTATAGACATAAAGGGGTCCTGGAAGTGGCGGTTGTGGGGCGGCCAGATGATCATTGGGGGCAGACACCGTGTGCATTTGTCAAGTTGAAACAAGGTGTTGAGGTTGATGCTCAAGAAATTATTGACTACTGCCGAGATCATATGCCACATTATATGGCGCCTCGGACTGTCATATTTCAAGATTTGCCAAGAAATTCAACCGGTAAGATAGAGAAGTCTGTGTTGAGAGAACAGGCAAAAAAACTATGATAACTGATGAAAGTGTTACAAGTGTAATTTTTCTTTTCTGATAAATTAAGTACTTTTATCACGTTTAATAATATCAGATTTCTTAATTGCAGTGTCACTGATAAAGTAATAATGATCACCTCACCTCCATTAGTTTCTTTATATTTATAGCATACTGTCCAGCATCTATACATTTGTACACAAGATGTGACAAGTCATACGAGTTTTAGATGCGATTTGTGTACTTTGTTTGCTGTCTTCATTCAACCATACTAATCTCGAATAGCATAGCATGTTTCCTGCTCCTTCGATTCAAGACCATATATTATTCAAGTTGGTTGTGGCAGTGTGTAACAAAATCACTTATGATAAACAATCAATGACATTACATCTTAAAAAAAAGGCCTGGCCTATACAAACAACTCTATGAACCTAATATGTATGTGTGAAAATCCCCAAACCTCATACTAGAATGCAAAAGCACATCACTCCAATGACCGACTAAAAAAACTGTACACGCATAAATCAACCTAATCTTCTATACGTTGAATCTCACCCATCATGATACGATTACTAGTAACCTTAAACCCAAGTAGAGCTGGATCGATTTGCCTCCCTTTTTTACCTTTCTTTTTCCCACCTTTGCCCCCATCTGCACCACCCTCTTCGGCCAAAGGTGGCTTTTTAACATTGCTTTTACTTTTAAGCATGTCACTGAAGGATGCTGTCTCTGCCACATCACCATCACTCAATGGCCTCAACCCAACATCTTTCTTCCCACCTTGCTTTGCCACATCTTCTCCTGTCATTACATTACAACTAAATCAAACCATCTATTGACTTTGGCAATCCCTTAGGCCAAACAAATCATTTTTTTTTACATATTCACATGGTCAAACACTCGCCTTATAACATACCTTCAGAACTGGTCAACGTGGAATCATTTATCCCTCTCAAAGCCGAACCAGATGCCAAATCAGATAATGCTTCATTGGATGATGATGCCCGTGGATGTTTCAGCAATATACTATTATCAGACGTTTTGGACACCCTGCAAATAAATATATATGTGCAATTGCATGTATGACAATTCAATATGCATATAAAAATGATAATTTGGACATCCCATTTTAGAAATACTAATATTAAGATAATTTTAGTCCTGGCTTATGAGCGTAAATTTATAAAGGTAGTCTTTTCTCACCTATCTTTAGCCTCAGAAGATCCAGCCTTGTCATTGTACAAGCTATTAACCCCACCTGGAATCATATCATATTTAGTCAACATGAAAAAACAAAACCACCATCAAGAAAAAAATAAGAAAACTACCAATAGTTGGCATTTCCCCATGGTCTATAGCAGCATCACCACCCTGCTCAACTATTCCTTCTTGAGTTCCTTCACGTTGAAGTAATCTCCTTTTCCCCTCAAAGTCGAAGAAACTTTGCTCTATAGGAGACATGCCCCGCACCTGAGAGTTCTCCTTAAAGTCCGAAAAAAATGGACTTTCCTCGCGTACCGAGCCAGAACTGGATCTAGTAAGCAGTCTATGGTTGCCTTCCAAACCAATTGCTGATTCGTGAACCAACTGTCCCTGTGATGCAGATCCAACAGCAAATGCATGATTAAGTCCAACTTCTTGATTCAAGAGGTTAAATTCCCTACTTCCAAAAGCTACCATATTATTTACATCCGATGTTCTGGTAGATTGATTGTTAGGGTTCTGATGAAGTAGCTCCATAAGCAGTCTCTTTGAAGGGTCATCATCAGTTCCAGCAGACATCCAACGGCTAGGATCTTCTGAGATCCTTCTCATTTCCATATCTCTTTTCTGCCTTGTGTTATCAATGTGCAGTTGTTGAATCCTTGACTCAATCCACTCATTTGGCACTTGCCCATTGTTTTGTGAGGGATGGAAAGATTGATGAGCTCGAGCTACGGAATTAAGATCAAGGTTCATTGCTGGATTGCCACCTGGCATACGGAATGAACGGTCGAATGATAGTGGGTTAGGGTCATAAACACCCTGCTGAAGTCGTTCTTGTATTGAAAGATGGTGGTCAAGATGAGTCAACTCCTCAGGAGATAGTCTCTGATGCTGATAAATATCTAAAGGATTGAGACTACCAGAGTTGGCTCGGTTTAGACCACCAGCATTTAATGGCCAGACAGAACCAGGCTGGTTAAGATGGCTTAACTGCCTGCCATGAAATTGCTCATGTTGAAGCATCTGGTGTTCGATAGGTGCCATCTGTCCATGTTTTGCATGTGCTATCAGGTCCAATAGCTCATTTGGATGCCCTTGATGAGTTAGTTGACCGTACTCGGCTTGAATCATCTGCTCGATCGATGGGTCAACATTTTGGGGCTGGTGGTGGAGTTCATTCAAAATCTGGTTCTTGAAAAGAATCTGATCAAGCATATTACTGGATCTTGCCACACCTGAATCACGCATCTGATTTTGTGCCAACTGTTCAAGCAGCAACTGCTCCTTAAGTAGCAGTTGCTGTTGATTGAACTGCTGCTGTGACTGCAATTGTTGCTGGTGGTGAAGCTCAATTTGCCTTTGCTGCTGTTGCAACTGTAGTGCTGCTACAAGGGGATCCATACCTTGACCGGTTAACTGTTTTGGGATTATAGGAACTTGGTCTAGCATCGGTTCATTCAAGTGAGGATGTGAGGTTAGCAGATTATGCTGTTGGAGCAGCTGTTGTTGGATTTGGTGAGCTCTGAGTTTCTCTGATAAATCAAAAGCATTTACCTCTTGATCCATGTGGACCAACTGGCGTGCATCCCTAACATCTTTATTATAAAAGTTGGGATCAGAAAGAGTGTTCCCTTTGTAAATATCAGACCATGCATCAGCAACATGAGCAGAATCAGGAATTGCGTTAAAAGATGAGACACGTTGACTTGGTGGGTTCAAAAATTGCTGCTGAATATCACTTCTTAAACTCGATCCTTCAAGCTCAGACCATAATAACCCAAAAGGATGCAACTTATTATCATCACTCTTATTCTGTATGACAGGTTCAGTATCAACTGGAATAGGTTGGTTGTTCCTGAAATTTACAGCGGAGCCACTGCTACCAGGTCTTCCCGGAAAAACTATTTCTGCACGAGGGAAAGAACATCAGAATGCCGTATAAAAAGGTTAAAACAGACAAAGTAGTCAAGTACGTCAAACAAATATTCAACCTTCATCGTGGAAGCTTTGACCCTCAGAGTTAAACATTTGTAATGGGCCTTCATGCTCAGGCATTCTTGCTTGAACATGCTTTCTTGACAACCCGTTAAACTCAGGCAACTGCCAGTGCAGATTATCTGATGTAGATAGAAAACCTGTTTCAGAAACAGGTACACTAGCATCTTCGAAACCATTACCCTTATTCAGACTGGGACTTGCATCGTTGGTGGTGGTGTATTCACGGCTAGCAACTAAGTGTGGCATAACAACACCTAACTCCAGGAATGGAGCTCCATCCGGTGCATCTGCCATCTGAACGGGTAAATCTGCCCCGAAAAACCCTTGCTCAAACCATGAAATGATATCGACCCCAAGAAATGGTCCCTGGATTTCCCCTTGAGGATCCCGATAGTAAAGACTTAACTCCTCGGGTAAAATATTTGTGGTTACATGTTGATTCATATTATTCTCAAAAGAATGCATGTTTCTTGTCCGATATTGTTCAGAAGATGAGTTAATAAATAAAGAGTTTGAGTCGATGCCCTGATACCCCAAAGTAGCCAAATCTGGAGCATCAACATAAGAAGCTCTATCATGAATTCGGTCAATAAAACTGTTGTTTGACCTTGTTTGCAACGCAGAGAATCTTTGTTCTTGATCCTGATTAGTCTATTGACCTGAAATGTGGTTAAAATATCTAATTTATCATAACTGATTACTGACAAACAGTAGAGTTCACAGATTACGGTTAATAGGTAACTCACCCTCTTTTGTTTTATCCATTTGACCATCAAAGTGTAAACTACCGATAACTGTTTGACGAGTGTTCTGATTCGGGTCAATTATATCGTCCACAAAGGGGAGAATGTCATCTTTCCCATTTGTGATTCCTAAATCCGAGACATCTATAGGATAATATCAAACTTCTTAGACACAGAAAACCACCAAAAAATAAGAAAATATAACATTCTTTCAAGTCCATAGGTTCCATTTACCTGAATTGTCCACCAAATCACTACTGGTTATTTTTCCCTTAGATATATCAACAAGGATGGCCTGGAAACATTGCATGTGCTCATCATATTAATACAAAATTAATAGCATTTAGACTAAGATACGTAAATTTGACTATGACAGTAAACAGAGGGTTGTACCTCTTCTTCAGAATCAGGAGCAACAAAAGCAAGAGGTTCCACTAAAGTTATTTGTGTGATAGGAGGTATTTCTTCAACTTTTTCAGGCATGTTGGCAAAAGAAGAGTCAAGTTTCTGCCTACGGTAAATATCAAGAAGCTTTCCCCTTGGGTATGTAAACATATCTAAGGACACAACTGGCTTGCCAATCATCCCTTCATTTTTCTCAATCAAACTTGCAGATGAATGCCTCACAACAGTACCAATAGCTCTACCGCGTCCAATAGTAAAGCCCGTGCTTGCATTTAAACCCTCAACGCGACCTTTATCAGGCCCAAACCCAGGTGCAGCCCGAAAAGAACCTGGCCCACTAGAATTTACCTCCATTCTATGGCGTGGTCTCCATTTATCACGAGATTCAGGATCACGGTCAGAAACTAGTTTATTTCCACTTGCATGTGTTTGCGTGTCACCATGAACATCCCCCTTTTCAACATCTGTCTTCTTCTCAGTCCTATCCTTTTCTTTTTCATCTGGGCCCCACCTAGATGACCATTTGCTATTACGGTTACCAACATCAATCCACCTGTCAGAGGAGGGAACTCTGTTATCAGAAGTATCAGCACGGCGGTCGGTTTTCCTGCGGTCTTTTCTGCCAAGTAAGCCTGTTTCTCTTTCCTCTTCACGCCAGCGGCGACCACTTTCTGTTTCACTTACGGTTTTTCTCCAATCTTTTTTGTCGTCAGATCCATCAGAACGCAAAGCCTCCTTCAAACTGAAATCAGCAGAACTTCCAAGAGAGAGAGAACTTGGTGCACGCATTTCCTATAATCCGTATATGAATGTAATATTACAAAGCATGGCATTCATATACATAAGGACTGATCATGTATGCTGTAATTTAACCATAGTTATTAAAGGCGCTAGGCGCACTCAAGGCACATAGGCCTCGCCTGGGGCCTAGGCGCAAAGCACAAAAAAAGCAAGGCCCTGAGAAAAATAAAGCGCATAATGAAAAAAAATAAAAAATATATTATGTATTAGAAAAAGAATACTATTCTTTAAATAAAATAAACAAAATCTATTATATAACACTTTATATCATTTATTTAGTACCAAAAGTTCTAAAATATTAGTGTATTAGTGCAGCAAAGTAGTTTTCCTTAGATAAAAGTTTGGATCTGGCTAGAATCTTGCCGGAATTTAGAAAATATGGCCGGAAACTCTCAGGAATCTAGGAATCTCGCCGGAATGTACACTTGAACCATTACCTGGAGAATTAAAGCGCAATTTCCTTGACTTAAGGCGCAACTGCCTCGCCTCACCTGAAAAATGGGCCTAGGCGCAAGAGGCGATGGCTTTTAACAACTATGAATTTAACCATTATTTAAATCAAGGGAGCTCTTAATGATAGCGTACAAAAGGTTAGAATTTAACCAAGCAACCAACTACAGCATATTCCAATGATACCATACCCATAGATATTTCTGCACATAAAATTTGAAATAAGTTGAATAAAACTCACCATCTTACTATCGCCTGGTTTAGCGTAGAGCCACTGCGGAGACAAGGGGATGCTGCTATCCAAAACTGCTTGATCTTTGAATGATACAACCAAACCACCAGAAACTTTAGTTGTGAAGGAAAAATAGTAAAATAAAGACTACATTTGCCAAACTGTTGATTTACAGATAAGATATTAAAGACAAAACCATGAATAAAAGCTACCTTTGAAATCATAAGCAATCATCTTATCTTCACTACTGCCCCCAAGAAGCTCCCACTGTCATGGAAGATGGGGGCATGAGTGCATAATTGTTAATGGCGAACAGCGACAAACAGCGATAAGGTACCTATATGCTACATAGCGAATAGCGATACACTAGAAAAAAAATTTATATGTATTATATATGCTATTTTCCATGTATATTTAACAAAAACCTAAAATTCAGCTATTTTATAGCTATATTTAATTGCTATTTATATTAAAAAAAGCAAAAATAAAATAAAGTGTCGCTATCTATCGCTACCACCCTAATAGCGAGCCTAGACCTATACGCTAGGTAGCACGCTATAGCGACCGCTACGCTCGCTATTGACAACTATGAATGAGTGTAAACATGTAGAAGAGTCTGCAAAACTTCATGTGCACTTATTTATGATGAAAAAAAGTGCAGATGATAACACCACATGTGATGATTTAAAGAGTATTGGAGTGTGGTTGAAATAAAAACATGTATCTGTAGTGAGGGAATTGTAAGGAACAAACAGAGAAAGAGAGAGGTTTGATTACAATTAGACACCACGGGGGTAAGGGTAAGAAAATCAAAGTGTAGAGTAACAGAATTTGAATTCTATAAAAAGTAACTCAGAATCAGATAGATGATAGGTGAATGTTATGTATAAGTGTGAAGGTAGAGTGTAATCTATCTAAGGTGCAATTTATGAAACAGAAGAATGTAAATGTAAATCTAAATTCGGTTATTGAAAGAGAAATGAAAGTCGCAATAATAATAGGTAGGAAGAGAAAGAGAAATTGCAGTAGATGAATGAAAGAAATACCAGAATGAAGGGAGGTTTTGGAGGAGAGAAGATCGTCGGGAAGATCAGCCATCGGACGGAGATTCGTTGTTGTTGTTAGGGTTTCCAAAAACTTCTTACTCACAGGGAGGGAGGGAGGAAGGAGAAACGGGGCCAGCCTTTCTTTCTTTTTACAGGATTACGTCATCATCTTCTATTCAATTAAAATCCGATTACATTTTTAATCCTTCCTGTTTTTGTTTAATTGGTACCACCAAAGGTTGTCCATACTGCTCGACGATCGAGAATCGCTCGATGATCGTTCGAAAAATGCTCGTTCGATTCCCGCTCAGTTTGTAAATGAGCCGCTCGGATCGGTTCGATTCAAATTCAATCCAAGCATGAGCAAAGGTCCGCTCGCTCGTCGATCGCTCGGTTTCTCTAGACTCATAAACTGATTGTTCGAAGATCCGCATATCGCCGCTGCCAGTTGCCACACACCAAAATCTAACCCTAAATTCCTAATTCCTAAAACATTGTCATAATCTGATTGTTCGATCAAGCGGTAACTCTAAAAGCACAACATCTATTGTTAAGAACAATTTTAGAATCATGATTTTAGTTATGTATTGCTTTTGTTAGTAAGGTGTTGGACATGTTTTAATTAATTTAGGATTTGTTTTTGTTGAATGCAGCCTTATAATTCAATCGAGCGAAAACAATCCGCTCGATTTTAGTTAGGATTTGAGAAAAACCTAGCGAAAATGATCCGCTCGATTCAAATTCAATCCGAGCATGAGCATCACTTTTGTGCTCGTTTTTTTCAAATTTGATCTGATCGGATCAGATCGATTGTAATTCAATCCGAGCACGAGCAGACCCTCGATCGGATCGGATCGGCTCATGAACACCCCTAGTACCACCTCTGCTTTTTTTTTTCTTTTTTCAATTCATTTCTTGGTTTTCCACAATGAGGAAATTGATCCATAAACTAGTATAACAGACTCGTGTGTTGCAATGGGCTCGTAATCACATACGTAACTAAGATAAACCAATTGCGATTAGACTCGTAATTGGTTTTTAGAGTAATTGAGCAAACAATTATGTAAGATAGTATCCCTTACCTTATTATATATAGATGATATGTCTGATGCTCGGCTCTGGATTGCTTAGTAGGTCTGTGATTGATCGCGGCTATCTTGTATAGTTTAGCTTGATCGATACGAATCCTATTAACCTCTTAAAGATCGGTGTCTTCGGCGTGTTTGGTTCCCAGGATCGATTATGGGAGACGGTGGTCATGATGTGATTAAATTTTTCGTCACCAATCTGCCGGAAAGGAGTAGCTCAAAGGAGATTGGGGATTTCTTTATTGTATTTGGGGAAGTCGTGGGTGTGTATGTGGCCAAAAAAAAGAGACAAGTTGGGGAATAGATTCGGGTTTATTACGTTTTCAGGGGTTAGGGATAAGAAGGAATTGGAAGAAAGTTTGAAGGTTGTGAAGATGGGTAATAACAAACTCAAAGTTAACGTAGCCAGATTTTCCGTGGAGAACAATCTTAATACCCGTCCGTCGGAGAAGAACAAAAGCAACACACAAGGTTTTAACGACTGTTTTAATGGCGGAAGTCAGGTTCAGGCTAATAGAACTTTCATTCCTAACCCCTTGGGGACGGCTTACAGGGACTCACTAGTGGGTAGCTCAAAGGGGGATAAGATGGAAGAAAAAATGGTTGAAATCTCTAGTTTTGTGAAGCCTTTTGATGACTGGTTGAACAAAAGCTTGATTGTTAGAACTATCGACCTCTCGACCCTTGTCAAGCTAGATAAACTATTTTTGAACGCTGATGGCCCGAAGGTTGGGTTCAAATACGTGGGTGGATTATATATGTTGCTGGTTTTTGAGAGCACGGAGGAGATGTTTAACTTTAAAGATTTCAATCCGAATATTAAGTTATGGTTCTCTTGGGTTTAAATTTGGATTGGTCAATCTCTTCCGTTTGAACGTATTGCTTGGCTTAAGATTACCGGAGTTCCATTGCATTTGCTAGACATTGAAGTTTTTGACTCAGTCGGTAGATTTTCGGTAAAGTGGTGACGCTTCCTCGCTGACAAAAGATTATAACGACCTCACTTTTGATTTAGTTGGTGTTCTGGTTGGGGATGGTAAGAGAATTTGCGAGCCAGTTACCCTAAGATGGAAGGATAGGAAATTCAAAGTGTGGGTTTCCGAAGAATTGGGAGATTGGGTTCCGGATGGTATCAACGTCGATGACATTTGGGAGGAGAAGGCCGATTCGGACAAAGTAAAAGGAGATGATGACGGTAGGGAGAATTTTTTCTCGCCGGAGGTGGTGGGGTGCTCGTCGGATTCTTCATCGGGACCCCAGGGAGATCGTTTGGTGGGAAGGCAGACAGACAACTACGTTTCCGGTGTTCCAAAAGTTGAAGGGATTGAATCTAATCTGATTGACTGCATGGGTAAAGAAGGTGGCGGGAGTGAGTCGGTTCAGTTTCCAAGTGGTGTAGGGTGTGGTCCCGATGTTATGGAAGAGGGAGAAATCCCTGAAGTCTTTAATGAGGGAGGGAAGGAAGCGTCAAATGGTTATGATCCTTGGCTAACAAGACTGTTTAGGGCCCAAAGGAAATAGGCCAAATTTATTTCTCAAGCCCAGGCCAAATTTGTTAGTAAAATAGGGGGCCCACAACTAAAAAGAGAAGGAGACTGGATGATCCATTGGACTTCATTGATTTGGATATAGATGCTAGTGACAAGGATAAAGAGAATGGTTTTACTGGGGAAAAGACTTTTTCTTTGGATCTAAATGTTAGGGCAAGAGAAGACAATCCTTCACATACGGACACGGGTATTCAGACCGAAGAGGTAGAACAGCCGCACGTAGCCATGGAATCGGAGCCTGTCATTCGTTCGGATTCGTTTTAAAAGGTGGATTTGGTGAATAAAGAAACAGAAAGTACGATTGAGGTGGGCTCTGAGATCGGAGCTGACCTGCGTCAACATCAACAACTGATTGCGGAGCTGATTGTGGAAGAAGGAATTCAGTCTGGGAAACCATGAATTTCATGTCGATAAATATTAGAGGTATGGGATCCGAGCTGAAGGCTGGCTGGATTAAAAGTTTGAGAAAGGAGCACAAGGTTAACTTCTTAGCCATTCAGGAGACTCAAGATGAGGAGGTTAGTCCAGATTGCGTTTCTTAATTTTAGGGAGATTCCAATTTCTTGATGGATTCTGTTGGGGCTACAGGTAGATTTGGGGGGATGTTATGTATTTGGGATCCCCAAATTTTTCGTTTGCAGGGGGTTACAAAACAAAGACATTTTTTGCTGATCAATGGGTGGCTGGCTGGTAGTGACCAGATGATTAATATTATTAACATATACGCCCCTCAAAGAGTATTGGGGAAAAAAGTGTTATGGAATAGTCTGGTGGATGTTATAAAATTGTGGGTCGGGCAGTGGATTCTTCTTGGTGATTTTAACGCGGTTAGGAATCCTGAAGAAAGGAAGAATTCTGTCTTTAACAGTTCCTGCGCTAAAGATTTTAACGATTTCATCGACGAATGTGGGCTGGTAGAATATAGTATGAAAGGTCGGAGTTTCACTTTCCTTGCCCCAAATTCTAACAAACTCAGTAAAATATATAGGGTGCTAGTTTGTAAAGACTTTTTTGACGTTTGGCCGGAAGCGTGTCTGAGTAGGTTACCGAGATTACACTCCGATCACTGCCCGGTTATTCTTAAGACCTGTCGAAATAACTTTGGTGCTAAACCTTTTAGGTTCTTTAACTTTGGTGCTAAACCTTTTAGGCTCGAGAAGGAGGGTTTTGATAATATCGTGGAAAATGCAGTGGAGTCGTATGCTAAGGTAGGGGTTTGGCCAGAAATTTGGGATAAAGAAGATGAGCTAAGGGATAAAGAAGAGTTGGAATAGTTGGATAACTTGTGTGAAGGCAGGGATCTCTCTAAAGAAGAGGTATGGATAAAGGACGAATGCCTTAAGAATATTTGTGAGAGAGAACGTTTGCTTGCCATGGATCTGAAGCAAAAATCTCGCTGTCGGTGGGCGATCGAGGGGGATGAAAATACCGCTTTTTTTCACAGGCTTATTAACAACAGGAAAAGCAAAAAGGGCATCCCGGGGCTGAACATTGAGGGAGTTTGGGTTGTTAAACCGAAGTTGATCAAAAAGGAAGTTTTTGGATTCTTTAAGAATCACTTTTCGGAGAAAGTTGGTTCCAGACCTGGATTGTGCTGTCCAGGAGTGAAAAGGCTTTCGGAGGTGGAAGCCAACAGCTTATCGGAGCAGTTTACGGCCAAGGAGATTAAAGAAGCGGTTTTTGAATGTGGGGCGGATAAGGCCCCAGGTCCGGATGACTTTAATTTTAGATTCTTGAAGCATTTCTGGAGATTCTTCCAGGAAGATTTCAGAGATGTTTTGGCTAACTTTTACGATTCGGGCTCTATCGACAGGGGATGCAGTACATCGTTTATAACGCTTGTTCCTAAAATCAAAGATCCGATTGGTTTAAGAGACTACCCTCCGATAAACCTTATTGGGGTCATAAGTAAAGTTATATCGAAGATCTTGGCGAACCGTTTGAATAATGTTATTGGGAGTGTAGCATCTGTGTCTCAATCGGCTTTTGTTAAAGACAGATATATTCTAGACAGTCCCCTAATATTGAGCGAGGTTTGGTCGTGGCTTAGGAAAAAGGGTAAAAAATCTTTCATCTTTAAAATCGACTTTGAAAAGGCGTATGATAACGTAAACTGGGGTTTCCTGTTAGAGATGATGAATCAAATGGGGTTCTCTTCGTTATGGTGCAAGTGGGTTAAAGGGGTGCTTGTTTCCGCGAGATCCTCTGTTTTGGTTAACGGCTCTCCTACGTTCGAATTTCAATGCCAGAAAGGATTACGCCAATGTGATCCTCTATCTCCCTTCCTTTTTCTTATTGTGATGGAAGCTTTTTCATGTATAGTCTCTAAAGCTTGTGACGCGGGAAGATTAAAAGGGGTAAAACTTCCTAACGGGGGGCCCGGAGGTCTCGCACCTTTTATACGCTAACGATGCGTTGATCATGGGGGAGTGGGAGAAGGAGAATATTTTAATGGTGGCTAGAATTCTGCGGGTTTTCTATGCTTGCTCAGGTTTGAAAATTAATATTCATAAATCTAATCTTTTTGGTGTGGGAGTTGTAGATGGGGATATTGCCAGTATGGCATCGGTTGTGGGTTGTAAAAAAAGGGATTTTCCTTTTAGTTATTTGGGTATCCCTTTAGGTGCGAACATGAACCGGGTTAATAATTAGGACCCCATTGTTAATATTTTCAAAAATGGAAAGCTCATCGCTTTCTATCGGTGGTCAGGTGGTTTTAATCAAAGCGGTTCTTGAGAGTCTTCCCATTTATTATCTTTCCATCTTTAAGGCGCCGGTTAAAGTGATTGATAAATTGGAGTCCCTTAGATCATGCGTAGTTGTTAGCTCAATAATGCCCCCACCATGGGGCGTTTTCTGCCATGTGGCAGTCCAGTCAGCATGGGGGCATTATTGGGCGTTATTGCAAAAGTGCCGTAGTAGGAATAATGCCAATAACGCCCCTTCCAATCATATCACAATTATATTTTTTAATTAAAAACTTAAAATAGTTCATTAAATAAAAAAAATACAATACTAGAAATAACAAAAAAAACCGGAAAAAAGTATTTTTGAAACTTTAAGGACTGATTTAGTATTTTTGAAACTTGAAATATTAAAGGTTTTGAAGTTTAAATCTTTTTTTAAAATACAATCAAACTTTAGGGACTGAATGTGCAAAATCACTTTCTAAAATTACTTTCTTCTTCCTTGAGTTACAACCTGCAACTTTCTTCTTCCTTTTGTAATTAAAACTTCAAAAAAAACCTTTGCCAAAATCACACAAATATTATACACACACAAATATTATACACACATGGCAAGGTTTTATTGGGCAAACAAATGAAGTTCCAGCGTTTTTCAAATCACGCCAATCGAATTTTTTTCCCCAAAAACGCCCGATAACGCCGGTATGTAATGGGATAGGGGCGTGATTCGGCCTTCTTTTTGAATTTTTTTTTAAAACGCCCCACTACACATGGTCTTATGAGGAATTTCTTATGGGGTGGTTTGGAGGATGTTAGAAAAATGCATTGGGTTGCGTGGAATAAAGTTACTCTCCCTAAAAAATACGGCGGGCTAGGCATATGTAAGCTTAAAACGGTGAATGATGCTCTTCTTTCTAAGTGGGTATGGAGATATAGGGTGGAAGAAGAGAGCCTTTGGAGAAGCGTCGTTTCGGCTTGCCATGGTAAATCTAGGAAGTGGTCGTGTTTGCCATCAAATCCGACGATGTCGGGAGTATGGAAAAACATTGTGAGAATGGAATCAAAAGTTCTGTTAAAGGGTAAGAGGATCCATAGGTTTATTAAAGGGGTTATGGGGGACAGGCGTAGCATCCGTTTTTGGATCGATCACTGGATTGGCGATGCCCCGCTAATGCTTAAATGGCCAAGTCTGTTTGCTTTAGAAAAATAATAAAAGTTGCTGGGTGTGTGACCGTATTCCGGAAGTTGGAGAGGTCGATCCTTGGTCTTGGGATTTGTCACACCCCCAAAATCCACCTGCGGAGTACCACCGCTTGGAGGCGTGACTGACCAGGATCCAGCCACCAATCATATTGAACAAGCATATAAGTAGTCATAAAAGTTCAACCAATACAATTGGTGTTCAAACAAAATATCGTTAAGTTGCAAGCGGAAGCATAAGTCTTAAATCAAAACATAAGTTTAATTGTTTCATAGTTTAACGTGGACACACAGTCGTCCATATCCCACAACGATCCTCCTCCATGCAAGCTCCAGCTAAGAAACCTAAGGACCTGCAAAGCATGTAGTAACGAGTCAACAACTAGTTGAGTGAGTTCACGGTTGGGTGTTCGTTTTAAGTTGTTTCGAAAACAGTTTCCTTTAGCTGGCATCCTGCCGTGGGGGTTACCCCATAGTTAAAAACGTGACTTGTTTATTCCCGGTTACTCTGGCAATCCTGCCGTGGGGGCTACCCCGTGTAGTTATCTGGCATTTCGGCCGTGGGGGCTACCCCATGTATACACTAGACTCGTTACCATATCGACTGCTGACTGTAGTCATGTTTATGTGCCCTGAACTGTCAATGTCTATCATCATTGACGTGCCAGTAGTCCATTAGTTCACGCCCGTCCTCTGCGGCACGGTGTGAGGTTTGTCAAACCTAAATAGCGCTATCTAACTAATGACCCGCTCGCCATTGGCCTCGGCGATTAAGTCGATACAAAGATGAGGGACTTCATGATAGAGTTTTGGTCTAGTACGAGTTATCTGTCCGTGAGGACGAGGAATTACATTCCTGAACCTTTGCTGTCCTACCCAAGGAGGACGAGGAACCCAGTTCCTTAACCCCAATTCCCGACCCCTGGGAATCCCATGCTTTGTAGAGGGTGTGAACTCACCTTGGTTTGCTCGGTAGAAAACACAGAAAAGTCAAATAAGCAACGTTGAGGCTACTCACGTCCTATCATAGTTGTAGCATACAATCAGGTTCGCATTCAAGAAGTGCACGTATGGGTTACACGTTTAATCATAGCAGATCAACAATGTTCACGTTCAACAGTAACATACAAGGTCTGCACATTGGGCCCAAGGGTCCGGCCCAAACAATTAAGTCCATAATTAAACAAGTCCAACAGTGTGTACCCGCATATGATCCCGAGTCGCAACTAGGCGTTTGCGACTCGCAACCGGAGTCGCAACCATGGTTTCGGTTCGTGTTGGTTTGGTTACGAGTCGCAACCGGACTCGCAACGGTGGTTTCGAGTCACAAGGTTTGGTGTGCTGATCCGGTGTGGTTTCGAGTCGCAACCGGATGTTTGCGACTCGCAACTGATGTCGCAACCGGGAGATTACGACTCATTGTGCCTGGTTTCGAGTCGCAACTGCTGGTTTCGAGTGGACATCTACTGATTCGGAACAGTGTACTATTCTGATTTCAGGTAACAGTTTGTACTAACCAACCAAATTCCTTAAACATGTTCCTTGTCTAGCAGTTTACTAAAAATGGATCAAACAATCAGGATTCAAATATTCAACCATGTTCTTATGATATTCAACCATGTTCTTCATGTTCATCAAATATTCAAAACACATTCAACGCATATCCGGATATTCATCAAACACAAACAGCCCCTATTAAACATGTTTTGCATTTTCGGACAAGGGTTATATTATCCAAACTAGATATCAAAGCTCATATTGCAACAACATGTATTCTACAATCCTTATGAACAACAACAATCTTAACATCGGTTATACAAGGAGAATCTATATTTATCATGTATGAACCTTAACAAGCAAACATGTTATCAAATCATCATCATCAACCGAAAATCATACATCATTATCAACTCAATATACCATACACACCCGGTTCACAAACATTATCAAACATACACTACACTAGTTAAGTTCTATCATTCATACTATTATTTAACATAACAAACATCATGAAAAATCACTTAACAAGCATCATAGAATCACTAACAAACATCATAAACACTAACCGGTTCAAGTGTGGGTTCAAAGGTGCGAGTGAGGCTTCCAACCGGTGTGTGTGAGGGACGATCCGAGAGCTTCTTACGGTTGATGATTGGATCCGAGAGTGAAGGAGAGTATTGTTGTGGTTTAGGGTTTTAGTGTGAGAGAGTAGAGAGTGTGTGTTGGAGAGTATGAATGTTGTTCAAAATGGTAACATGGCCATCTATCAAGTGTATATATATCCACTCCAAGCAATGTACCCTAGTGGGCTTCGAATTGGACTAAGGGGTGTGTGTGGCCCAACCGGCCTATGAGTGGTGTGGTGTTTACTCGAGACCACATGGTCTCGGGTCGGGTCCTAGTTGTTTCGGTTCCTAGACATACTCGCATACATACGATCACAACATACACATAACATGACACATGATCATACAAGTTCACATAAATCATTCATTAATTCATCAAATCAGTTAGTCACTAATCGTTCAAGCATACAACGGAAGGTTCTAAATTTCGAGTTGTCACATCATCCCCAAGTTGAAAGAAATTTCGTCCCGAAATTTGGTAAGCACTCACTGAGGAAGCTAGTTAAGTTGTTTGGTTTTCCCGGTTTTCCTGGGGTGTCACATCCACCCCCCGTTGATCTGGAATTTCGTCCCGAAATTCCGTAGCTTCGGCCTCAGTAGTGGGTGTACTGTTTGCGAACAGTTGGGGATACTTTTGTTTCATCTGATCTTCGCGCTCCCAGGTGAACTCTGGGCCGCGACGTGAGTTCCAACGAACTCGAACGAGAGGTATTCTAGTGCTCTTGAGGACCTTAACATCCCGGTCCGTGATCTCGACTGGTTCCTCGACGAATCGTAACTGCTCGTCGATCGTGAGTTCCTTCAAAGGAACTACGTGGGTCTCATCTGACGGACACTTCTTCAGATTCGACACGTGAAAAACGTTGTGAACTGCACCGAGTTCTGCTGGTAAGTTTAGTCTGTAGGCCACCCTGCCTATTTTCTCAATGACCTCGAAAGGTCCAACGTATCGTGGGTTAAGTTTACCGCGTTTACCAAAACGAACCACACCCTTCCAGGGTGAAACTTTGAGTAGTACCCGCTCCCCAACCTGGAGCTCAAGCGGTTTTCTGCCCATGTCGGCGTAAACTTTCTGACGTTCGCGAGCGGCCGTCATGCGTTTTCGTATCTGAGCGATCTGCTCGGTTGTATCTACCACATATTCTGGACCAGTGATCTGACTTTCTCCCACCTCTGCCCAGCAAAGGGGAGACCGGCATTTACGTCCGTACAATGCCTCAAACGGAGCAGCTTTAATGCTGGTGTGGTAGCTGTTATTGTACGAGAATTCCACAAGTGGCAGATGCTTTTCCCAGCGGTTGCCAAAGTCGATTACACATGCACGAAGCATGTCTTCTAAGGTTTGAATAGTGCGCTCGGACTGCCCGTCCGTCTGAGGATGGTATGCTGTGCTCATGTCTAATCGTGAGCCAAAGGATTTGTGCATTGCTTGCCACAGCTCAGAAGTAAAACGTGCATCTCGATCTGAGATAATGGAGGTGGGCACCCCGTGCCTCGAAACGATTTCCTTGATGTATATTTCTGCAAGAGTGGAGAACTTATCCGTTTCCTTGATGGCCAGGAAGTGTGCAGACTTTGTGAGTCGATCCACGATCACCCAAATAGTATCGTTCCCGCGCTGGGATCTAGGTAGGCCAGTAACAAAATCCATGGAAATTTGCTCCCATTTCCATTGAGGTATCTCTGGTTGTTGGAGTAGGCCTGATGGTTTCTGGTATTCAGACTTGACTCTCGCACAAGTCAAACACTTGCTGACGTAGGTTGCTATGTGGGCCTTCATGCTAGGCCACCAGTACGTAGTTTTGATGTCGTGGTACATTTTATCCGATCCAGGATGTACTGAGTAGCGAGACTTGTGTGCTTCGTCCATCACAAGCTCTCGTAGGTTGCCATAGAGTGGGACCCAAACGCGTCCCGTTACGTAGTAAGCACCGTCTCCCTTTTGTTCTAAACGTTGCCTTGATCCGCGTAGGGCTTCAGCCCTGACGTTTTCCGGTTTCAGTGCTTCTATCTGAGCTGCTCGTATCTGGGAGGGAAGACTAGAATGGATCGTGAGTTGTAAGGCTCGTACGCGCTTAGGCGTTGTGTCCTTCCGACTGAGGGCGTCAGCCACAACATTGGCTTTGCCCGGGTGATATCTGATTGCGCACTCGTAGTCATTCAGAAGTTCGACCCATCGTCGTTGCCGCATATTCAGTTCCTTTTGTTTGAAGATATGCTCGAGACTCCTGTGGTCAGTGTAGATCGCGCACTTGGTACCATACAGGTAATGCCGCCATAATTTAAGTGCAAAAACAACAGCTCCCAGCTCTAAGTCGTGTGTCGTGTAGTTCTTTTCATGAACCTTGAGTTGGCGTGAGGCGTAGGCTATAACCTTGTCTCGTTGCATCAACACGCAACCAAGACCTTGAATTGATGCGTCACAATAAACCACAAAGTCGTCTGTGCCCTCCGGCAAGGAAAGGATAGGTGCGCTACAAAGTCTATCCTTTAGGTGCTGAAATGCCAACTCCTGTGCGTTCCCCCAGCGATAAACAACGCCCTTCTGCGTTAGCGAGGTGAGAGGCTGTGCAATCTTAGAAAAATCCTTTATGAATCTCCGGTAGTATCCCGCCAAACCCAAGAATTGGCGAATTTCCTTTGGTGTACGAGGTGCAGGCCAGTTCTTTATCGAGTCTACCTTGGATGGATCAACGTGAATCCCATCCTTGTTTACCACGTGGCCTAGGAAATGGACCTCTCGAAGCCAGAAGTCGCATTTCGAGAACTTTGCGTAAAGCTGTTCTGTTCGAAGGAGTTCTAGAATAAGTCGCAGATGTTGCTCGTGTTCCTCCCGACTCTTAGAATAGATCAGGATGTCGTCGATGAAGACTATAACGAACTTGTCTAGGTAAGGCTTGCACACTCGGTTCATCAAATCCATGAAAACCGCAGGTGCGTTTGTCATCCCAAAAGGCATGACCAAAAACTCATAGTGCCCGTATCGAGTTCTGAAGGCTGTTTTGGAGACGTCCTCTTCCCGGACTCTCAGCTGGTGATAACCCGATCTCAAATCAATCTTCGAATAGTAGCTCGACCCTTGCAACTGGTCGAACAAGTCGTCGATACGCGGTAGAGGATAACGATTCTTCACCGTCACCTTGTTGAGTTCTCGGTAGTCGATGCACATTCTGAAAGTACCGTCTTTCTTCTTTACAAATAATACTGGAGCTCCCCAGGGCGATGAGCTTGGACGAATAAAACCCTTATCCAGGAGCTCTTGTAATTGCGTGGAGAGTTCTTTCAACTCTGATGGGGCCAATCGATAAGGTGCACGAGCGATAGGCGCAGCTCCAGGAGCTAGTTCAATCTGAAACTCGACTTGGCGATGTGGCGGAAGACCAGGTAATTCCTCAGGAAATACTTCAGGATAGTCGCGTACAACTGGAAAATCTTCTATCTTCTTCTCTTTCTCCGTGGTGTCAGTAATAAGAGCCAAAATGGCGGTGTGGCCCTTTCGCAAGTACTTTTGGGCCTTAAGGAGAGAAATGACGTTCTCAACAGCACTCCTCTTGTCGCCATGAATCATGAGAGGTTCACCACCGGGACCTGGAATACGGACAACCTTCTCGTTGCAAAGAATCTCTGCTCTGTGCTGGGATAACCAATCCATCCCAATGACAACGTCGAAACTACCCAAGGCAATAGGAATGAGGTCGATAGAGAAGGTCTGGTCAGCGAGAATAAGTTTACAACCCTTGACTACGTGTGTGGCTTCTAAACTCTTACCATTTGCTAGCTCTACGGTGTGCTTGTTGTTCAAGGGTGTTGGAATACGCTTAAGCATTCGACTAACTTCTAGTGACACGTAGCTAGTATCGGCACCCGAATCAAATAAAACTGAAACATAAAAGTCGTCGAGAAGGAACTTACCCGCCACAACATTGGGGTCATTCCTTGCTTCACCTTGGCCGATCACAAACATCCGCCCCCTGGCGCCATTGTTGTTGTTCCCATTGTTACCATTCCCCTGATTGTTGTTATTGTTGTTGTTGTTGTTGTTGTTCTGGTTCCTGTTCAGTTGGGGACAATCCCTCTTGAAGTGGCCCTCAGCTCCACACTGAAAGCACCCTTTGTTATCACCTTGCTGCTGCTGCTGGCGCTGGTTCTGTTGGGTTTGCTGACGATTCTGGTTGGCGGGGTATAAGCTCCTGCAATCCCTTGCAGCGTGACCAGGCTTGTTGCACCGATGACAGTTGCCCCTGGTGCATGGTCCGCTGTGGTGCAGGCTGCAGCGATTGCATTTGGGGTGATTTCCTTTGTATCCACCACCAGATGATTGCTGATTAGGGCTCTTGTAGTCCTCAGTCGTTCTCTGCTGAGACTGGGACTGAATAGAAGTCGAACCCTTACTTGAGTTTCCATCCCATTTCCGTTTGTTGTCACTTGAGGTACCAGTAGTAGTTGCAGCACCTATGCGCTTTGGTAACTTGTTCTGCTCCACCGCCTGATCCGTTAGACGGTGAGCCAACTGAACGGTTTGCTGGTAGGTGGCGAGGTTCGCTGAAGTCACATGACTTTGGATTTCTGGCACCAAGCCCTGAAGAAATAGTTCGATGCGTTTGATGGGAGGATCTACCATAGTAGGGCACAGAATTGCCAGTTCGTTCGACCTTTTCACATAAGCTTCAATTTCGGACCCCGTCATCTTGAGGTTGAAGAATTCCACTTCCAGTTTGTGAATTTCATCGCGACTGCAGTATTCCTCTTTGATCATTTCCTTAAAAGTTTCCCATGGGGTGGCGTTGGCAGCAACCAACCCTAGCATCTGAACCTGAGCGTTCCACCATGTGAGGGCTAAACCCTCGAGGGTACCAGTAGCGTACTTCACCCTGCGCGCCTCAGGGCATTCACACATTTCGAAGACAGACTCTAGTTTCTCAAACCAGTGTAGGAGTCCTACTGCTCCTTCAGTGCCACTAAAAGTAGTTGGTCGGCAGTCCATAAAAGTCTTAAAAGTGCACACGGGTGGCTGAACATGGTGACCTATCGTAGGTGAAAGAAAAGACAGAGTTTAACACAAAGGTTGGTTCACGAGAGTAGGATCCTAAAGATCCTAGAATGAGTTCGGACTGCAGGATATACCTCCTGCGTGTGCAGCTGCAAGTGCTGCGGCAACTCGTTCATTGATCAAAGCCGTCAACTGGGCTTGTGTCATGTTAACGCGTCCAGACATGATCTTCATATCAAGAAGAACGTGAGTGAGAGGGGTTCGCGAAAGTACAACGATAGGATAGAGTAAGCACGCACGCGTTCAAGCAACAGTAGTTATACTAACCAAGCATACCATAAGCAATGTACCATGTAACTAACGAGTAGGCAATATATACACAGATCATATTACCTAGAATGTCGAGCCTTGCATGTGGAGTGAAGCATCGTTGTGGACCGTTGAGCACTGTACAGGTTATAGTCTGGTTTTAACAAAAACGTTTTCCCCTTTATTAAAACCAAGTTCATTATAACCAATGGCTCTGATACCAATCTGTCACACCCCCAAAATCCACCTGCAGAGTACCACCGCTTGGAGGCGTGACTGACCAGGATCCAGCCACCAATCATATTGAACAAGCATATAAGTAGTCATAAAAGTTCAACCAATACAATTGGTGTTCAAACAAAATATCGTTAAGTTGCAAGCGGAAGCATAAGTCTTAAATCAAAACATAAGTTTAATTGTTTCATAGTTTAACGTGGACACACAGTCGTCCATATCCCACAACGATCCTCCTCCATGCAAGCTCCAGCTAAGAAACCTAAGGACCTGCAAAGCATGTAGTAACGAGTCAACAACTAGTTGAGTGAGTTCACGGTTGGGTGTTCGTTTTAAGTTGTTTCGAAAACAGTTTCCTTTAGCTGGCATCCTGCCGTGGGGGTTACCCCATAGTTAAAAACGTGACTTGTTTATTCCCGGTTACTCTGGCAATCCTGCCGTGGGGGCTACCCCGTGTAGTTATCTGGCATTTCGGCCGTGGGGGCTACCCCATGTATACACTAGACTCGTTACCATATCGACTGCTGACTGTAGTCATGTTTATGTGCCCTGAACTGTCAATGTCTATCATCATTGACGTGCCAGTAGTCCATTAGTTCACGCCCGTCCTCTGCGGCACGGTGTGAGGTTTGTCAAACCTAAATAGCGCTATCTAACTAATGACCCGCTCGCCATTGGCCTCGGCGATTAAGTCGATACAAAGATGAGGGACTTCATGATAGAGTTTTGGTCTAGTACGAGTTATCTGTCCGTGAGGACGAGGAATTACATTCCTGAACCTTTGCTGTCCTACCCAAGGAGGACGAGGAACCCAGTTCCTTAACCCCAATTCCCGACCCCTGGGAATCCCATGCTTTGTAGAGGGTGTGAACTCACCTTGGTTTGCTCGGTAGAAAACACAGAAAAGTCAAATAAGCAACGTTGAGGCTACTCACGTCCTATCATAGTTGTAGCATACAATCAGGTTCGCATTCAAGAAGTGCACGTATGGGTTACACGTTTAATCATAGCAGATCAACAATGTTCACGTTCAACAGTAACATACAAGGTCTGCACATTGGGCCCAAGGGTCCGGCCCAAACAATTAAGTCCATAATTAAACAAGTCCAACAGTGTGTACCCGCATATGATCCCGAGTCGCAACTAGGCGTTTGCGACTCGCAACCGGAGTCGCAACCATGGTTTCGGTTCGTGCTGGTTTGGTTACGAGTCGCAACCGGACTCGCAACGGTGGTTTCGAGTCACAAGGTTTGGTGTGCTGATCCGGTGTGGTTTCGAGTCGCAACCGGATGTTTGCGACTCGCAACTGATGTCGCAACCGGGAGATTACGACTCATTGTGCCTGGTTTCGAGTCGCAACTGCTGGTTTCGAGTGGACATCTACTGATTCGGAACAGTGTACTATTCTGATTTCAGGTAACAGTTTGTACTAACCAACCAAATTCCTTAAACATGTTCCTTGTCTAGCAGTTTACTAAAAATGGATCAAACAATCAGGATTCAAATATTCAACCATGTTCTTATGATATTCAACCATGTTCTTCATGTTCATCAAATATTCAAAACACATTCAACGCATATCCGGATATTCATCAAACACAAACAGCCCCTATTAAACATGTTTTGCATTTTCGGACAAGGGTTATATTATCCAAACTAGATATCAAAGCTCATATTGCAACAACATGTATTCTACAATCCTTATGAACAACAACAATCTTAACATCGGTTATACAAGGAGAATCTATATTTATCATGTATGAACCTTAACAAGCAAACATGTTATCAAATCATCATCATCAACCGAAAATCATACATCATTATCAACTCAATATACCATACACACCCGGTTCACAAACATTATCAAACATACACTACACTAGTTAAGTTCTATCATTCATACTATTATTTAACATAACAAACATCATGAAAAATCACTTAACAAGCATCATAGAATCACTAACAAACATCATAAACACTAACCGGTTCAAGTGTGGGTTCAAAGGTGCGAGTGAGGCTTCCAACCGGTATGTGTGAGGGACGATCCGAGAGCTTCTTACGGTTGATGATTGGATCCGAGAGTGAAGGAGAGTATTGTTGTGGTTTAGGGTTTTAGTGTGAGAGAGTAGAGAGTGTGTGTTGGAGAGTATGAATGTTGTTCAAAATGGTAACATGGCCATCTATCAAGTGTATATATATCCACTCCAAGCAATGTACCCTAGTGGGCTTCGAATTGGACTAAGGGGTGTGTGTGGCCCAACCGGCCTATGAGTGGTGTGGTGTTTACTCGAGACCACATGGTCTCGGGTCGGGTCCTAGTTGTTTCGGTTCCTAGACATACTCGCATACATACGATCACAACATACACATAACATGACACATGATCATACAAGTTCACATAAATCATTCATTAATTCATCAAATCAGTTAGTCACTAATCGTTCAAGCATACAACGGAAGGTTCTAAATTTCGAGTTGTCACAGGATTGGTCTAGACCTCTGGTTAACCCCGAGGAAGTGGCGGAGTTGGATAGCTGTTCCTAAGTGCTGGCATGTATTCGCAGAGCTGCTGTGAAGGACAGTTGGCAGTGGTCACCGACTGGATCGGGTCAATACTCGACGACCTCGTTTAAAGAAATGGCGACGGATTCTGTGAATCCGGAGAACATATATTCGGTTAAGGGATGTAGATAGATCCCTTCTAAGTGTAACATCTTTATTTGGAGGGCGGTGCTAGATCGTATCCCGACTAAACTAGCTTTGGTTAGAAGAAATATTTCGGTGGACTCGGAACTTTGCGTGTTTTGTGAGGAAGCGCCCGAATCTGTGGATCATTTATTTACAGCTTGCATTACCTCTCAACGGGTATGGAACAGGCTTAGTGACTGGGCTAAACTTCCGCCTATTTTTGCCTTTTCCCTTATGGATCTTCTTGATCTTCATAAAAGTGTTGACGGTGATAAGAAGCTAAGGAGATTGTCCGCGGGCTTGTCATTGTGACTTGTTAGTGCTTATGGAAAGCTAGGAATTCGAAGATTTTCTATAATGGTAAAGGCGATAGTGATGAGATCTTTGGGGAGGTAAAGTCTCTTAGTTTTTTATGGGTAAAAAATAGATCCAAACATTGTAACTTAGTTTGGAGAGATTGGTGTAGTTTCCCCTTGTATATGATGTAATCGGTCTTTGGTGCGGTCCTGCGCTTTTTGGTCAGGCCGTCCGTTTTTAATGAAGTTTACCTTTAAAAAAAAGAAGACTAGTAATTGTATACATAAATTAGGTAAACCAATTGTGATGGGGTGGTAAAAATATAACGATTGAATTAGTTTGAAGACTAATAATAAATTCATGGTTATTGAACCAATAAGTATATTAAAATGTTAGTAGATACAAACATTTAATATGTGTTTTGATGTATATTTTTTTCAAGTAATCTAAGTATAAGCAACAATATCCTTTAGTAATTTAATATTTTATAAATACCATTTTATATAAATGAAAAATCAAAGACCTTGTACTCATGTGCTTGTTGTACCAAAATTATGATAAAAAGAAAAAGAAATAAACAAATAAAAAGTAGTGGTCATGTGTTATATATTGATTGAGAGGTATCTTTTGAAGCACCAATTAAAACAAACAAAAATTGAATAGTAACTTAGTGAGGTAGACTAAATTTGCTAAATTATATAGGCATGATAAGTTAAGCCGGTCTATTGTCACATATTTTACATTATCACATCATATATTATTAATTTTTTTAATATAACAATCCTCCTACTGATGATGATCATACATGACAACTTTGTTTATGTTATCAAATCAAATGTATTTACTTTCGCATTCCTCAATCCTCCTGATGGTGATCATACATGACAACTTTTTTATGTTATCAAATCAAATGTATTTACTGTCACATTTCTCAATAATAACTTTCTACTATAACTTTGTCTTGTACTACAACTATTCACTTTTCTGTTACATGATTATGATTAGACTAGAGGGTATGGAGAGTCTCAATCCTCAAGAGGATGGGCCGCCACGTCATCGCCACGTAGGAAGGACTTGAGGGTGATGGACCTAGGGGTGGGGGATGAAGCTCTTTATATATATATATATATATATATATATATATATGTATGTATGTATAGGTATATGTGAGAGAAGGAGATAGGAGAGAGGCATGACAACTTCGTCTGTGGGCTGTTGGTTTAGCCGGAACGGGATGGGAGGGGCGGTGTGGGGGACCGGCGCCGGGCCTCGCCGGGCCTTAGCCGGCCCCCATACCGCTTAGTCTTATGGATCGTGAATCATAGTACACAAAAACTAGATGCCTTTGTTTTGATTATTTAATTCTCATTATGACCGTAACTTTTTACGATTTTAATATCATCTATCATGTATGTATTGTCTTACGTAAATAAATAAGTTACAACCAGGGACGCAGGATAGAAGGGGCCGGGGGGACCCACCGAACTTTTCGCTCAGTAGTGTCTGGTATGTAGTTCTCGTATAGAATGTTTTAGGTATATACGTTTTCGACCCCCCGGTTTTATAATTTTTTTAGGTATACACGTTTTCGATCCCCCGGTCGAAAATCTCAAGCTTCGTCACAGGTTACAACTGAAGAAAACATCAGAAGTCACATGAGTAAAACAGACCACGGAAGAGGGCAAGGAAAAATGTGGACCAAACAACTTTGAAGGCACGACAATGTTCCAATGAACACCACAAAAATATAACAAGATGTCGAAAGGATCGTCACCTCTTCACTACATGAGTTGTATCAAGTTTGGTCCCGTGAAATATAAGTGTGGGTGGCACTATCCTTTTACATTTTCTATACACTTTTGTGTTGTCTACTGGTTTCTTACTAAGGCCGGAGGGTGTGGGGGCGCCACCCTCGCCAGGTCACCATCTATGGCGCCCTGGGCGCTATACACCCACACCCACCTAATTAACTTGGGGCGCTATAGTTGTTTCGCGAACATGGTAATGAGAGGACAACACACAGATCGAGGCACATTTAATCTTTTTGACCGTTGAACGGTCAGTTTTTTTTAAAAAAAAAATTGTTTTTCAAATTCAAAGTTTATAAATACCCATTCCATTTCTCCATTTTTCCATCTCATTTCACCCACTTTCTCTCAAATTTTTATACAATATTCTAAATTTTTTTAAACCCCTCTCTACAATGTTTCCCAACAACCCAAACCCATGGGACCCGAACCATCCGTATTGGCAAAACAACGAGCAAGAGGACCGGTATCGCCGAGACTCGCGTACGGATGAGGTTGGATATTACCCAATGCCACCAACAACCCCAACTTCTCCTCATCCCATCACTCAACCGATGGCCAGTTTTTTGAGTATTATTCTCAACCCCAGTTTTTCCCTCAAACATACCCCAACACATTCCTCAAAACATACCCCAAACCCAATCCATACCCGAAACCCAAAACACAACCCAGACCGAGTCTGTTCCCGAAACCCAAGTCGAACCCTCTTCTAGAAAAAAAAAGAAACCATAAAAAGAAGATTGAGTCCGAGAAACGTGCTACCAAAAAGGTCGAATATTGGACCCCTACGGAAGAGTTCGAGTTGGCAAAAGCATGGCTCGACGTATCGGAGGACGAGATTGTTGGTAAAACTTACACACCTTTACAAAAATATAGTTTTGTAAACTTATTTTTTAAATCAAACATATACCTTTGTAAATATTTTTTTTTATAGGTGACGACCAAGACATAAAGGTTTTTTGGGCCCGTATTTGTGACAAGTTTTTCACCGCCATGGGTCACGGCGTATATCGACGGCCCGACTCTATTTCGGGAAAATGGGGCGCAATGAGGACGAAGATTAGCAACTTTAACAACATACATACTAATCTCGTCAACAACACTCGAAGGAAAAGCGGTTCGAGCGATGTGGACGTGATGACCCAAGCCCACTCCGATTATAGGGTGTACCATGGTCATCACTTTACGCATGTAAATGTGTGGGAGCTTCTTCGCAAATCTCCCAAGTGGCATCTTGTGCCACCGTTCGACCCAACCCGCCCTCGGTCAAAAAGGTCCAAATCAACATCCACAACGGAACCATCCGGGTCCGATGCTCGTACGACAATTAATCTTAACGACGATGATGAGGAGTTCGAACAACCAGAGGAGCTGCCTCGACCAAGGGGTCAGGATAAAAGTAAGGCAGCGGCACGAGGAAAGGGTACTTCAACGTCATCGGATGAGCCGTCAAAGTTGGGCGAGTTCCATACAAGTCTCAACAAAATGATCTCGATCAGGGAAAAGGACCAAGAAATAAAGATGGAGAAACTAATTCAGAAAGACTTGGATTTTCTAGCGAAAGATTTCTCACATCTAATGGAGACGGATCAACGCATTATGGAGGCTCGCAAGAATCAAATTAGGGCGAAATATATGTAGTTTTTTTTTTCTAGTACCTTATTTTTTTTAATGACTTTGTGGTGTTTTTTTATTTTTTTTAGGATGAAATTATGTTTTATTTTTTTTATTTTCTAGTTATATAAAATGGCCATTTAATTTAAAAAAGTAAAATGTAAAAATAAAAAAGAGTAAACTGCCATTTTGGTCCCTGTGGTTTGGGCACTTTTGCCATTTTAGTCCAAATCTCAAACTTTTTACATCTGGGTCCCTGTGGTTTGCATTTTGTTGCCATTTTAGTCCAAATTTCAAAAACCCCCTATTTTGACTGTTGAAAGCTGCTTATTTTGTCCTTTAGTGCATGGGTATTTTGGTCATTTATGTTTTATTATAAACTGATCATCATCATCCCCAAAAATAATCAGCTCTCTCTCTCTCTCTCTTCTCTCTCTCTATAGCACCACCACCACCACCACCGCCACCGCCACCTCCTCCCTCTCTCTCTTCTCTCTCTCTATAGCACCAGCCGTGAAGAATACTGAAAAAAATGTGAATAGCATTTTGTGCAGCATTTGTAATTCTATTTTGTCGAGCACTTGAAAAATGTTTTTTTTTGTTGCACGGATATTTTCAACTAATACAAACTGTTGATTGAGAAAAAGAAATGGGGAAAGTTGAAGTTCTCATTGATTCAACTAACTGAATATATACAAGGTCAAAAAGATAATTAACCAACTAACTAACTAAACAACTAATCTCAACTAACTAACTAAGCTAACTAACCAAGCTAACTAACTTGTACACATTATTCAGCATAAGGTACAAGTAAAAGTAAAAGCCACAACAGTAACCAACACCCCCCCTCAAGTTGGAGGATTCGAAAGCCCCAACTTGGATAAAAGATCATCATGTTTGTGCTTAGGAAGACTCTTAGTAAACAAGTCTGCAGGTTGATGCTGAGTAGAAACATGAGTTAAAGCAATTAAGCCATCCTGAATTTTCTCGCGAACAAAATGACAATCAATCTCTATGTGCTTAGTTCGCTCATGATACACCGGATTTTTTGCAATATGTATGGCTGTTTGACTATCACATTTCAAGGAAATTGGAGAAACCGAAGGAGCAGATAATTCAGAAAGTAAACGTGTTAACCATGTTAATTCAGCAGTTACTCTCCTCATGCTTCGATACTCAGCCTCTGCTGAACTTAAAGAAATAGTGGCTTGTTTCTTTGATTTCCAGGAAATCGGACTACCCCCTAACAAAATAAAGAAACCAGTAACTGACTTCCTGGTGTTGGGACAGGAAGCCCAATCAGAGTCACAGAAAGCCTCAAGCTTGAAATCAAAAGAGTTATTAAAGTATAGCCCTTGAGTATGAGTTGCATGAACATAACCCAAAGTGTGTAAAGCAGCTTCCCAATGAGGAACATGAGGGTTAGTCATGAATTGACTCAAAAATTGGACTGCAAAAGCAAGATCCGGACGAGTATGAGTCAAGTAATTGAGCTTCCCCACTAGACGACGATATTGCAAAGGATCATCATAAAGCGGACCAGAATCAGAAGCAAGTTGTAAGTTGGGAGGAAGAGGACATTGTTTAGTATCATTAGGAAGAACATCTTTGAACTCGGTTAACAAATCATTAGCAAACTTACGTTGAGTCATAACAGTACCAGGTGGAACTTTTAACACTTCAATGCCTAGAAAAAAATTAAGCTCTCCGAGATCTTTTATCTTAAAATTTGTGTCAAGAAAAACTTTCAAACCATCCATTTCATCTGGATTATTTCCTGTAATGAGAATGTCATCTACGTAGACAACCAGATAAACAATAGAAGTTCCCATGCTCTTGGTGAATAATGAATGATCATTAGATGATCGGCTGTAACCTTTGGACTTTAAAGTATCTGAAAGTTTTCCATACCATTGTCTGGACGCTTGTTTAAGACCATATAGTGATTTTTGAAGTTTGAGAACAGGAGTAGATGAGGGTAACAACATTCCAGGAGGAGGTACCATGTAAATATCCTCATCCAAATCGCCATGTAAAAACGCATTATTTACATCTAATTGATGTAGAGGCCATTTATACTTGGTAGCAACAGCAATTAAACACCGAATAGTTGTCATTTTGACAACAGGAGAGAATGTTTCATTATAATCAATTCCTGCTGTTTGAGTATCACCTCGAACAACCAAACGAGCTTTGCATCTCTCAACCGATCCATTGGCCTTGTATTTCACTTTATACACCCATTTGCACTTGATAGGCTTCTTGGTTGGAGGTAAAGATACAGGAACCCAAGTATGAGTTGCAGCTAGAGCATCAAGCTCTTGCTTCATGGCTTGTTGCCACTCAGGAGAGGCTGCAGCCTGTGAATAAGAGACGAGTTCAACAATATGATGGATTATAGGAGTGGAGGTAACTGTTGACAGAACATGATTTGCGGCAGAAATAGAAGTGATAGTATGAGGACAAAGATAAGCTGAATTACATTCATAATCAGCCAAATAAGAAGGAGGATGAGATTGTCTAGTGGATCTCCTTAACTCAGGAGATGGATGATGAGATGCACTAGGTGGAACAGAAGAAGGAATGAAAGAAGGTGAAATGGGTTAAAAAATCAGGTGTGACATTAAGAGTTGGAAAAACAGTAGATGAATTGGAGGGAACAGAAGGAAAAATTGACTCAAAAAACTTGACATCCCTGGACACAAAAACTTGATGTGTTTTAAGATTGTAAAGCTTGTAACCTTTTTTGCCCATTGGATACCCAATAAACAAACATGGATCGGCCCTTGGTTGAAATTTATCTCTTCCATGAGAAAGAGTGGAGGCATAACATAAGCACCCAAAAGCCTTGAGATTAGAATAGGAAGGGGGTTTGCCAAAAAATACTTCATGTGGAGATTTGTTTTGCAACAGTTTAGTGGGAAACAAATTTATCAATAAAGTTGCTGTTAAAAGACAATCACCCCAAAATCTCACAGGTAATTTGGACTGAAAGAAAAGAGCTCTTGCTGTTTCCAATAAGTGTTTGTGTTTTCTCTCCACTATGCCATTTTGTTGTGGTGTAGCAACACAACTAGTCTGATGAATGATGCCTTTTGAAAGCAAATATTCTGTGTTAGCATGAGAAGACCCCAATTCAAAAGCATTATCAGTCCTTATACACTTGACCTTAGTGTGATATTGAGTGTCAACCATCTGAATGAAATTTTTTAGAATAGTGAAAGCATTGCTTTTAGTTGAAAGCAAACGAGTCCAAGTAACTCTGCTAAAATCATCCACTATGGTGAGGAAGTAAGTAAACCCATTATAAGTAGGTGTATGATACCCTCCCCAAACATCCACATGAATAAGGTCAAAAATCTTAGTAGTTTCCCTTTTACTATGTGGGAATGGTAACCTGTGTTGTCTAGCCATAGGACAAATATCACAACATTGAATATGTTCAACATCACTATGTAAAAAACACAGGTAATTGTTTGAGTTTATACAAAGGCAGATGCCCAAGTCTATTATGCCAAGTTCTACCAGTTACTACAGAGTTACAACTGGATTTTATTGTCTTGTCAGAAACAACACTTGAAGCAAGAATCACATCATTGCTCTTGAGAAAATATAGCCCGTCTATTAGCTTACCAAGAACCACTGGCCTCTTCAGAGAAGGGGCCTGCAGCACACAAGCTTTATTAGAAAAGAAAACTAGGCCATTTGTCTCAGTGCACAACCTCGGTATAGAAAGCAGGTTATGCTTAAACTGAGGCACAAGAAGAACATTGTGCAAAGACAAATCTGGTAACAGATTTAAAGTTCCAGACTTAAAAGCAGTGATGACAGTCCCATTAGGAAGAATAATAGAAACCGATTTTGTAAGAATTTTGACATTTACTAAAAGATTTTCATCAAAACACATGTGATCATTTGCCCATGTATCAATTATTCATGTGGAATTATGTTTAGACAGAGAAGAACATGCCTTATACCTGCAAAGTTTGCATACTTGATTTCATTAGGGGAAGAACTTCCTTCTTTGTTCTCTGTAGATGATGAACCAACATTCTTATTGAGTTGAGTATCATATAGAAATTGAATCAACTGTTGACATTGATCTGGTGTGAAGCTTGCCCCAACATTCAAAGCATGTACAGAAGTCTCATTATTTTCTCCATTATTTCCATTCACACAAGCATTAGCAACCGCTTGTCTTTGTTTGGTAAACTTAAAATCTTTTGGAAAACCAATCAGCTTGTAACATTTGTTCACTGCATGTCCTGGCTTGTTGCAGTGACTACAAACCAGCTTTCTTGAATCTCCTTGATACTTTGTTTGAGCATTCATGGAAGAAACATCTGGAAATGGTTGAAGAGTGGGATGAATCTCCTTTTGTTTTTCATATTGAATCAAAAGAGAGTATGCAGTACTAATTGAAGGCAAGGGTTGCATCATTAGAATATTTCCTCTAACATTATCATAAGCTGAATTCAATCCCATGAGAAATTGGATCAACTTTTGTTCTTCATCTCTTTTTGCTAATTCTGCAGAAGCACCACATGAACATGTAGAAATTGAAGACAACGAACTTATCTCATCCCAAATGCTCTTAATCTTGGAGAAATAGAGTGCAATATTACTACTACCCTGTGAAATTTCACATAAACTTTTCTGCAGTTGATAGTACTTTGCACCATTAGCTTGACCATATCGATCATTCAATTCTTTCCACAATTGTGCAGCAGTTTGCACATATAGAACACTTTCACCTATGTCTCCAGTAAGAGTGTTGATTATCCACGAAATTACCATATCATTACATCGCTTCCACAGATTGACATGTTGTGCTCCGGCTGTAATGGAACCATCGACAAACCCTAGCTTATTCTTTACTGATAGTGCAATTGTCATAGCTCTCTTCCATGAACCAAAACCTGTTCCATCAAATTTCTTAGACACGAGAATCATACTGGGATGATCAGATGGATGAAGATACAAAGGATTCGAGGTATCAATTGCATGATTAATCGGTGAAGTAGGATTTGCCATTATGTTGAATGAAAAAAAAAACGAATAAGAACAGAGAAACATATCAAAGAATCAAACAAGAAATGAATTGGAAGATGATGAGAACGAACAATTGAAGAATCAAATGAAGATTGAACAAGAGAATTGATGAAAGTCGAAAGCGAGCGGAATCGAAGAACGAAGGATCAAGAGCAGATTTTCTCTGATACCATGTTGATTGAGAAAAAGAAATGGGGAAAGTTGAAGTTCTCATTGATTCAACTGACTGAATATATACAAGGTCAAAAAGATAATTAACCAACTAACTAACTAAACAACTAATCTCAACTAACTAACTAAGCTAACTAACCAAGCTAACTAACTTGTACACATTATTCAGCATAAGGTACAAGTAAAAGTAAAAGCCACAACAGTAACCAACATACAAACCCAAGTGTCGGCGCCGACACGGGAATAGTTGTGCCCCTTCATTGAGCTAAATGGGAGGCAAAGGTATAGTGCCAGGCAGCTGCCTGACACTCCCTTATTGGCCTAATAAAATTATAATTTTATCCCGCTTTAAAATTACGATTTTTCCATTAGTTCAAAATTATGTTTTTGCCCCCACTTAAAAATAAATTTACGCTTTAGCTCCCAACTAAATATTTCAATTTTGCCCTCGGTTAAAAATAACGATTTTGCCCCGTTTCAATTTACAGTTTTGCCATTAGTTTTTTTCCCTTAAAATTACGATTTTCCCATCCGTTCAAAATTATGTTATTACCCCCACTTAAAAATAAATTTACGCTTTTGCTCCCAGCTAAAAATTCCAATTTTGCCCTCAGTTCAAAATTACGATTTTGCCTCGTATAAATTTATAATTTTGCCTTTAATTTTTTTTTGTCACAGTCAAGTTACGATTTTGCCCTCAACTTAAATTTACATTTTGCCCATCGTTTTTCTTTGTTTTCCTGGTGAAATTACAATTTACCCATTACAGTCGTGCCGGCAGCTTCCTGGCACTCCCCCGTTGGTCCATTTAATTTACAATTTATCCCCGAATTAAAATTATGATTTCACCCTTAGTTAAAAATTACGTTTTTCCCATTGTTTTAGTTTTTTTAGCAAAACTATAAAGGTTTTTTTAATTGGTTTACTCGATTTAATTTTTTTTCGTGTCAAGGAGCTGCCTAACACTGGCTCATTAGTCTGAAAAATTACTGTTTTGCCCTGAGCCCAAAATTATGGTCTTATCATCGTTTTTGTTTTTTTTCCTAGCAAAATTATAGTAGTCTTTTTTTAATTGATTGAAAATTATTCGGCTATCGCCCTGCAACGCGGACGGGGCATGAACTAGTTTATTTATGTAGACCAAGTTTAAATAATAATAATATATAAGAATGGGTTTGTGTAGGTGTTGTGTGTAGGAAGTGTATTATTACCCAGGTATAGAAAAAATTGGTGAAGTGTTTGGAATTGAAAAACTAAAAACTTGTTTTGTGCAGTGTTGTACTCAGAAGTTGTGTTTTGTGCAACACTGGTATTTTAACTAGGGTCATGCTATTCTCACACGGTGAAAATTATTTTCACACCCCAAAGCGCCGCGCTATGGCCATAGCGGGGCGCTTTGGTTGACAAAAGTTGATTTGACTGACGTTGGAAACGTAAGTTGCAGAGACATAAAGGTGATACGATGTTGCAGTGTCCCGTGAACCCTAAGCGTCGCGCTATGGCCAAAGCGCGTCGCGCTATGGCCAAAGCGCGGCGCTTCGACCCCAAATTTTCATTATTTAAACCTGCATAGACAGAACATTTAGCATTCGAGGGTATTCGGTGATTTTGTTGTTTGTCGATTTTCTTTGCTCTATTAGTTACATGTCTTGAAAAAACGATGTCGTGGTTAAGCAACTATCTTTTCGGTCCATATTCTGACGAGTCAGTTGTTCCTGATTCTTACGAGGGGACCGCTATTTCTGACTCGTATGGGAAACCGGTCTCGTCCAACTTGAGGGAGGCAGAGGTTGTATCTGGCATTCGTTATCGTGATAACACGGTGACGCTGGATTTGAATACCCCTGTGGAGGACCCTTACGCACAACAAGGTTATTCGAATTTCGGTTACGGTGGTGAGCACAGCTTTGTACAGCAGGAGTGTTATCCAAATCACAGTTACGGTTGTCAACAGAGCTTTGAACATCAAGTCTATTCGAACCTCGGTGACGATGGTGAGCCGGAGAATGTGTCTGTTGACGAGGAAGGCTGTTACCCGGTTACATTTTCCTTTGATACAACGCAGACCTTTTCGTCACGTAAAGAGTTGGTGCGTTGGGTACAAGACACGGCAAAAGACAATGGTTACCTCATTGTGGTTAAGAGGTCGAATAAAAGAGGAGAGAATTACATGATTTGGTTTCAATGTACTTTTGGTGGGGAGCATAAGAGTATAGCTACACAGAGGAAAACGGGTAGCAAGAAAATAGGCTGCCCGTTCGAGATGATCTGGTTTTCGGAATCATCCGGAAGTGTTTGGAGGATCGAGGTGACGAAGGCGAAGCATAACCACACTCCTATTGAAAACTTAGAGGGTCACGCGTATGCGAGAAGGCTTTCTTCGGAGGATAAAAAACTGGTTAAGGAGCTGGCAGAGCAAGATATTCCCAACCAAAGTATCTGGCGAACGCTGACAAAAAACAATCCGGCTTGAAGGCTTATTCCGAAAGATATACACAACGCTGTTCAGAAGATCAACGCCGAAAAAAATGTCGGTAAGTCTCCGATGCAAAAACTTGAAAACATTCTTCTCGAAAAAGATTACACTTATTACATGCGCACGAATGAGATATCGAACGAAGTTGAAGATGTCTTCTTTGTTCACGAAAAATCATTCACTATGTGGTGTGCCTTCCCGCATGTGCTAATGATTGACGCCACCTACAAAACGAACATGTACAACCTGCCATTTGTTCAGGTCGTAGGCATGACGTCGACAAACAAATCATTTACGGCTGCTTGTGCGGTAATTTCCGCTGAGAAGTCAGAGAACTACCTATGGGTGTTGTAGAGGCTCAAGTCTATGCTGGTAGGATGTATGGAACCACGCGTGATTTTAACAGACAGGGATTTTGCGCTGATGAACGCGTGTGAACAAGTTTTTCCAAAAGCGCATAAGTATCTTTGTCGGTTCCATATTCAATAAAATATTAATAAGAACAGCAAGAAGAAATTCTCTGACAAGGAGTGGAAAGAATTCGTACGTACATTTTGGACATTGTGCAAGTCTACGACCGAGGAAATATACAGGTATAACTTGGAAAACCTTGAAGCACAGCTGAAAGAAGATGACCGTGAACGTGGGTATTTCTTACATAATTATGTTCAAATTTTATATAATAACAAAAACTGACTATTTACGTTTTTTAATTTCAGAGGTTTTTGATTATTTGATGAAATCCTGGTTGGATCCGTACCGTGAAAAGTTTGTATCTTGCTGGATTAACAAAACTATTAACTTTCACCAAACTACGACTAACAGGGTTGAGGGCATGCCTGCAACACTAAAAAGTCACTATTAACTTTCACCAAACTACGACTAACAGGGAGAAGGCATGCATGGAAAAAACGTAAAATTTAGATTATTATCGACGCGTTTGTGAATTAAAAACAATTTTAAAAAATTTTAAAAAGTCCCAAAGCGCCCCGCTTAGGCCATAACGCAGCGCTTTGGCCCCGAAGCGCCCCGCTATGGCCATAGCGCAGCGCTTTGGCCCCTCGTTATACCTGAAGCGGGGCAGCCTTCTCCCCCATTTCATCAACAACCAAAACACACACACAAAGGTGCGATTACACACACTAGGGCGAAGATCTTCTTTTTCCAGATTTCAAACGCTATTAGGTACGATCGAACTTCATTTATTGTTTTGGTTCAAGTTATATGTTTGATTTTGATTTGTTTTGGGCGGATTTGATGTTGTTGCTGGGCCTGTTCTTCATAACGAAGAACCAAAGCGCCGCGCCGAGGCCAAAGCGCGGCGCTTTGGTTCATGTTTATTTTTTTTATATTATTTGTTTATTTAATATTATTTGTTTATTATTATTATTTGTTTATTTAATATTATTTGTTTATTATTATTATTTGTTAATTATTTTATATTTAATATTATTTGTTTATTATTTAAATTGTTTAAATAATATTATTTGTTTTTTGTTTTTTTTTATATTTAATATTATTTGTTTATTGTTTAAATTATTTATATAATATTATTTATTTATTATCTTTTCAACGTGCGGGAGTTTGCTGTCCATACAGGTTTGTACACAAAGCCCGAGCTTGATACTGATTTATATACGCAGGCGGTTACGGTGATGGACAGGCAGACGCTTATCAGTTTCTGGAGGGCCATTGCCAGGGTTCCCTTTGGGAAATCCTGGCAAAAGGCCACCACCATTAGAGACCCCTTGTACCGATACCTGCACCATGTTATCACGTCATCTATCGTGTCGCGGGGTACCAGCAGGGAGAAGGTCAACCTCAGTGACCTTTTCTTTCTAGACTGCCTACTTCGCCACCAGCCCTGCGATCTAGCAGCCTGCCTGGCAGATTACTTTGCCACAGCATACCACCGGCAGCTCCGTGGGCAGCTACACACTGGCTCACACATCACCGCCATTGCACGCTCGCTAGGGCTCATGCCCGAGCGCCCCGCGGGCAGCTGCACACTGGCTCATACAAAGTCAGTCCTTGTCTGTTGACCTTGGCCAAAGCGCCCCGCTATGGCCAAAGCGGGGCGCTTTAGGTGTGCAAAAAGACAAAGACCGTGTGTGAATAGACCAAGCCTTTAACTAAGGTCTATATATAACCAAAAAAGAAAAAGAAAAAACTTTGTGAAACCCACTTGAAAGTCGTCCATACACGCTCATTTTGTCCAATTTCAAGGAGTTCAAGGTACGATCATTGAAACCCTATGAAGATACATCCTTGGTGAGTGTCAATTTCATATTTTTAATAAAATAAATACTCGAGTTCAATGCATATTTAAGTCGAAATCGACCCAGGGCCGGCTCAACCATTTTGGTGGCCTAAGGCAAAGTAAAATCTTGTGGCCTTTTTTCTCAAAAAATGTATGTAATTGAAAGTTAAACTTGAAGGGCCCGAGTGTAATTATTTGAAAGATTGTGTTAAAATTTAAAAACAAGAAAAAACATGGTGAACAAGGGATTCGAACCTGAGTCTCACCAACATCCATACATACACAAAACCACTACACTACCAACCATCAATTTGTTGATAACCCACACCCTAAATCTTTTATAAATGGACTGTGGTTTCATCAAATAATGGAGGCCCTATAGTTTTGGTGGCCCAAGGCCCAAGCCTCATTTGGCTTACCCTTGGGCCGGCCCTGAATCGACCTCTTTTGTTCGGTTCTTGTTTGACCGGTTGTACTTAACAAAATAGCTGGGATGGAAGGGGATTTGTTTATTGTGAATGTTTACGCTCCGAATGACGAGTGTAAACCTAAACTCCTTTGGTATGAATTATTGGAAGTAAGGGAAGCTTTCGAAGGTTTTTTTGTCTTCCTCGGGGACTTCAATGAGGTGCGAGTATAGGAAGATAGGCTTAATTCCGTTTTTAACCCGAACAACACTTTGGCTTTCAACAACTTCATAAGATTGGTAGGTCTATAGAATATAATATGGGAGGAGCGAAATTCACATACATTACTCCGGACGGGTCGAAACATAGTAAACTTGACAGGATTTTTGTATGCGACGGTTTTATGGATAAATGGCCTAATGCGAGGTTAACGGATCTTCCCAGAGAGAAGTTGGATCACAGACCCCTTGTTTTTGTAGGTTTCTTCAGACAACTTTGGGCCGATCCCATTCCGCTTTTTCAATACTTGGCTACTAGAACCGGAACTGGCTGAGGAGGTTAAACTCATAATGTCTCAAAATATCGAGCTTCGTACACAGGGGTTAAGTTTGGCAGGCTGTCTTAAAAGTCTGAAGGATAGCATTAAAGATTGGAGGAGAAAGAAAAAAGAGGTGGAGGAAGTCGAAGCTAAAGCTATAGTAAACAACTTAGAGTTAACAGCCGAGTCGGGGGCCCTAAATGAGGAAGAAAATAGAAAAAGATTCGAGGCGAAGGATTTTATTGTTGGTTGGGAATCGAATAAATTGGAAGAACTAAAGATCAAGGCTAGAGCTTCATGGGTTCAGAATGGTGATGATAACTCGTCCCTTTTCCATAAGTGGGTTAATAACAATAATGCTAAGAACCGCATTAACGGAATTCTGGAAGAGGACACATGGGTGACAGGGGCGAAGGACATAAAAAAGGTTTTTTCGATTTCTTCAGTTGCAAGTTCAAAGAACCGTTGGCAAAGCGACCACGGATCAGTGGCGAAGGATTTAAAACACTTTCTCAAAATGAGGGCGAAGCACTAATCAGGCCTTTCACAATAGAAGAAATAAAAGGAGCGGTGTGAGATTGCGGTGGCGAAAAGGCACCAGGCCATGATGGATTTACCTTCGGTTTCTGGAGCGAGTTCGAATCACCTCTCTTCGAGGTATTCAAAGAATTCCATACCCACGGATCATTGTGCAAAGCTAACGGGGCTTCCTTCATCTCGCTCATTCCTAAGACGAACGATCCAAGAACCCCTAACGAATTCAGACCCATTTCACTAATCGGCTTAGTACAAAAGGTAATTTCTAAAGTCCTCTCTAATAGGCTTGTTTCGGTTCTTGACAGCCTCGTTTCTCCTGTGTAAACGGCCTTTTTGGGGGGTAAAAACATCGTGGATAGTCCACTTATCTTGAATGAAATTTTTGCATGGGTGAAGAAAAATAAAAAACAGGCTACGTTCTTTAAAGTTGACTTAGACAAAGCCTATGATTCAATTAATTGGAAGTTTCTGATTACTATTTTACACCATATGGGCTTCCCGACTAAGTGGCGTTGCTGGATAATGGGATTATTGTACGCGGGGTTAGCCATGGTACTTGTTAACGGGTCACCTACAGGGAGTTTTAATATGGAACGTGGATTACGTCAAGGGGATCCCATTTCGCCGTTTTTGTTCATATTGGCCTTAGAATCCCTAAATATCATTGTGAACAAAGTGGTCAAGGCGGGTCTGGTCGAGGGGCTTAGGCTACCGAACGGGGGCCCCGTAATCTCACATCTCTTCTACGTCGATGACGTAGTGTTCGTGGGAAAAGGAGAATTGGAACATGTAAAAAAGTTGGCTCGAATTCCGAGATGCTTCTATTTGGCTTCTGGACTCAAGGTTAATCCATCCAAAAGTAAAATTTATGGAGTTGGGCTGGATGATTTGAGCATGGAAAGCTTCGCTAATGCACTAAATTGCAGTGTGGGCTCATTCCCATTCATATACCTTGGCATGATGGTCGGCGCCAATATGAATAGAATCGCAAACTGGAAATTAGTGGTGGATCGATTTAACTCTAAACTCTCCAGATGGAAAGCTAAATGCCTGTCGCTAGCAGGAAGAGTCACATTGGCTAAAGCGGTTCTCGGTAATTTACCCACGTATTACCTATCGTTTTATAAAGCTCCTGCAAATGTTATCAATACACTCGAAGGTATAAGGAGGAGATTTGTTTGGGGCGGGGAGTGTTCGAACAAGAAAATTAGATGGATTAAACGGGAGAAAATGGTGGCATCTAAAAAGTTGGGTGGGTTGGGGATGGGGAGTATAAGAGATGCAAACTTGGCACTATTACTCAAATAGTGGTGGAGGCTAAGGGAAGACGAAAACCAACTGTGGGCTAGAGTAATAAAGGCAATACATGGGAGGTGCTGGAAAAATGATATCATTTCGATTAATAAATCCTTAACGGGCGTGTGGAAGAACATCGGGGTAATTAAAAAAGAATTTCTAAAAAGCAATTTAAATTTAGATATCAAGTTAAAATGTGATGTGGGAAAAGGCGACAAGGCAAGGTTTTGGGATGATATATGGCTATATAATAAATCATTGAAGGAAGAGTGTCCACTATTATACACTATGGCAGCAAAGAAAAGTGCTAGAGTTGTTGAGAACTATATGAAGATGGGATCGAGCATAGTTTCGCAATGGGATTGGAAGACTCAGCCGTCAACTAGCGAAGCTTGGGCTGAATTTCTTCGTCTCTTCGAAACACTTAATAATAGACATATGAAGGATTCTAGTGATACGTGGGGATGGGAAACGGAAAAAGGAAGATACTTTTCAGTGAAGGTAGTGAGGGATGAATTAGGCGATGCGACGTTTCAAAGGGACGGTGATCAGATAATGAAGTGGTGCGAATGGGCTACAGCTAAGTCAAACACACTGACCTGGAGGTGCATCTCGGGAAGAATTCCTACGCGCGTAGAACTAGCCAAAAAAGGTGTTCAGGTGGGGACCGTAAACTGCCCATTTTGCGGCCACATGGAAGAAACGGCAGACCATATTTTCGTTACGTGTACCATGGCTAAAGCCATCTGGTGGCTCATGGGTGCTTGGCTGAAAAACTCGGACCTATTAGCCTGTTCGACGGTCAACGAAATTCTAGCCATAGCATGGGGAGTTAACCTACCGAAAAAACAAAAGAAGGTTTTTTCCCGTGTTATCATGGCGGCCATATGGACCATTTGGATACAAAGGAACGAGAGGATCTTCAATAATACACACAAGTCCTACAATAGGATTGTTGAAGATATCAAAGAATGCTCGCTTTTATGGCTAAAGCATAGAGGGCGAATAAAGGATATCGAGAGAGATAATTGGAACAACTTGGGTGTAAACGGGATTCATAGTTAGGTGATGTTTTTCGATTACTTGTATGTCTTTCTAGCTCCTGGCTAGAGAAACTATTTGTAACCGTTTGAAGTAATGAAATTGATCCTCTTTTCCGTTACAAAAAAAAACTTAACAAAATAATTACTCGAGTTCTATCAATTCTATTTCCAATGCACCTTATATTGCTCAAACTTTTGTGCTCTTCCATGCGGTTTGGGGTAACTTGAATCATGTTTTTCATTTCTGTATAAGCAGCTTGAGTATGAAATCATGGTGGGAATTTGTTTATCTTTTCTGCAATGTTTCTCTAATTATTTTGTAGATGCATGATTTTGTGCCAATTGTAGTTCTAATTGGTTCCGACTTTAAAAAACAAACTTGGTTCTGACTTGGCAGTGTTCCGAAACCTGTTAGAATTAAGTTAAAGGTGCAATTTTTAGTTTATATTTTGGTTGTATCGAATTAAGCTGCTAAATTTTGTGCTCAATTTTCAAATTGTTTTTCAGTCTTGATCAGTTTATATGTAACTTTGAATTGTTTTTGTTGCATCTCATTTTGTTTTATTATTGTTGTTTTATCATTTTGGTTCTTGGTTGAATTTGTGTGGATCCTTACTTCATAACTTGTTGAAATCATGTAGCAATGCATGCTTAAGTGTAGAAATATATTGCTATTGTTAAGCATGGTTAAGAAACGTGCAACCCTAATTAGACCACCCGTACTCGGGCGTGATCCACCAAAAAAAATGCCCAATAACGCCCGATCAAGCCCCTCCTCCGCCCCCTGCGGCGTTTTCCGGTGTGATGTGTGTCGAAATTGCATTCAGCGTTATTTAAATCACGATATTTGGGCAATTTGTTGGCCAATAAGATAAGGCCATGTGGTTTAGAGAGATGGAGATGGAATTTTTGGGTTGGGTTTTCCGGAATTTTTGGGTTGGGTCCGCCGGAGATGTTGCAGGTCGCACCAGAGAAGAAGGAGAAGGGATGGAGGCTGGTTGTTTGATTTAAAACTTTGGTCACATGTCACATTAGGCCCTTGTGGTTTTAAACTTCAATATCTTTAATATTTCAAGTTTCAAAAAATGCTATATCAGTCCCTAAAGTTTTGTTTATTAATTGTCTCATTTGGATCTTTTATAAAACTTAAAAATTTGCAATGTAATTTTTTAGTATTGTAATTTTTTGAGTTCATTGCCATTTTAGTCCCTGAGGTTTTTCCAAATTTGCCATTTTAGTCCAAATAGTTTTTTTCACCTCTGGGTCCCTGATTTTCCCTTTTGTTGCCATTTTGATCACATACCCTAACTCCATCCAAAAACCCCATTTTTAACCAGGGGTATTTTGGGGATTTTCATTTTAAATCTTTTCAACTGCCATTTTGATCCAATTCTAAAAAATAAAAAAAATTCTAAAGAAATTCTAAAAAATCAAAAAAATCAAAAAAATTCTAAAAAAATAAAAAAAAACAAATAAAAAAATTCTAAAAAATAAAAAAATCTAAAAAAAAAATCTAAAAAATCATAAAAATTCTAAAAAATCAAAAAAATCGTTAGAATTCTAAAAAATAAAAAAAATTCTAAAAAATAAAAAAAAACCTGCAATGATTCTGCAACCGAAATTGTTTATAACAAATTCTGCAACGATTTGTGCAACGTATCGATTCAGCAGCGAGTTAATCTGTCCCGGATGGCTTTGTTTCGACGAACGGACTATGATACTGTAGTGAATAGCATAGACAAACCCAATACCAATATGATCTGAATTTTAGTGCAAATCCGATTACGAATGTTGATGAACAGATTTTTTTCAACAAATATAACTGTTTCTGCGTTAATTAAAGTCTGCAATTGAACCAACGCTCGATTCTGCGGATAAATCTATCTGAGGAAAAATTTCACTTTGTTTCAGCGTACGAACTGGATTGTAGCAATTGAATTAAAAACTAGCGGATGTCGTTGTTATACAGATTCTGCAAATAGACGTCAAATCTGATTCGTGATTAACGGTCTTTAATTCTGCGCAGATTCACAAACGAATACTGTTTCAACGAATGCAGATTCTGCAAGTATTCTTTAATTCTGCAGTGCAAACCAACTTCAGCAAATGAATCGACTTCAGCGAACGGACTTGAATTAATTATGCGAATGGAGTCGTTTTTGAGTTTATCGAATGGACTGATAACAACCTGCTGATTCTGATATGCGGATAATTTTCAAATCTAGGTTCGCAACCGAATAGATAAAACTTGAAAACATATTCGTGACCACTCAATCACTCAACAAAATAAATAAAACTTGAAAATATATTCGTCTGGACGAGTCATTTTTTGAATTTGAAACTTTAAAATATGTTTGTCTGCGTTTATTTATTTATTTTTATATTTTAGATTTTTTTTATTTTTTAGAATTTTTTTTTTATTTTTTATGATTTTTTTTTGATTTTTTACAATTCTTTTGATTTTCTAGATTTTTTATGATTTTTTTTATTTTTTAGATTTTTTTTTGTTTTTTAGAATTTTTTTATTTTTAGAATTTTTTTATTTTTATGATTTTTTTATTTTTTGTATTTTTTATAATTTTATAATTTTTAAGATTTTTTTTATTTTTACAATTTTTTATTTTTATGATTTTTTTTTAGTTTTTAGATTTTTTTTTGATTTTTTAGAATGTTTTGGATTTTTAGAATTTTTTGGATTTTTTAGAATTGAATCAAAATGACAATTGAAAAGGTTTAAAATGAAAATCCCCAAAATAGCCCTGGTTAAATATGAGGTTTTTGGATGAGTTAGGGTCGGTGATCAAAATGGCAACAAAAATGAAAAGTAAGGGACCTAGAGGCGAAAAAAAACTATTTGGACTAAAATGGCAAATTTAGACAAACCCTAGGGACTAAAATGGCAATTAACTCTATTTTTTTTTAATTTAATGAAGTATTTTAAGTTTTTAATTTTAAAAAAATAAATAATTGTGTAATGATTGGATGGGGCGTTATTGGGCATTATTCCATTACGCGACTTTTGCAAAAATGCCCAATAATGCCCCCATGCTGACTGGACTGACACATGACAGAAAACGCCTCAGGGTGGGGGCATTATTCATCAAACCGCTACGCATGGTCTTAGAACCCGTCAATATCATGCATCTAATTGTTAAAATCTTGTGTAAAGTTGTCTTATTTAATGCTTCTAATCCTATCAGAATCATGTTTTGATGCTTAGATGAATGTTGGTTTTGATTTTTAGTTATTTATTGACGGAATTTATATCTTGCTTCAATTCACGCATCCACACATGTTTGCTTCATGTCGTAAATAGTTGGGGGCTTTTTTTTTGCATTTTGGTGGTAATAGGCTCGTTAGGTAGAAATTTGGTTTCTAGGTATGTTTTTGCTGGATTATGCTCTTTCTTTTTCAATATCAACTCTTTCTTTTATTATTTTGGATGAAATTATATCGAGCATTATTTCATAAAATGTTTCTACTTCATAATTGATGCAAGCGTTTGGTTTTTGTGCAACAAGCCTAAGATGATTCGAATGGTACTCAATCTCCATTCCAAACGATTCGTAGTAGAGTTTAGCATATAAAGCGCTTGCTAAATGTCATGGATTGTTTATGTTGTGAAGGTCATGGATGGACCGGAGGATCATCCATTCCTCACGTTTGAGGAGAACAGTCTCGTGATCGACTGTTTAGAAGTCACGCACTATAAAGCGCTCGAGGTGCCTGGTGTTGCTTTTGGGAAAATTTTTGGGAACTTGGTTGCTCGTTTTAAGGATTTTGTTCATGGGAGCTTTCCGTTCTCTCTTTCTCATACACCTTATGCTTTTGCATTGCATTTTTTTTTGTTGTACATAGAGGGCAATGTATGATTTAGGTGTGGGGAGGGATACACTTTGAGCTTTGTTTTGTCCTGCACGTCATTTCCCCCCCCCCCCCCCCTTTTGTAAAATCTCCCATCTAAATTTTTGTGGCATTAAATCAATTATTTATCGCAACCGTTTATCATTTTCAATTTTTGATAAATAAAATAAAATGGCAACCATAAAAATACAAATCCGGTTTGTGGCGTTAAATCAATCCGGTTTGGTCCATTTTCAGTTTTTTCATCAAATTAAAGGTTTGATTATATTTTCGGAAAGCATTTGTGAAGGAGTAAGGTCCCAAAAACCTCGCGCAAGCGAAATAGACCATACCACAACCACATCACAATAAACATATTCAAACAGAACCCTGCGCGGCTGCGCACCGGTTCTAAACAAAACAGAAAGCAAGCTTCAATAACCATGCGCCGGGGATAGGGTAAAAACTAACGTTCCAACTAGCATCCCTGCGCGGGCTCGCGTGAGGATACAGTTAGACTTAACGTTAGAAGCCTAAAACATCTCCGCGCGACAGGAACCAAGACTTAAGCAAAAAGCATTTCCCTTTCTGTTATAATAGAATTAACACGTGGCAAGAACATGAAGGATTACAGCTGTAAAACTTCTAGAAAAGCTTCATCGTGTACAGCTATTCAGTTACAACTGAATGATGACATGGCATCATCCTGGACGCCCATCTCAATCACAATAATGACAATAACTTGGAGAAGAATCCACTCAAAACTACTTTCCACGTGGCATTCCCCTAACCGTTGATCACATTCACGATCCGTGTGCTTAAACGGACGTTAGTGATCAACGGAAAAGGAAATAACCGCTTACGGAAAATACCTTCCGTTATTATCTCCGTCAACAAACTTTCCCGCCAAAACCCGGCTATAAATAAGACGAGTCAGGTATGATTTCTCAAATTACATTCACTTCATCTTCACTTCTTCTTCTTCTTCATTGAAATCTGTACTTATTCTCACGCCGGAGGGTGGTCACGGAGAGAACCCCCATTCTTCCCGTGGCGAGTCTAAGGGCTGTTCATTTTGCAGATATCACCAGAAGAAGAAACCCAGTCCTATCCTGAATCAGACGAGGAGAACAATCCCTTTTATGCAGAACTAAACCCCTGGTCCGATTGATTCCGGTTATTCGAACCACTGTTTCTTCATTGGCGCCCACCGATTCTTCAAATTTCATTCTCGTCTTCTCGTTTTGATTCATTTCTCTTCAATCTCTGTTTTCCATGGCAGAGACTCCATCAAACCGTCCATCAGGCTCCCGACCGGCAAATTTTACTCATTGTACTCGTGTCGAGGGATTGTAGAAGAAGCTTCCGATGATAACGATGTCCAGCACAACCTTAATCATCCTAATGACCCTGTTACACCGGGAGCATAGCCTGAGATCCCGATAAGTTCAATTCTACCTCCTGGTGAGACCCCGATCTCATGGTATGTCAGATCTTAGGGTGCGTTGAATGCAGTTTATGCACAGCTCTGTGCACAAGTTGTCCCTCCTGTAACTCAATCACGGAGATCTGCACCTCATGTACGGGCCCCGTCTGCACCACGTACATCACACTACGATGCACCATCACGAATGACCGTAGACGATACAGAAGCTTACTCCAGATCTCCTACTAGGTACGAATCTACACACTCTGAGTCTCGACGAAGAGGTTACCATGATGAACAGTACTCCCATAGACGCCAGTCAATCCATTCTCAGTTGGGCCCGCGTTCTTACCAGAAAAGGGACACCCAAACTGACGAATACGACAAAACATATCAGGAAGGTGATAACACAAGCATTTTCAGCCGACTGCAGCGGGACCATGCAAATTATAAACCGAAAACTCGCACGGTTTATAACCCGGACGTAGAATATGATTACAACCTAATTTACCGCCCAGTAGAAGCAGCCGAGAACTCAAAATTCGTCAGAGAAATCGCCCTAGCCCCCCTCGAAAGGGCAAAAATACCATCAAACGTCGAAAAGTTCAATGGGATGTCAGATCCAGACGACCATCTCCGTGTGTTTACCAGCACAGGCCTGGTAGGGGGTTGGACGTTGCCTATGTAGTGCCACTTATTCGTCCAAACCCTGACATGTGCAGCATGGTTATGGTTTGACAACTTACCGGTAGGAAAACTAACATCATGGGTGGATTTGAAAGAGAAGTTCATGGTCCACTTTAGCCAACAACGCAGATCCGTCAGAGATACCGCCGACGTAGTGAACATCTGGAGACGAGATAATGAAAGTCTGGAAGACTTCATAACAAGGTATAACAAAGAGGTGCTGGAGATTGGCGACGTACATGAACATCTAATCCGCGCACAATTCAAGTATGAGGTAAGATGTAATCACATGATCAAAGTTTTATCAGGAACTGAGGGCCTGTCCAAAAGTTGGGAGAAGCTAATGGCTGCTGCCAAAGTTTACGCTCAAACAGAGCAAAATCTAAGCTGCAACAGGCCACTGCTACCACAAAACCGTCCACAGGACATGAGCGGGAACAGCAGCAAGAAATTTAAGAAAAACTGGAGGGACTCCGCCTCAGGATCATACTCATCCAATGATGCTTGCTCAACAATTAACAAGTTGACAACCCAGAAAGAGGCCAAGCAGGAAAATCGTGAACGGCAATGGACCCCTCTAACAAAAAGCCGGCGAAGGTACTTAGTACCAAGGACTATCAATTCAAAACGCCACCGCCGATGAAGAACAAGCGAGGTCAAGACCCAAACCTTTATTGCGAATACCATAAAGACAACGGTCACACCACAAATAATTGCATAAGTCTCCGAACAGAAATCGAAAAGGCATTAAAGCGTGGAGAACTCACCCACTTAGTCCAAAATGTGCGCAAAGACATCAAACAAATTATGCGTGGGGATGAAGGGCCGTGCAAAAAAGCCAAACAAACTTAAGCCCAAACCAGATCAACGCACATGCAATAGCTTTCCTTCATATTGGCTAAGTTCTTCAACTTGCCAATCTATGGCACAGTACTATGCATATGCGTAAGTAAATTAAGTCTCAATTATTTATCCTAAACGACAACTTTGTAACTATGGCCTCTGAGCCCTATCCAAAATCAATACAAAGTTTGTTATATTATTTTTGTGTTTATTACAAAATGCATGCAATTTCTTTTGGTAAGCGCAAAAACACTATGGTAACATAATACAAGTCTCATGAACGGTCTGCGGTCACAAGTATCGCGCAAGGTCTAGCCCTACGTTCACACATGAGCCTTATACCATATTTATTCGCCTTACCTAAACAAAGTAATAGTACTCATGCAAGACATTGTAATTCAAACATACGCTATATTCAAAACAGGTACTTGCGCAACAAGCACGATAGCAAATATCTAAATGCATAGCAGTGCATTAACAAGTTACTTACGCTAAAATTAGCAAAAAGGGGATCCATATCCCAAACTTATTCAAACTACGAACTGTTTATACAACCACAAAAGTACGAAGAAAACCTACTCTAGGTCTTCATCATCATCATCATCATCATCATCATCATCATCTTCTCCATCCGGGAAAACTTCCCTTAGTTGCGTCACGAAATCTTCAGATTGCAGCGCAGCAATAACAAGGTCCATGACAAGAAGTTGCAAAGTGTTGTATTGAGTCTTCGCAGCAGCAAGAGCAACTTCCGTATCCACGCCATGCGTAACAGACTTACTGGTATCCCAATCAACCTTTAAGGCATTAATAACATGATGAGTACATTCTGTGTACCCTTGGGCATACCCATCGTTCCACGCAACAGTCAATAAGTGCGCAACTGTTTGATCTAACTCATCAGAATTAAGGACAGAATTGGCAACCTGCGCGGCACAACAAATAAGGAGACGAGCAAATACATCAAAATATTGTATAAAACCAACATACTTACACTTATGATCCCACGGAGTTTCAACCAAAGCATGTCATTCTTCAACGGATCAACTTGACTCTCCATCGTCGCTCGAGCAGTTTCAAAACTTTCTAACTTTTCTTCAGTTTCACTCAGGCGACGGGAAGTTTCAGCCCTTTCAGCCCGCTCAAGCTGCGGATCCTTTTTAGCAGATTCAAGCTCTGCTTTAATTCGTTCCTGCTCAGATAATAAAGAAGTAAGTTCATCTATCACCTTATCCTTTAGGGCAAGTGCGGCGCAAGTTCGTACCTCTCTCTGTTCACTCCTCTCATGATGAGAACACGCTTCATCACGGGCTGCTTCAGCCTCCATTTTCTCCTTCTTCAACTTCTCAATCTCCGCGTCCTGCTTCTTCAACTTCTCAACCTCAGCCTTGAGACTATCAATGACATTGCGGAGACCAATTTTTTCATTATTATCTTTCTCACAGATCTCCCTCCAACGTTTGCGCTCCTCTGAAAGGAGAGCAGCTGTCACACCCCAACCGATGGCGGAAACATCGGGGCATGGCACTGAGCTAAACAGATTGTCCAGAAGTTTCCATAACAACTATATTTACCAAATATTTTAAGCAACACGTCCCATACCATGTCATAAATGATAATACAATTATTACAGAAAAGATCTAGTCAAATTGTTCTGTTCCAACAACTCAGATTTTTATTACAGACAATTGTTTATTTATTGGTTTCTAGGACTCCGTCCCTAGCCTCAATTTCATCACCAGCACACAAAGCATGTAAACATCCTAAGCACCTGCCAGATACATTAAAGTAAAAGTCAATACACATAGTGTAAAGGTAAGCATACAAGTTTGATAATAGCATATATAGTTCGAAATTGTTACGCATAACCAGCACGTACACAGTGTAAAATGAGGCATGTTAGTTATCGACATGAACCTATCGATACCAATGACTGCGGGTTGACTGCCCAAGGCAGTTCGCGATACACACTCACCACTGTGAGCCATGTAGGTAATTGTCCTTAACAACCCCTGAGTGAACAGGTGCTGAGTCCAAACTAATAGGACTATCGTTGCTAAGGCAGGTAGACAACATTCCATGTGTAAACATAACAAACAAGCATTCATTAAGTCACGCATAACATGCGGTAACGGTTAGCGTTTAAAGTATTGTGTAGTGTGTTCGATGTGATTTAGTATAAGTAATGTATGTAACACCCAAAAGTGCGTAAAGCAAAAAGGGATCGAGTATACTCACAGCGGTTGAGGGATTGAAGGGAGCGCTAGAGAGTAGGGTTAGCCTGAACAGATTGATAACATAACGATAAGCGACGCGTAAATCGATGCAAAGTGCAAGTGAGTCGGACAGCAGTTCGATCGGATGGTAGTCCGATCGGACAGCCGATCGTTCGGTTACCAGTCCGCTCAGATGGTCATCCTGTCGGGTTACCTTTCGAGTGGATTGTTTCTTCCTTTGGGAAGGGTGTGTTTGTGTATGATGGCTTGACTTTTGAAGTTTTCGTTGTAGCATTTTGAAAACATTGAAGTATCTCTACTTTTCAGGTCGGTCGATCGGACGGTCGTTCGATCGGATGACAACCCGATTGGTTGGGCACTTCAGTGAGAACAAGTTCACAGCAGGTTGTCATGCGATCGGACGGTCGTTCGATCGGGTGGCATCCTTTGTGCATTGAACATGTTGAAAATTGTTTAAGTGTTGAAGTTTCGAAACATCACATAGTCGGATGGTCGGTCGATCGAGTAGTAGCTCGATCGGACGACAATCCGTTCGGTGTTCCAAAACTCTTGAGAATTGATTTGGAAATTCAGGTGGGACCAATGTGCAAGTCGTTCGGATTGGCCAGTCGTTCAGATTGGCTGTTCGATTGGACAGCAGTCTGATCGGACGACACTCCATCCTGGTCGACCTGTTCGTCTTACACTTGGTTGTTTTGATTGTTTGTCGTTTTATCGAGACGTTTTGATAACGTATTAAGCAACAGGAAGCTCGTCAATACTTGGTACCCCTGTTCGGACAGGAATCACCCAAATCCGGTCAGTTAACGGTTCGAGACGGTGTTCCATGTTTAACCCGAAATCGGTAGTCTCGTGGTTAGAATCCGGATCTTGCATGAACACAACCACAAGTATAAGTAGTAAGTCGGCACAAGCTCCGTTTCTATCGGTTTTGCATGCATTGAGTGTAAAAGAGTTGAAAGAAAGCTGGAAAACCATCTTTCGATCCTTTTCATAGTGAATATGTTTAGATCTATTAAAGCTCCTTGTTTGTTTATGTGGAAATCGGTTAGATCTAAGTTGTTCTTAGTGGATTGAGGCCAAAACATGAAGTTCTTCAAGAACACATGATGACGTCATCCTAGAACACCTTGAATCTTGGTGATTTCACGGTTAAAAGTTAAGATTTGGAAGATAGAAAGGTGTAGGAGTGCGTGTAGATTAAGGAAGTACAAGATTTAGGACGAGATCTTACCGGAATTGCGAGAAATCGAAGAAAAGCAAGGTTAAAGCGCTGGTCGGACGTCAGTTGCCAAAAGTGGAAAGTATGATGGTGACAAGGGGTATTTATAGGGTTACCCAAAGTGGAAAGGAGCTGGTCGATCGGATGGAATCCCGGTCGAGCAGCTGTCCGATCGACCGACTGGTCGATCGAACGGCTGGTCGATCGGCTGGCCTCCTAATCGATCAGTCGCTTGGTTCGAGTGTTTGACGCGACGAGTTTTGTTCTTTCGATTGCGAGCGTTTCGATGCGATGGAATTTCCTAGTCAAATTACTTTTAATCCGAACTACTATATCAACATACAATCATCCTTATTTCGTATTCGTTTAGCGTTTGCGATTCGGTTGCGATTGAGTTCGATTGCGTTTCGATTGCTTACCACACATAACATAAATAAACATGCACAAGTAACACATAAGGCACACACACACGTATAACAGTAACCAAAATGCCTAAATCGAGTTGCGAATGCGATTGCGATAGCGATAAAGCGATTAGACAAGCGATAAATAGCGAATACTATGCGATTGTTAATAGATACTCCACATAATACAACTAAAGCGAAAACAAAAATAGGCTAACTACAAGTCAAAGAAGTCAAAACAAGAATTGAGAAAGGAGAGACAGATCGCAATTAGCAATCTTTTCTTCCTTTGACTTCAATCTTGACTTTGACTTTGACTTTCGAAACACGGGGTGTTACAGCCTCCCCTAGTTGAGGGAATTTTTTCCCGAAATTAGGTTGAAGCCGTAACAAACAACTGCGGGTACGTCGCCTTCATGTCGCTTTCGAGTTCCCAAGTGAACTCCGCGCCTCGTTTGCCTTGCCATCGGACTTTCACGATAGGGATGCGCGAGGGCCTGAGCTGCTTGGTTTGGCGGTCCATGATTTCGACAGGCTTCTCCACGAAGTGTAGTGTTTCGTTTACTTGGAGGTCATCGAGAGGTACAATTAAGTCATGCTCAGCCAGGCACTTTCGGAGGTTTAACACATGGAAAGTCGGGTGGACATTACTAAGTTCCTCCGGTAGTTCGAGTCTGTAGGCGACTTTTCCGATCCTTTCCAGAATCTTAAAAGGTCTAACATATCGAGGCGCTAGTTTCCCTTTCTTGCCGAATCTGACCACACCCTTCCAAGGTGATACCTTTAGGAGTACGTAGTCGCCAACGTCAAATTCAAGGGGCTTGCGTCGTCTATCTGCGTAACTTTTCTGACGACTCCGAGCTTTCAACAAGTTGTCTCTTATTTGGAGGACTTTGTCAGTCGTTTCTTGTAATAGCTTGGGACCGATTAGTTGCGAGTGATCGATCTCATGCCACACAATAGACGATCGACATCTTCTTCCATATAAAGCCTCGAATGGTGCCATCTGAATACTGGAATGACAACTGTTGTTGTACGAGAATTCGACTAACGGCAGGTATGCATCCCAATTACCACCGAAATCTATGACACACGAACGGAGCATGTCTTCAAGAGTACGGATCGTTCTCTCAGTCTAATCGTCGGTTTGAGGGTGGAATGCGGTACTTAGATTAAGCGATGTATCGAGAGCAGCTTGAAACGTTTCCCACAGTCGCGAGGTAAACCGAGCGTCGCAGTCAGAGATGATGTCGCGAGGCGTCCCATGTCGATAAATGATCTCATTGGTGTAGATTCGGGCTAATCGTTCTACCTTGTAGTCTTCCCGTATTGGCAAAAAGTGTGCTGATTTGGTCAAACGGTCAACAACAACCCAGATGCTGTCGTGACCTGACGGCGTGCGCGGGAGCTTTGTTATGAAATCCATAGCTATGCTCTCCCACTTCCGTATAGGGATCGGGGGTTGTTCGAGTAAGCCAGGGGGCCTTTGGTGTTCAGCCTTGACCTTTGAGCAAGTCAGGCACTTTCCAACGTAGAGGGCGATATCTCTTTTCATGCCCGGCCACCAGTACTTGTAGCGAAGGTCCTGGTACATTTTATCGGCACCGGGATGAATGGAATATCGGGATTCGTGGGCTTCGTCCATTAGAATCTGTTGCAAATCGGTCCGTTTAGGGATCCAAATCCAGTCCAGATAATGGAATATCCCATTCGACTTATTCACAAGATGGGCTCCATCGTGGTAGATTTTTTCCTTATCCAAGGTGCGCTCGTTAAAACAAGCATGCTGGGCTTCGCGGATGAGGGTTTCGAGATCATAATGGGCTTGGGTTTTACGAATGTTGAGCAAGTAACTCCATCTGCTGAGAGGGTCGGTAACGACATTTGCTTTGCCTGGGTGATAACGAATCTCACAGTCATAATCGTTGAGAAGTTCTACCCATCGGCGTTGACGCATATTAAGTTCCTTCTGGTCAAAGATATGTTGTAGGCTCCTATGATCGGTGAAGATCGTAGACTTTGTACCATACAGGTAGTGTCACCAAATCTTTAATGCAAAAACAACTACGCCTAGCTCGAGATCATGGGTTGTATAGTTCTTTTCGTGGATTTTGAGCTGACGAGATGCGTAAGCTATAACTTTGTCCCGTTGCATGAGGACACAACCAAGACCAAGGTTGGAAGCATCACAATAGACAATGAAGTCATCTTTTCCGTCAGGCAATGCGAGAACCGGAGCATTGCAAAGCATGCACTTGAGGGTTTGGAAAGCAAACTCTTGTTCAGTTCCCCAAACAAAAGGCTTATCTTTATGCGCGAGAGCGGTAAGCGGCACATCGATCTTTGAGAATCCTTCGATGAATCGTCGATAATAGCCTGCTAATCCGAGAAAAGAACGGACTTCAGACGGGTTCTTAGGTGTAATCCAACTCTTAACGGCTTCAATCTTCGCGGGATCGACGTGAATACCTTGACTATTTACAATGTGACCAAGGAATTGAACCTCCTCCTGCCAGAATTCGTACTTGGAGAACTTGGCATAGAGTCGATTCCCTTGGAGTAGCTCGAGGACCAAACGTAGATGTTGCGCATGTTCGGCCCTCGATTTGGAATAGATCAAGACATCGTCGATGAACAGGATGACGAAACAGTCGAGATAAGGTTTACACACGCGATTCATCAGATCCATGAAAACCCCGGGTGCGTTGGTTAAACCAAAAGGCATAACAACGAACTCATAGTGGCCGTAACGGGTGCGAAACGCGGTTTTGGGTATATCTTCCTCTTGAATGCGTAGTTGGTGGTAGCCTGAACGTAGATCGATCTTTGAGAAACACGTAGCACCTTGTAGCTGATCAAACAAATCATCAATGCGAGGCAGGGGATAGCGGTTCTTGATAGTCAACTTATTCAGTTCCCGATAGTCGATGCACATCCGGAACGACCCATCCATCTTTTTGACGAAAATGACTGGCGCACCCCAAGGAGAGGTGCTCGGGCGAATGAAGCCTTTCTCAAGTAATTCCTGAAGCTGACTCGAGAGTTCACGCATTTTGGACGGTGCGAGTCGGTAAGGAGCTTTGGCAACAGGGTTGGCTCCGGGAATGAGGTCGACACGAAAGTCGATATCACGACTTGGCGGTAGGCCGGGAAGATCCTCCGGAAAAACGTTAGGAAATTCTCGAACCACTCGGACATCTTTTACACCAGGTCTTCCTTTCTTTTCCTTCTCCGCTACTACAATCTTAGCCAAGAAAGCTCAGTATTCCTTACGGAGATACTTACTAGCTTGGACACATGACATGAGCTTGAGGCCTTTCGAAGCAGTTTCGCCATAGACACACAATAAATCACCCTTCACGAGCGAGAACCGAATCATCTTATCGAAGCACACAACTTCAGCATGGTTTTCGCAAAGAAAGTCCATGCCTACTATGACGTCAAAACTTCCGAGTTTCATCAGAATAAGGTCGACTGGGAAGATGTGATTGTTGAGCTCAAGAGTACAATCATGAAGAACAGAATTTACGGCGACAGTTCTTCCGGTGGCGACTTCAACATTGAACGTCGAGGGGAGATGGGAGCGCTTACGACTAAGAAGCTTCTCGAATTCAAACGACACAAAGCAGTTATCGGCTCCAGTATCAAACAAACATGATGCATAAATACCATTCATAAGGAACGTACCATTGACTACGTTGTTGTCAGCCTGGGCTTGGCGCACATTGATGTTGAAAGTTCTGGCGCATGCGGCTTGCTGTTGCTGCTGTTGAGGCTGCTGCTGCTGGGGCTCTTGTTTCACAACCCTGTTCGGGCGCATGTTCGCAAAATGCTTGGGATCACCACATGCGAAGCAGACTCGGGCGTTGACCGCGGGTTTCTGAGCCGCTTGTTTGCCTTGCGGGGCTGGGAGCAGAGCTTGATGAGCAGTGGCTTGAGCTGGTGCTTGACGAGGACCAGTACGGCAGTTAGCAGTGAAGTGGCCGTACATATTGCAGTGAGCGCAGAAACGACAGGCGAGACCCACCGGGTGATGATAGGAACATGTTGGGCAAACAGGGTGGGGGCCTGTGTATGCACGCTTTGCAGGCGGTGCATAGGTAACTGGTGCTGGGCAGTGGTGAGATTGCTGCTGAGCCGGTCGGCTTGAAGTGGAGCAACAGTGGTAGTGACAACATAGTTCTTGTTGCTGGAGCTGCTGTTGTTGTTCTTCTTCTTGCGGCGTGAGGACTTAGACGATTGAGCGGCGGCGGTTTCGGCAGTTGGTGCGGCGGTGACTTGATGCAGGTTCTTTGAAGCCTTATCCCAAAAACCAGCTTTTACTCGCTTGTCGTTAATTTCGGCGGCAAGCAAGTAAGTTTCTTCAATTGTTGCTGGCTTTGCGGCATGCACAAAATCCGCAACACAGTCGGGTAGAGCTCGAATGTACTTCTTGATCGTCATGTCGAGCGTCTTCACTTGATCGGGACAGATGATGCTGAGCTGCTTAAAGCGAGCAGTAAGGGCAGCTTTGTCACCTTCTTTCTGCTTAATGTGCCAGAACTCATCCTCCAGCTTCTGGCGCTCATGGGGAGGGCAGAACTCTTCGAGCATAACGTTCTTCAACTCGTCCCATGACAGACCATAAGCTGCATCATTTCCGCGCTTGTTCCTTTCAGCCGTCCACCAGTCTAGAGCGCGGGACTGGAAGACGCCGGTAGCGTTCAATGTGCGGAGATTATCAGGACATCCGCTCTGTCTCAAGGTAACTTCAATTGAGTCAAACCATTGAAACAAATCCGTAGGGCCTTCTTCTCCGGTGAACTCTTTCGGTCCGCATGCCTTGAACTGTTTGAAGCTGAAAACAGCTTTGGGAGTCTCAGTTCGGGATTCCTCAGATGATTTGCTCATGTTTTCGTAAAGTTCACTGACAACTTGGGGTACAACCTTTGCCATTTGCTTAGTAATCATGGCAGCAAGGCGTTTGTCTGCTTGCTTTCGGCGAGCATCTCGGGTAGCGCGAGATCCAGATGACGACATTGTCTGTAACATACATCGCCACAGGACTCAACATGACATAATCGAATCTCACCTCACACGCCTAATACTACTAAAGCTCAGGAACACGTATAATCATGTAAGCATAAAATCACAGATTCACATAAACACAGAAGCATGTAAGCATGTAAGCACGTAAGGCACAGATTCATAGAGAGCACATAAAACACGTAATCACAAGAGTCAGTCAGAATACAGAAACCTATTATTCAAAGTCCGCGAATGTTCAAGAATAACGATCGCGATTAACATATCAAGTAGTATAGTTATAAGTGTATGACATAGCATAAGGTCGTCCACAATTTAGCGATTTGTCAGCATTTTGAGGTAGATAAGCAATGCGGGTCGTTCGTTTCGATCAAAGTGAAAGCAAAAATCAAAGAATTCTCCAAAAATTAAAACACATAAGCAGGTAAATACACATATAAAATCAACGAATCATCAGAGTCAGTAGTTGCGGGCTCAGAATCGAAAACACATAAAATCGAGAAATAGATCGTCTGCGGCTATTAGACATTGACTATCCAAAGTGATTCGACTATTCTCAAGGGCTTGTTGCACACACCTTGACCTTCAGGACCGCGCTTCTGCCTTGATTCTTGGGCGTTCGGCACGCATCTCTTTAGTCATACCATGACTTCAAGTCGTTTGGAGTCCGTCGAGACTTTGGTGAGAGTTCTGTAAAACCAAGTAAAGGTCAGAACAAGTCGTCAAGGTTAGGGTTTCACCCCTGGCTTAACAACTTCGTTCCTGTTTCGATAAAATAAAAGAGAATCATGCGTCAAAGTATGAATTTCACTCCTATTTCAACGCAATTTCTCGTGTCTATAGATAAAAATGTGGGTTGAACAAGTAATTTAGTCGAGAGTTGCGGTTTTCACACCTATTCTCGACTTAATCGCTCATTCATATTTGAAAATTCGAGTGCGGTGATAGTGTAGCGTAGGCAAGAATAATGAGAAATAGCAAGTAGGCTCGTACATAATCCCTACTGGACATGCACGAGTTGGTCTGTTGGTTCCTAACTATAGACTTGGTCATTTCTAAGACATCGACCCGGACTAGGTCGAGTCTTGCCTAATTCCCTATAGTTATGGCTCTGATACCAATCTGTCACACCCCAACCGATTGCGGAAACATCGGGGCATGGCACTGAGCAAAACAGATTGTCCAGAAGTTTCCATAACAACTATTTTTACCAAATATTTTAAGCAACACGTCCCATACCATGTCATAAATGATAATACAATTATTACAGAAAAGATCTAGTCAAATTGTTCTGTTCTGACAACTCAGATTTTTATTACAGACAATTGTTTATTTATTGGTTTCTAGGACTCCGTCCCTAGCCTTAATTTCATCACCAGCACACAAAGCATGTAAACATCCTAAGCACCTGCCACATACGTTAAAGTAAAAGTCAATATACATAGTGTAAAGGTGAGCATACAAGTTTAATAATAGCATATAGAGTTCGAAATTGTTACGCATAACCAGCACGTACACAGTGTAAAATGAGGCATGTTAGTTATCGGCATGAACCTATCGATACCAATGACTGCGGGTTGACTGCCCAAGGCAGTTCACGATACACACTCACCACCGTGAGCCATGCAGGTAATTGTCCTTAACAACCCCTGAGTGAACAGGTGCTGAGTCCAAACTAATAGTACTATCGTTGCTAAGGCAGGTAGACAGCATTCCATGTGTAAACATAACAAACAAGCCTTCATTAAGTCACGTATAACATGCGGTAACGGTTAGCGTTTAAAGTATTGCGTAGTGTGTTCGATGTGATTTAGTATAAGTAACATATGTAACACCCAAAAGTGTGTAAAACAAAAAGGGATCGAGTATACTCACAGCGGTTGATGGATTGAAGGGAGCGCTAGAGAGTAGGGTTAGCCTGAACAGATTGATAGCATAACGATAAGCGACGCGTAAATCGATGCAAAGGGCAAGTGAGTAGGACAACAGTTCGATCGGATGGTAGTCCGGCCGATCGTTCGGTTACAAGTCCGCTCGGATGGTCATCCGGTCGGGTGACCTTTCGAGTGGATTGTTTCTTCCTTTGGGAAGGGTGTGTTTGTGTATGATGGCTTGATTTTTAAAGTTTTCGTTGTAGCATTTTGAAAACATTGAAGTATCTCTACCTTTCAGGTCGGTCGATCGGACGGTCGTTCGATCGGACGGCAACCCGATTGGTTGGGCACTTCAGTGAGAACAAGTTCACAGCAGGTTGTCACGCGATCGGACGGTCGTTCGATCGGGTGGCATCCTTTGTGCATTGAACATGTTGAAAATTGTTTAAGTGTTGAAGTTTCGAAACATCACATAGTCGGATGGTCGGTCGATCGAGTGGTAGATCGATCGGACAGCAATCCGTTCGGTGTTCCAAAACTCTTGAGAGTTGATTTGGAAATTAAGGTGGGACCAAGGTGCAAGTCGTTCGGATTGGCCAGTCGTTCGGATTAGCTGTTCGATCGGATAGCAGTCCGATCGGACGACACTTCGTTATGGTCGACCTGTTCGTCTTACACTTGGTTGTTTTGATTGTTTGTCATTTTATCGAGACGTTTTGATAATGTATTAAGCAACAGGAACCTCGTCAATACTTGGTACCCCTGTTCGGACAGGAATCACCCAAATCCGGTCAGTTAATGGTTCGAGACGGTGTTCCGTGTTTAAACCGAAATCGGTAGTCTCGTGGATAGAATCCGGATCTTGCATCAACACAATCGGTAGTCGGCACAAGCTCCGATTCTATCGGTTTTGCATGCATTGAGTGTAAAAGAGTTGAAAGAAAGTTGGAAAACCATCTTTCGATCCTTTTCGTAGTGAATATGTTTAGATCTATGAAAGCTCCTTATTTGTTTATGTGGAAATCGGTTAGATCTAAGTTGTTCTTAGTGGATTGAGGCCAAAACATGAAGTTCTTCAAGAACACATGAGGACGTCATCCTAGAACACCTTGAATCTTGATGATTTCAAGGTAAAAAGTTAAGATTTGGAAGATAGAAAGGTGTAGGAGTGCGTATAGATTAAGGAAGTACAAGATTTAGGACGAGATCTTACTGGAATTGCGAGAAATCGAAGAAAAGCAAGATTAAAGCGCTGGTCGGACGTCAGTTTCAAAAAGTGGAAAGTATGATGGTGACAAGGGGTATTTATAGGGTTACCCAAAATGGAAAGGATCCGGTCGATCGGATGGCAGCCCGGTCGAACAGCTTTCCGATCGAGCGGCTGGTCGATCAAACGGCTGGTCGATCGAACGGCTGGTCGATCGGCTGGCCTCCTGATCGATCAGTCGCTTGGTTCGAGTGTTTGACGCGACGAGTTTTGCTGTTTCGATTGCGATTGAGAGCGTTTCGATGCGATGGAATTTCCTAGTCATATTATTTTTAATCCCAACTACTTTATCAACATACAGACATCCTTATTTCGTATTCATTTAGCATTTGTGATTGAGTTCGATTGCGTTTCGATTGATTACCACACATAACAAAAATAAACATGCACAAGTAACACATAAGGCACACACACACGTATAACAGTAACCAAAATGCATAAATCGATTTGCGAGTGCGATTGCGATAGCGATAAAGCGATTAGACAAGCGATAAATAGCGAATACTATGCGATTATTAATAGATACTCCACATAATACAACTAAAGCGAAAACAAAAATAGGCTAACTACAAGTCAAAGAAGTCAAAACAGGAATTGAGCAAGGAGAGACAGATCGCAATTAGCAATCTTTTCTTCCTTTGACTTCAATCTTGACTTTGACTTTGACTTTCGAAACACGGGGTGTTACAGCAGCTTCAGTCTCTGCTTTTCTTTTCCAGCCAGCAACAGACGACTCTTCAGTTTTTTTGTCACTATCAAACTTGGCCTGATCAGCCTCCAATTTAGCCCTCAACAGGGCAGCTCGGGCCTCATCTTCAGAAGCTTTTTCTTGGACGCCTCAAAAGCAGCCCATTCCTTGTGCATACTACGCCATTCACGCACTATACGATGCGTAGTGGACGTGTAGGTAGCTGCTTCTTCAAGATAAGCATGGTAAGTCTGCTCGTGAGGACGTTCCCCTTGAAATTTAATCTCCCCAGGAGGAAAGGTTCCTTGCAACCAGTCACGACACACCCGCCAGTCGGAAAAGGTATCGCCTTTTTTCAGTTTCCACACTAGCGCGTGAATCTCATCAGCCTTTTTCTCCGAGTAACATCTATAATAATAATCACCAGGAGTTTCATCCGGGCGGATAGGAGAGTCTTCATCAACTTGAGCAAAGAAGCCCTGGTCACCAGCTGGGCTTTTTTCAGCATTTACAGGCGCGGTAGTCGTGGAAGAGAAAGGAATAGCGGTCACTGGATCTTGAATAAATTTCCCTTTCTCCGGATCTTGCGCCACCACCTCAGGAGTCTTGGGCTGAGCTGTACCAACACCCGCAGTCTCCGATTCCACAACTTTCTCAACTTCTACCTCAACTTCAATGGTTTTCCCAGCTTTAGGATCTTCCACCCCAACAACCTTGTCCACCTCAACAGCTTCTATACCTTTTCACTGCTCCTCAGCAGAGGCACAGGGTGACAAAGGAGGAAGGTCATCATTAAAAACAGATGATGCCTCCGCATGAACAGCGAGAACTGGCTTTTCTATAAAAGCAAAGTTCATATTATTAACATATAGCACGCATAAAAGGCAAACAAAGAAGAAACTCACCTGGAGGAGGTTTCGCAATAAAGGCATCTAGATTGCCTCTTTTGCCAATCTTTCTTTTGGGAATCTTCTTACCAGGCTGCGCTTCAACCACAACTTTAGCCTGTTTCCTTTTCCCTGCCTTCGTTTTCAATAAAGGCTCAGGACTCGACTCCAAATCAATAGGGTCATCAGGATTCAAGGTAGGGATATCCTCAGTATACCGAGGCTCCGCTTTTGGTTTCTTCATAACAACAGGCGCAAGTCCTTCCAACGTGTCAGACACCACTACATAATCACATCAGGAGACAGAGGAATGGCACATACCTTTCTTCTCGCCCTTAACATTCTTGGCCTTCGATGATTGAGCCTTCGACGTATCAATTTTCTTCGGCGCAATATTAACAGCCGGGATACATTTTTTTCTTCTCAGGGCCTATGCCCAGGTTAGTCAATTCACCTACTCAAAAAAGGAAAATATTGCATTATTATCTTGCGCAAAGAAATAGCAAAGAGTAATATTGCAATATCAATCAGAACCAAAAAAGTAATCTTACCAACACCAGTCGAAGGTTGCACGGCCAGATCTTCATCCCGTGGAAGAGCAAAGTTCTTGACTATCTGTAAATACCAAAGGTCCTCATCAGCTCTCTTCGGAACAATAGTCATCTTCCCATTCTCCCTCTTATACGCAACAACATACAAAGAGATAACTACAAAAGAGAAAGCAGGAACAGATTCAAAAAAAAAAAAAAGAAGAGAGGAAGAAAGGGTGAGAAAAGCCCAAATCTTACTCTTATCGTCCTCCCTGTACACTGGCTTGTCTTCCCGCTCCATTCGCCAGTGAAGACTCATGCCAGCAACAACTAGGGCTCTCTCCGGAAGTTCAATTGACGAAACATGTTTCAAATCCTGGTACCAAGTCTCTGAATGAGGAGTCTGTATGGTCTCTGTCACAACGTCTTCTTTACCCCTAAAAGTCATCTTCATTGGAATAACACCGGCCTTGATGAAGAAAAATTTCGGCTTCCACTCATGAAAGGATTTTGGGGGGTGCAATAAGATCTTCTTTGCCAAAGCACGTTAGGCAAAGGAATAAAAGCCCTGAGAGCAATGCATTTGATACAGCACTCGGAAACGGTTAATCGTCGGCTCAATATACATTGACCGACAAAGGAATTCGAAGTGACGAATCCGAACCATTCCAATAGGGTGCATTTGAGAAATAAGGAACTTATAATATGCAATGATTTCAATAAAAAACCTTGTTACCGACAATCGAAAGTTGCCTTCAGCAAAATAATCCGAGAACAGGATAATATACCCGGCCGGAGCATCTGCCGCCGTTTGACCCTCATCGGAATATCGAACACCCCAACTGTCAGGAAATCTAAAGTTTCAAACCATGCTGTCAAAGGTTTCTCTGGACCACTTCAATGGTGGAAGATCGGCAGACATATCTTCGGAAGAATCTTCGTGGCGTTCTCTGGTAGACATAAGGCAAGGAATTTGCAGTCTTCTTCAACAGGATACCGGGGAGGAAAAGGGGGATTCAAAGAACAATACTAATAAAAGAAAGCAATGAAAGGGTTTATATACCCACCACCATCAAAGACCTAGAAAACCGTAATAGTCCCTTTTTCGGAAAAAAAACACGGTTATCGAAGCATCAGGAACGAGTGGGGGAAAACAGCATGAGCCCACGCGCGCATGTAAGACACGAGGACGATGTACATTTAATAGACAGATGACAAGTGACAGCCTGTCATCCAAACTGTCACACGTCGCCAGTCACCATCGTACCTTTCATCTGCCAAAAGTCAAATTTTTCAAAATTTGAATTGATTAACACTTCAACTTGGAAGAAAAGAATCTTCAATAAGAAGATTCTCCATATTTCGCACCAAGACTTCCAAAAACAAAAGCGCACACCCCATTTTTATAAAGTCCAGTGCTCCACTTATAGCCATAGGAGCAACACTGGACTGGGGGACTTGAAGGGGTATGGTCCCAAAAACTTCGCGCAAGCGAAATAGACCATACCACAACCTCATCACAATAAACATCTTCAAACAGAATCCTGCGTGGCTGCGCACCGGTTCTAAACAAAACAGAAAGCAATCTTCACTAACCATGCGCCGAGGAGAGGGTAAAAACTAGCGTTCCAACTAGCATCCCTGCGCGAGCTCGCGTGAGGATACAGTTAGACTCAACGTTAGAAGCCTAAAACATCTCCGCGCGACAGGAAACAAGACTTAAGCAGAAAGCATTTCCCTTTCTGTTATAACAGAATTAACACGTGGCAAGAACATGAAGGATTACAACTGTAAAACTTCTAGAAAAGCTTCATCATGCACAGCCATTCAGTTACAACTGAATGATGACATCGCATCATCCTGGACGCCCATCTCAATCACAATAATGGGAATAACTTGGAGAAGGATCCACTCGAAACTACTTTCCACGTGGCATTCCCCTAACCGTTGATCACATTCACGATCTGTGTGCTTAAACGGACGTTAATGATCAACGGAAAATGCAATACCCGCTTATGGAAAATACCTTCCGTTATTATCTCCGTCAACAAACTTTCCCGCCAAAACATGGCTATAAATAAGACGAGTCAGGTTTGATTTCTCAAGTTACATTCTCCCTCTTATACGCAACAAAATACAAAGAGATAACTACAAAAGAGAAAGCAGGAACAGATTCAAAAAAAAAAAAAAGAAGAGAGGAAGAAAGGGTGAGAAAAGCCCAAATCTTACTCTTATCGTCCTTCATGTACACTGACTTGTCTTCCCGCTCCATTTGCCAGTGAAGACTCATGCAAGCAGCAACTAGGGCTCTCTCCGGAAGTTCAATTGACGGAACATGTTTCAAATCCTGGTACCAAGTCTCTGAATGAGGAGTCTGTGTGGTCTCTGTCACAACGTCTTCTTTACCCCTAAAAGTCATCTTCATCGGAATAACGCCGGCCTTGATGAAGAAAAATTCCGGCTTCCACTCATGAAAGGATTTTTTTTTGGGGGGGGGGGGGTGCAATAAGATCTTCTTTGCCGAAGCACGTTGGGTGATGTCTGTCGTTAAGGACATGCAAAAACCAACTTAACCTTGGTAGCTAGGGTAAGCAGGGTATCGAATCCAAAGGAGTCTGTGGTTAATGCTAATTATTATTTGTTTGTAAATATTTGAATTACTTTGAGAACTTGCTAGAAAACTATAAACAATAACTTTGAGATTGTAAAAACAATGATAGAAAAAACGTGGTCACTCCGGTATTCAGATTCTGCAATTACTAATAACCTAGTTCTGATTGTATTGGATGCTATTGATTGAATAGTAAATCTGTCACATCTACCAATTACCTATGTAGTTCAAAATCTTAATATTAATTGGTCAAATAAATATTAAAACAAGCATACATAGGAATCATTCAATCAACAAAAGCATAATTGGATTCAAAACATAATTATAACTCTGACTGTCACTCAGGATTTGTCTGTCACACAAATTATATAATCACGCAAATAGTCGGCTGTCACCCGACTACAAATCCAAATCTCAATACAAAACAGAAACTAGAATTAAAAGTATCTCACAAGAATCATTCACCCGAAGTGTCCACAAGAGATTTAGCCGCTCATGATAGGTTGTTGATCTTCAATAGCTTCGGTCATCCCCTCTCTGCCGTCGAACCAAAAAAAAAACTCTTCTTCTGCCGTCAAGATGTTTATATTTGATGTTTCTTGCGTGGACTTTTGAAGCCCAATAATGTCCCTCAAAAAGTCGGCCCTTTACAAGTCTGTGAGGCCAATTCCTTATCCAGCATGTGCGGCCCAATGGATGTTTGTTTTTGGCAGCCTTTTGTGTTAACGGCCCACTCAAAGAGATCCACCAAGTTTTCTTTTGTTGTGATGATGATTTGATTTATTAACAAAACCAAAGTCACGTCCACTAAGTCTAGCCACCACTCCTTCATGTGATGATGTATGTTCTCAATTAATATTGTTGACTTTGTTTCTTTTGTCTCACCAATGCCTGCATACAAGTCCCATGTGCTCACATGTGAGATGCCAAACTTTTGAATCCGTAGGCTACGGTATTTGACCATAAGCTACGATATGAGCTTTCTGTTTCTTTTGCTGGAACCTTTTTGAATTGCTGAAGATAACCGTAGGGTACGACAAATAGACCGTAAGTTACGTCTATTATTACAAGTTCTTCATGGGCTTCAATTCAACTTCCATTTAATGACCAATCATCCCCTGGACTTCAATTCTTCGTGTTTCTCGCAACTCCAAGCTAGCATTCAATCCGAACAAGTCCCAAATAACGCCTTTCGCTATGTTTATCATCCACGGGTGTTCCGCATCATCTTTAAACTCTCCAACTTTACCGAATTAAGTGATTTACCTGTAAAACCACGAACACTCGTAGTTACCACATTCTAAATATATAATCGCCAAACAATACAATAAAAATATAATATTTAAACACTTTAACACCCGGTTTTCACACTTTCATCACATCCCCACACTTACCTTTGATTGTCCTCAAGCAACCATTACAAACAATACTCACCTTATTAACAAATCACCATTGAATCCCTTATTGAATTCACAATTCAAGGTCCCAAGTCATACCCGTCCCATAGACTAACACAATCGAGATTGACAATCTGACAGATAAGTGATACGCATTTAAAACAGCTTAAGACTTGCCTAACTAAAACTAACATGCTTATATTACTACACACATGCCACACGCCCCTCACAATAATCACTCCTCTCGGTTTTATCAAGACTAGCGTGTAATGTGCTAGCATATATCTCGTTCAAAACCAAATATGCTACCTTGCAATCATAAGCTTGTATAGCAATCACACCTCCACTGTATCAAATAACGTAACACATATCAAAAGGACTTTTTGGGTTTTGGGTTAAGGGTAAAGGTAAGGAAATATTTTTGGATTTTTATATTTATATGGTGAACACAAACGAATATACCAAACCATGACAACTTTATTCACAATGATACTAACACATGGGTTATTTTCGACCTATTTATATAACACAAACATAATAATACTTTTATTTTTTCTTTTTCTTTCTTTTCTCTTTTTTTTTTTCATTTCATTTTTTCTTTTTTTTTTCTTCAACAAATCTGACACATAATTGTCATTCATGGTTGGTAATCAAACAGGTCAACAAAGGTGTAACAAACGAAATGTATAAGGCTCAACATTGTTAACTAAGGTGGGTGGATAAACAATCAACAAATAGAACAATGAATGGATCCTAATGCCTTTATCATCTATGTGCATACGCTAAACCACAGTCTCGGCACGTATCAAACTACACAAATTCTAACACAAAGCAGCATATGACCTACTCTCAGCAAATGAACATTTATTGCAATTCAACTAACAATCTAGCAGGCTCAAATATCTCACTGAACAAAAGGAATATGGGTTACCGACACGTAGCATGTGTAATTCCTAAAGCATGTTACCCCTAGTTAGGCATCTCTTTTTAATTCTTCTCTAAAACAACTGTCAGATATACTCTAATGAAACTTAAAGGGACAACCACGACCAGGGATCTAAGTTAGTTTAATATCAGTAGGAACCTTTTAGCAATTGAAAATGTTGGTTTTCATGTAGTTCAAGCATACTTGAGACAAATTTTTTTTTTCAATTTTCAGCAATTTCAACCAATTCAAGCATTTGAGATCAACAACCTTACCAACCCTCTCTCGAGTTACCGCATCCCCACACTTGGGATACATTGTCCCCAATGTATGGTGCAATTTATAGTCTAAACTCGAGAGATACCACCTGCAAACCATGAACGACTAACGAACACTCGACTCACAAACAAAAACCACTCCTAACACAAAAATTTCACACCACCAAAAATACGAAAACAAATAAAATCAAAGACAAGATAGAGAGACACATGAACCTGATCATTCAATCAGTAAGTGTCGGTAGTGATGCAGCTGCTGTGATCGGACAGGAACGTAAACATCTCTTAGATTCTCTGATATCTCATCGGGGATGTTGCCAAACATCCTCAAACTTGAATCCTTGCATCCGCGGGAATTAAACGTAGTAACCTGCCAAAACAGAACCAACACCAAAACAAAAGAACAAATACAATACTCTACATCCTCGGGCTGCCTCCCGAGAGCGCTAAGTTTAAAGGTCTTCAGCCAGACCGTACCTGATATACGCTACGGTGGTCTCAATGCACACTTACCCAAAACATTTCCAACGAATGCCCGGAAATTTACATGCCATCTCCATAGGTTTGTCAGTATAATTAGCATGTTCAGACTACACCTGCGGGTTTCGCTAATCCACTTCTTGAGATATACCTTGATGTCTTGTTGTTTCACCCTTCTCATCTTCTTACTCGAACCCTCTTCCCCACACTTATTAATTTGAATGATTGATATGGGGAGAGGTTCAGTACACACATTCATCTCATCAGACTGCTCTGCCTCCTCATCCTCACACACCATCTGATCCACCAGTGACTCTTCATCAGATAAAGGATTCATTAGTGTGGTATTATCCTCCACAACCTCCTCCTCCATGTGAGAATAATCTCTAATATCATCAAGTAATGGTGAGAGACGCTCTTCTATTTCTATCTTCATTTTTAACTTCTGACACTTGGAAACTAGGCAGCTGATTCGATCTTCATCGGAAAGGTTGGGTGCTAATAAATACTGCTCGAGTTTGGACAAACTCGCTTCCAACCTAGCAAGCTTTTTCTTCTCCTCGGTCTGATAAGCATACACACCCTCGGGCTTAGAATATTCCTCGGGATGATACTATCGGTATCCCTGATACGGTCTTGAGATGTACGCATCCATCATTTTATTATTCCAATACTCTGGATTTTCCAAATACACCGCGCACACATCATCATAATAAGAAGTATGGTCACGACCGCAACAGAAACATCGTCCATCCGTACGTGGCCCATAATAAGCATCCTCGTCCCGATCCCATCCGTCAGAGTAATAATCATCCTCCATCGTTGTATCAGAATCATAGAAATATGGTGGAGGGGAAGGATTATCATAGCAAGGCAACAATGGTTCTTCCAATTTCGCTTTTACCCGTCTAAATCGGGCCTCGTGGCAACAGATACACGGGTGAAGTGGTTCCCCACACAAAGTGCATGTAGAAGAGCCACAAAATATAGTAAGATCTGTCATCATGCACAAACACAGCTCAACTATCCATGTGAATCACAAACAAATAAGATAACAAACTAAAAACAAAAATTCTTTTAGGTTTTTTTTTCTAACTAAAACTTAACACTAAACACTTTGCGCACGCCTCCCCGGCAAAGGCGCCATTTTGATGTCTGTCGTTAAGGACATGCAAAAACCAACTTAACCTAGGTAGCTAGGGTAAGCAGGGTATCGAATCCAGAGGAGTCTGTGGTTAATGCTAATTATTATTTGTTTGTAAATATTTGAATTACTTTGAGAACTTGCTAGAAAACTATAAACAATAACTTTGAGATTGTAAAAACAATGATAGAAAAAACGTGGTCACTCCGGGATTCAGATTCTGCAATTACTAATAACCTAGTTCTGATTGTATTGGATGCTATTGATTGAATAGTAAATCTGTCACATCTACCAATTACCTATGCAGTTCAAAATCTTAATATTAATTGGTCAAATAAATATTAAAACAAGCATGCATAGAAATCATTCAATCAACAAAAGCATAATTGGATTCAAAACATAATTATAACTCTGACTGTCACACAAATTATATAATCACGCAAATAGTCGGCTGTCACCCGACTACAAATCCAAATCTCAATACAAAACAGAAACTAGAATTAAAAGTATCTCACAAGAATCATTCACCCGAAGTGTCCACAAGAGATTTAGCCGCTCATGATAGGTTGTTGATCTTCAATAGCTTCGATCATCCCCTCTCTGCCATCGAACCAAAAAAAAACTCTTCTTCTGGCGTCAAGATGTTTATATTTGATGTTTCTTGCGTGGACTTTTGAAGCCCAATAATGTCCCTAAAAAAGTTGGCCCTTTACAAGTCTGTGAGCCCAATTCCTTGTCCAGCATGTGCTGCCCAATGGATGTTTGTTTTTGGCAGCCTTTTGTGTTAGCGGCCCACTCAAAGAGATCCACCAAGTTTTCTTTTGTTGTGATGATGATTTGATTTATTAACAAAACCAAAGTCACGTCCACTAAGTCCAGCCGCCACTCCTTCACGTGATGATGTATGTTCTCAATTAATATTGTTGACTTTGTTTCTTTTGTCTCACCAATGGCTGCGTACAAGTCCCATGTGCTCACATGTGAGATGCCAAACTTATGAATCCGTAGGCTACGGAATTTGACCATAAGCTACGATATGAGCTTTCTGTTTCTTTTGCTGGAACCTTTGTGAATTGCTGAAGATAACCGTAGGGTACGACAAATAGACCGTAAGCTACGTCTATTATTACAAGTTCTTCATGGGCTTCAATTCAACTTCCATTTAATGACCAATCATCCCCTGGACTTCAATTCTTCGTGTTTCTCGCAACTCCAAGCTAGCATTCAATCCGAACAAGTCCCGAATAACGCCTTTCGCTATGTTTATCATCCACGGGTGTTCCGCATCATCTTTAAACTCTCCAACTTTACCGAATTAAGTGATTTACCCGTAAAACCACGAACACTCGTAGTTACCACATTCTAAATATATAATCGCCAAACAATACAATAAAAATATAATATTTAAACACTTTAACACCCGGTTTTCACACTCTCATCATTGGGAAAAGGAATAAAATCCCTTAGAGCAATGCATTTGATACAGCACTCGGAAATGGTTAATCGTTGGCTCAATATACATTGACCGACAAAGGAATTCGAAATGACAAATCCGAACCATTCCAATTGGGTGCATTTGAGAAATATGGAACTTTTAATATGCAATGATTTCAAGAAAAAACCTTGTTACCGGCAATCAAAAGTTGCCTTCAGCAAAATAATCCCAGAACAGGGTAATATACCCGGCCGGAGCATCTGCCGCCGTATGACCCTCATCGGAATATCGAACACCTCAACTGTCAGGAAATCTAAAGTTTCGAACCATGCTGTCAAAGATTTCTCTGGACCACTTCAATGGTGGAAGACCGACAGAAATTTCTTCGGAAGAATCTTCGTGGCGTTCTCCGGTAGACATAAGGCCAGGAATTTGCAGTCTTCTTCAACAGGATACCAGGGAGGAAAAAAGGGATTCAAAGAACAATACTAATAAAAGAAAGCAATGAAAGGGTTTATATACCCACCACCATCAAAGACCTAGAAAACCGTAATACCCCCTTTTCGGAAAAAAACACGGTTATCGAAGCATCAGGAGCGAGTGGGGGAAAACAGCACGAGCCCACGCGCGCGTGTAAGACACGAGGACGACATACATTTAATAGAAAACTGACAAGTGACAACCTGTCATCCAAACTGTTACACGTCGCCAGTCACCATCGTACCTTTCATCTGCCAAAAGTCAAATTTTTCAAAATTTGAAATGATTAACACTTCAACGTGAAAGAAAAGAATCTTCAATAAGATGATTCTCCATATTCTGCACCAAGATTTCTAAAAACAAAAGCGCACACCCCATTTTTATAAAGTCCAGTGCTCCACTTATAGCCATAAGAGCAACACTGGACTGGGGGACTTGAAGGGGTATGGTCCCAAAAACTTCGCGCAAGCGAAATAGACCATACCACAACCTCATCACAATAGACATCTTCAAACAAAACCCTGCGCGGCTGCGCACCTGTTCTAAACAAAACACAAAGCAATCTTTAATAACCATGCGCCGAGGAGAGGGTAAAAACTAACGTTCCAACAAGCATCCCTGCGCAGGCTCGCGTGAGGATACAGTTAGACTCAACGTTAGAAGCCTAAAACATCTCCGCGCGACAGGAAACAAGACTTAAGCAGAAAGCATTTCCCTTTCTGTTATAACAGAATTAACACGTGGCAAGAACATGAAGGATTACAACTGTAAAACTTCTAGAAAAGCTTCATCATGCACAGCCATTCAGTTACAACTGAATGATGACATGGCATCATCCTGGACGCCCATCTCAATCACAATAATGGCAATAACTTGGAGAAGGATCCACTCGAAACTACTTTCCACGTGGCATTCCCCTAACCATTGATCACATTCACGATCCGTGTGCTTAAACGGACGTTAATGATCAACGGAAAATGCAATAACCGCTTATGGAAAATACCTTCTGTTATTATCTTTGTCAACAAACTTTCCCGCCAAAACCCGGCTATAAATAAGACGAGTCAGGTATGATTTATCAAGTTACATTCTCCCTCTTATACGCAACAACATACAAAGAGATAACTACAAAAGAGAAAGCAGGAACAAATTCAAAAAAAAAAAAAAAGAAGAGAGGAAGAAAGGGTAAGAAAAGCCCAAATCTTACTCTTATCGTCCTCCCTGTACACTGGCTTGTCTTCCCGCTCCATTCGCCAGTGAAGACTCATGCCAGCAGCAACTAGGGCTCTCTCCGGAAGTTCAATTGACGAAACATGTTTCAAATCCTGGTACCAAGTCTCTGAATGAGGAGTCTGTATGGTCTCTGTCACAACGTCTTCTTTACCCCTAAAAGTCATCTTCATCGGAATAACGCCGGCATTGATGAAGAAAAATTTCGGCTTCCACTCATGAAAGGATTTTGGGGGGTGCAATAAGATCTTCTTTGTCGAAGCACGTTGGGCAAAGGAATAAAAGCCCTGAGAGCAATGCATTTGATACAACACTCGGAAACGGTTAATCGTCGGCTCAATATACATTGACCGACAAAGGAATTCGAAATGACGAATCCGAACCATTCCAATAGGGTGCATTTGAGAAATATGGAACTTATAATATGCAATGATTTCAAGAAAAAACCTTGTTACCGGCAAGCGAAAGTTGCCTTCAGCAAAATAATCCCAGAACAGGGTAATATACCCGGCCGGAGCATCTGCCGCCGTCTGACCCTCATCGGAATATCGGACACCCTAACTGTCAGGAAATCTAAAGTTTCGAACCATGCTGTCAAAGGTTTCTCTGGACCACTTCAATGGTGGAAGACCGGCAGACATTTCTTCGGAAGAATCTTCGTAGCGTTCTCCGGTAGACATAAGGCGAGGAATTTGCAGTCTACTTCAACAGGATACCAGGGAGGAAAAGGGGGATTCAAAGAACAATACTAATAAAAGAAGGCAATGAAAGGGTTTATATACCCACCGCCATCAAAGACCTTGAAAAACGTAATACCCCCTTTTTCGAAAAAACACGGTTATCGAAGCATCATGAGCGAGTGGGGGAAAACAGCACGAGCCCACGTGCGCGTGTAAGACACGAGGACGACGTACATTTAATAGACAGCTGACAAGTGACAGCCTGTCATCCAAACTGTCACACGTCACCAGTCATCATCATACCTTTCATCTGCCAAAAGTCAAATTTTTCAAAATTTGAAATGATTAACACTTCAACTTGAAAGAAAAGAATATTCAATAAGAAGATTCTCCATATTCCGCACCAAGACTTCCAAAAACAAAAGCGCACTCCCCATTTTTATAAAGTCCAGTGCTCCACTTATAGCCATAAGAGCAACACTGGATTGGGGGACTTGAAGGGGTATGGTCCCAAAAACTTCGCGCAAGCGAAATAGACCATACCACAACCTCATCACAATAAACATCTTCAAACTCTAAACAAAACAGAAAGCAATCTTCAATAACCATGCGCCGAGGAGAGGGTAAAAACTAACATTCCAACTAGCATCCCTGCGCAGGCTCGCGTGAGGATACAGTTAGACTCAACGTTAGAAGCCTAAAACATCTCCGCGCGACAGGAAACAAGACTTAAGCAGAAAGCATTTCCCTTTCTGTTATAACAGAATTAACACGTGGCAAGAACATGAAGGATTACAGCTGTAAAACCTCTAGAAAAGCTTCATCATGCACAGCCATTCAGTTATAACTGAATGATGACATGGCATCATCCTGGACGCCCATTTCAATCACAATAATGGCAATAACTTGGAGAAGGTTCCACTCGAAACTACTTTCCACGTGGCATTCCTCTAACCGTTGATCACATTCACGATCCGTGTGCTTAAACGGACGTTAATGATCAACGGAAAATGCAATAACCGCTTACGGAAAATACCTTCCGTTATTATCTCCGTCAACAAACTTTCCCGCCAAAACCCGGCTATAAATAAGACGAGTCAGGTATGATTTCTCAAGTTATATTCACTTCATCTTCTTCTTCTTCATTGGAATCTGTACTTATTCTCACGACGGAGGGTGGTCACGGAGAGAACTCCCATTCTCCCGTGGCAAGTCTAACGACTGTTCATTTTGCAGATATCACCGAAAGAAGAAACCAAGTCCTATCCTGAATCAGACGAGGAGAACAACCCCTTTTATGCAGAACTAAACCACTGGTCCGATTGATTCCGGTCATTCGAACCACTGTTTCTTCAATTTGATTTAGAGATATTATCGAGCCAAATTCATTTATAAGATAACCGTGAGTGTGGTGAGCTAAAATGATTAGTTGTATGCTTAATCTTACACTTACACTCACTTTTTCCGTTGTAGCGAGATTATTTTTTAGCCTTTTATCTTTATTATACTTCTTGCTTATGATTTTGTGGATTGAATGCGTCAGATGTATCATGCAATTTATAAATTGTTTTAGGCATGTATTTCTAGATCATAAACTGAAATATTCTATAGAAACGATTGAGGCACTAGGGAACCCACTTTTGTTAGCCTTTTCATTTATTTCCTCATAACATTATCCATTAGTTAGCCCATATGAGTCTTTTCCTGTGTTTTTCCATTTTCACCAAATTTGATAACCACTTAGAAATCCGGTTTGACTAGTGTTTAACTTTTGTTTACTTTCATAATTTCATTTCATGTTTAGGAGTTTTTAGCTATGTAAGTCGACATCCTTAGTTTCCTTCAAAGCATATGCTACATTTAAGAAAAGATATTAAAAAAAAAAAAAAAGAAAAAAAAAATTCAGCATTTATATTTGTTATATTTATGACAACTAAGGTGAAAGTGAGCCAAAGAAGAGGAATTTGTGTGCTAAAGAGGAGATTCCATATAGTAGCTCTTGGTGTATAAAACCATGTCGGTTTCATATAGTTTCTTTGTATTTTCCTGTATTAATTTTTTTTTGTGTTAGCATAGCTACCAGGTTTTTAGCTATTTAGCCACTTTCATATTTCTATATCCATATCCTTAGCCATAGCCCAACTACAACTCTTTCAATGCCCTCATGATTTATGCCATTGTTTTATGTTAGTGGTGGAGATTTGCTCATTTAACAAGCTTATGATATTGCATGATTGATTTTCTTGGCATTGAGTGCTCTATACATACACCATTTCATGTATGCTTGCCGAGTGTATGTGAACATTGTGAGGTTGTAAGGTTTTGTATGCTAAGGATTTTAGAGGCATATCATGCTCATTAGTTATTGCTACATATATTACTAAGTGCCCATTTGGTGGTCTTCTGTTTGATTGTGTCTTCCTAGGAAATCATCTAAACCTTTGCATATGTATTTAGCTTGTGGTTTCGCTAGTTGATCGTTGATGCCATCAAGAGTTTTGTTTCATTTTAGCTCGCTTGAGGGAAATCTATGAATGTTTGTATTGTTACATGAAGGAATGAAAAAAGTGAAAACAATAAACCACATAAGTTAATGATATATAAATGTATAAGCAGATTAGAATTAGAATCTCCTCCTAGACATTGACGTAGAATGATTACCCTCGAACAAAGTCTCAATGAGTGCCTCAATGTCTTCGGGTTGATATTTTATGTACTTGTCCATGTTTTTCCCCGCCTCAAAGTGGTGTTTGTATCTCCCTACAAATGATCTGTACGCCGGAATCACCACTGATGATATGGAGGCCCGGAGCTCCGACTGCAATTGCTCGTCACTCACCACCCATGGGCCCTGTGTCTTGTGTATCTCGTCAAACATGGCATTGAAATTCTTGAACCGCTCTTTCAACACCTTTTTATTTACTTTTCCATTCACCAATATCCCTTCTTGTGTGATGCATTGCAATAGTCGCGCCCATGTTTCTCTCTGGTAGCTCTTGTGGTAATGTCGGACCTCCGATGACCTTCGCCTGCACCAGTTGTCCCCCAACATCTTCTTTATCTCGCTTGATCCCTTTACCTTTTGTAATATGTACCTGCCGTTGTTCATCAGGAAAATGTCGCGTAATGAAGGGTCTTTGTACAGGGTTGATTTCACCGCAAGGTTCCCGTCCAAAAGGCTCATCACCGACGCTATTTGTGCCGCTAGCGGTGACTTCTCCATGTCCATATCTTCTGGCGGTGACGACGAAGACGTAGGTAATTGGTTGAGCTTTGCGCTTTGTTGAAAGATTTGTTCCAATGTATCTACGTAGTCACATGCGTATCTCAAGTAGTTTAACACATAGCGTGTGAGAGGGTGTACGGCACCTCCTGGTACTGGAGTTTTGGCCGCGTCATGTCGAATCGATTTCTCTAGATCACCGAACATGTTAACTACTCCCTCCGCGATACGTTCTATGACCGATGATATTTCCAAATTCAAGTCGTTGCATGACTCATGTTCCTCGCCGTTGATTGCGTCTTTAAGCCCGTGAAGCACCTCATGCATATCAAGGAATTTGAACAACCTTTCCGCGGAAGGCTTCAGCATCGCAACCGTGGCCGCATAATCAAGTAGTGACGTGATTAGGCTACGAATCAGATTTACGAATAAACCTCTGAAAATTGAGGAGTCATCCGAGAAAACCAATTCACCCAATTTCCATTCTGCGGGAATTAGGAAATGTGAAAAATGTTTGATGATTCTGACCCAGCGTGTGATGTCCGCTTCAAGCCACTCCCAGCTTAACTTCTGTACCTCCTCCGCATTCAGCTTTTCAAAATTGAGCCTTCTAAGTTGCTCGTACAAAGCATTTCCCCTCGCGATGCTATAAGCATTTGAACACTCGTTTTTGTAGCCAGCGGATATCATCGTCTTCACAATTTTGTTCATTTTACTGATATCCTCCTCCGAGAAGCCCGGATAATCCTCCTCTTTGCTCGGTTCAGGTATGGGACAACGCTCCGATTTGAAGGAAAAATGCTTTGAAGAAATCACCTTCAGTTTGGGTTCCGGAGAAACATGTGAATCGACAAGAAGATCACGAAGTTCCTCTTCCATGAACTTCATAATCTGACGCAGGAGCTTTCCGATTTTATCAAGCTGTGATGTGTTGGAAAACTCTGCCAAGGCGGTTTTCAATTTACATAAACGGTGGACAGATTCGTATAGAAAGGTGTTGTCTTCGTCAACGGTTGATTTTCTGGTCTTGGACTTGATGATTGCGGAGAAGGTGTCTATGACATCAGGAAGTTCGGGCGGGGTGGTTTTGTCTTCGATGTTGGAAATTTGATGGGCGAAAGCGTCAAGATCGGCGAGGATCTGATTGTGATCAACATCGTCGGGCAATGGTATGGAGTCATTGAGGTCGTCGCTAGATTCAGAATGAATAAGTGTATCCGGAAGGACACGGGACTTGTGATGGGATTTGTGGGAAGATGATGATCGGGGACTTTCGAGGTTGGATCTCCAACGATGTCGTCCGATGAAACTACCTGATTTGCCACTGTGTTTCTCCATTGATGAAGATGCGGAGGAAGGAAGGGTTGATTATGGTTGCTTCCGATTATGGACGGAAACATCTCCCATATCAATATCCTTCGCACCACCTTCCTTTTTCTTCTCCTCTCATTTTGCATGTTTCTTCTTCTTCTTATATACATTTGCCTATTTTTAGTATCATTCTTTTTTTCCTCATAATTCATACCATTTTTAGAAACAACATTGTAGCATTTAGCGGTGAATGTCATATTACACTTAATCAAGACAAACCTATTTATTTTGCATCCTAATTAAGTACAGAAAACAAACAGGTTATTTCTTAGTTTGAATCCAAATGACATTTCACATTATTGTAATTGAACAAGGGCATTGAACACATAGTTTAGTTTATTTAATTTGTTGCACTGGTTGGAATTAATACGTTAAAACTAATTTATCAATGTCATTAAAAATGAATAATATATTGTATTGCAACTCTAAAATGATATCACCATAAACAAGTTTACGTGTGTTTCTTTCCACCGTCATATGCGATTTTAGCATTGACATAATCCAACTATTTATGTGATTTTAATAAAATTTTAGCTACACTTAACTCAATAAAAATTTGACATCTGTTTCTATATATTAATCAACTACTTATGTGATTCTAGGAACTTTTAACTCTTTAATTAAGCGAGTAACTTGACAAGACTTCAAATTCAAGTAATATTGTGTGATTCTCACTTTTCTTCTTATACTAACTTAAAGTTAACCGTCAAACGCAATTCACATATGCAGGGGCGCAACTTCTTTGGGGCGGGAGGAGGCGCCCGCCCCCCGAACTTTTCGACGCGTAGTGTTATGAACAGTACCTTCGTATAGAACTTTTTAGGTATATACGTTTTCGCCCCCCGGAATTGGGAAAAATCGACTCCTAAGCTTCACCAATGCACATATGATAGATCAAACACGATTTTTGCTTTGTGCTTTTTTATAGTACTTCAAGGGAGTCATCCATTGTCATCAATTTTAGACACTTTATGTGTAGTGTGTGCGTGAGCACTTAAGTCATTTGCATATGGTTTGCTAGATAGTTTGTTAGAGTTTGTGTCTATGCCTTAAACCTTTTCACATCTATATATTTTCATTTTATCAGCCTCAGCTATATACCCGGTTTGGGCACTGAAGGGGTATGGTTTTAAACCTCGCACCAAAGCAGTCGCGAGTGACCATCACCCTTATCGAATACTCCCACCGGCAAGAACTTATCTGCGTCCGTGCGGGCATGCGCGAACGCAGATACCGAATCCAATCGGCCAAGTGATGAGAAGACTTACCTTGTGTATGAAAACGGATGTTGCACATGGCGATGCGGCGTAACACCACATCCTATAAACATTTTCGTCACGACAAGGGATAGGTAACAACGGTTACCGCAAATGGCGATGCGGCTTATCACCTCATCCTAGAAACATCTTTGTCAAAGCAGGGGACGTGGAAACGACTGTAGTTACCGCAGATAGTGATGCGGCCTAGCACCGCATGCTATCCAAAGAGCAAGTAGGACTGACACCTTAACAGCAAGTGACACCAATGGCAGTCGCCTGTCAGCCCACACGTAAGCAACGCTGGACTGACAGCCGCAGTAGGACGTGGCGTCACCTCCGTGACCGTCAAGCCTAACACACCTGCAAGGGGATGCACGTTGTTAGTCTAGCCACTCAATTACCCTCCTTCACTCCTCAGCTATAAATACTCATCCCGAACCAGGTTTGAGGGATCGCTTATCAAACTCTCTCACTCTTACTACTATCACACACTTTGCTATCAAGCAAATTACTGATTCTCACGCCGGAGAGTGGTAACAAGGAGCACCCCCCCCCCCCACCCAATTCTCCTTGTTACGAGTCACGGTGTGTTTCCCTTGTGCAGGAGACAGATCAGCGGACGATCCAGCCACCGATCATCGGAAAGAAGGGATTAACCATACTTGACGAGACCAGTGAATTAACCTCCCTTGGTTACCCACTGTTTCATCAGGCACCTCTATGCAAAAGGAAAAAATATGTAAAGATTGAATTATAAATTGAAGCATATAATTTTTACAGCAAGTCGACCGTAGAGGCCAAAATCGTCAATCGTTAAGTTATTGGTAGTTAACAGCCACATATTTATGCTAATCGAAATGTGGTCATTCGGTGGATTACATAGTGGTAGAGCTTGAACGAAAAATCAATGGGGCATACTTTCAAAATCCAAACTAGTGGGGCCCGAACTCTTAAAAATCCAATATTTTGTACTTCAACAAAAAAATCAGAAACTTTTGGTAAAATTAACACTACGAGCAAAAAATCAGTGGGGGCCGAGGCATCCCGGGCCACCAAGAAGCTCTGCCCATGCGATTACGGTGCTTGAAGTTTAAGAGGTTTTGATTCGCAAACCATGAAAAAACCACAAATCTCAAGTTATCTTATGAATGTGTTGTGTTTGTTTGATTATTTATTTCTTGGTTGCAAGGGAGCTCAGATGACTGAATGAATCTCTCTATAAATATAATGGATGAATTTCTTGTATTACAATGTTGGCCTCTTAGAATTTTATGGATGAATCTCGATTCCAAATGACCAAATACAAATACTGCATTAAGGCATTTGTACATGTTCTTATGTTCATTCATCAAGACACTTGAAAATAAAAATGTGCAATATAATTCATCTTTTACTTTTATTTAGTCAAACTATAAAATGTCACTTTTTTTCCACAAAGTATTGTTCATGTTCATAGAAACTAAACCACCGTTGTCATCATATATTTTATTTCTTTGTCAATATGACAATACACGTACGTATGTGCTCTATTCTAGAGTGGTCAATCTGGGTTGGCACTTGAACACTCGTAAGTTGAATTAAATTAGTTATTCATTGAATGTGAACCTTTGTAATTAACGAAGTTGAACCTTTGAACATGAACTCTTATCATGATAAGGGTGAGAGGGGTGCTCTCCTTTAGGTGAGTGGTAAACTCTCACCGGAGCCAATCAAATTCGTCCATGTCAACTTTCCTCTCCAACTCCCCTCAAGCACTTAATCACATGAGGTGCTCCTCTCTAGGTGAGTGATAAACAATTCTTTTCTTTAGAAAAAAAAATGTGTGATTGGTGAGAATGAATAGACCCCACATGCAAACTCCCTCTCTCTCCTCATTATTCATCAGTGACTACTCACCAAAATTCCAATCCCCGACTCCCCTAAAGTTGAAGGCGGCGGTGTTCCCCTCACCTAAACTCACACCCCGCATGCACTCCCCGCATGCGCCCCGTTCAGCCTAACTATCTATCACATATTTATATCTTTATCCAAAAAAGATTCGATATTAGCAGGATATATATATAGGTACGGGATCAGTAGAAAACGCCCTAAAGTGTGAGAACGCATCCTGATGGAACACGTGGCGCGGATGTAATTAGGGTCTGAGGGGTTTTTTGTCTTTTCAATATTTTTTTTCCCGAGTTCGTGCGTCACATGCTGCTTTAGTTTTGGCGTCTAAGATAATTCTGGCGTTAACTAGCTTCATTAATTACTTGGCGTTTTACTGTTTTTTTGATCTGTCTCGTAGAATTAATTCTTTTTGTGTCACATAGTTATTTTTTTTAGCGTTATGGCGTTTTCCAGGTAACTTTTTTGGCGTTCGTGGCGTTGTTAATAACTGATTACCATTGATTAATATTTTATAAGATTAAAATAATACGAAAATAAAAAAAAACTAATAGTCTTCTATGGATGGGATTACATCAGAGTTGTACCCATCGATTTGTTCCTCACTTTCTACAGATTCATCATCATCAAGTTTTAGATTGGTGTATAACGCCATCATTTCGTCTCTTCTTTGCCGCAACCTATACTTGAATATCATTGCAACCCTGGACTTTGCACCGTTCGAAGATGCTAAGTCACAGAGTTGTTCAAGCAGATGTAGCCTCGCTGTCTTCAACATTTCCTCCATCGGCATTGAATATTTCACCCCATGTTGATAAATCACTTCAACCGTTCCTGCTTCTTCATGCACCAACCAACTGCTAATTGTTGGTAGAGGACTATCGTCAATATCATCATCATCATCATCATCCTCTTCCTCGTCCTCGTCGTCGTCGTCGTCGTCATTGGGGCGGATAGTTGTCTTTGGGGCAGTCATGACCAACCCGCTTTCCTCCATACTCCCGCTGGGCCCCATCCGGGCCGATGGCCCCCATCCGGACGGATGGCCCATTCGGATGCTTGAGTTGTGTTTAGTTAATTTCTCACTTTGGTTCGTTTGTTAGGTGTTGCGATCGTTTTATCGTGATAAATCGAGTTGTGCGAGTAGCGTTGAGTTTGCGTTGCGATAGGGTTGTGAGTATCATCCAAAACATATAAAGCACACACAAGTAAGCACATAAGAACACACATCATAACATTACTTATTCTATTTAACATCATTTGTGATTTGAGAGTTAGCGTGATAAGCGTATGCGAGGGCGTATGATAACCAAACAAACAAACACGACAATTTAAATAGCATAATTCTCTGTAATTCGTGTTGCGTAAGCGTTGCAAATATAAAGCGTTTAAACGTATAGCGGTGCGATGTTATGAAAATGTATTTAGTATAGTATAACCCTTTATTTATATCGAATCTCGGAGTACAAAGCGATTACAATCGAAGCGAAAGCAAACAGGTAACGATCCAAAAAGTCGGGTTGTTACAGTGTACAACATACTCGTTAAGCATCGACTGACAGAACTTAGTAATGGGAAGCCGGAAGTTGCAGAATTTGAAGAAATCTGCAAATAGAGTGATCTGGTTGTCCTTCAGGGGAAAGGCGGTATCCCTCTCCGACGGCATCACCGGATGTCATTCCGGCCTAATGCAATACGTTTGTAGCAACAAATTAAATGAAGTTTTATTCCATTTAAAGTACATGGCTTCATCGCGAGAAAATGATTCAGAGGTTTTAGGGGCCATTGAATAGGAAACACGAAGGGAGAAACGACGGTCGAAATAATTGGGGAAAAAAGTTTTGACCTTTTGAGATCAACCTCCCATTTATACCCAGTATTTTCACGTTTCAAAATTCAAAAATGGAGCCCAAATTGACGCGTGGCGATTCAGGTAATAATGAACAAGTCACTTGATGTGACAACTGACGCCGCCAAACGCCCTTTCGGGTACTAGGCACGCAGAGACCTTGGTTCCTTTATTTATTTATTTGTTTCTGTATTCACCTATTTATTTATTGGTATACTTTTGGTGGTTTTCACTTTTTTAAGTCCGACCCCATGCAAAACCCCATAGAATCGGACTGGGGGGACATGTGGAGGAATGACCCGGCCCGGTCATTCCGGGTCGAATATTAACTGTCGAATAAACGACAATAAATAAATATGAGGAGATCTCCATGAAAATCTACGTAGGAAATAATCTCCGATAAAATAGGAAAGGTCGCCTAACCGACTTCCCGATTTAAGGGGAAACCCTAAGTTCACCCGTAATGTCACACCCCGATATTTCCACGTATTACCGGTGGGCCCGGTGGGGAGTATCGTGACGTAGTTGATATCATCATAGTCAATCAACACAAATTTAAATGCACAGCGGAAGCAAAAGATAGATTAATTTCAACTTTAATAAATTGTAATATTAAGTATCACAAGTAGTTGAAACAGATCCACAGGCGGATCGAAATAAAAAGGAAACATTGTTTAACAATTTTATGACATCCAAGCTTGCGAGACTTATTGTGGACGCTAGGAGAAAGCCAGCCTAGTTTGAGTAGTACCTGCACTTACCCTTTTTGGGAAAAATACGTCAGTTTACACTGGTAAATACAATTAACTGACTCATTTTGAAAAGTTTAATAAAATTGATTTGAATGCACGTGGCACAAAACTTTTTATAACTTGGGATAATTATTTGAATATAATCTTGTAAAAGAATTACATGTTTCTTATGCGTTCAGTAGCCCAGTTTGTGCCGGGTTAAAGATCAATAGACACACCACATTATTTATTTAGGCACTGACGGGTGTACGCCTACACCCCGTGCTTAGGTCGTGGCCATTTCGTAAAATGATGCCAAGGATATCCGGGACATGGTCATTAACCCCCCAAAGGCTTTAAGCAAACAAAACATTTCCAAACGGAGCATTTCAATGATTTAACCTCTATCCGATTAAAGATTCAATGCCCGACCAAGCGGTAATTTATATACCATACCCCAAGCCCGTATAGGGAAAATAAGTTAAAAGTATTTACCTGAGCTAAATATAAATTTAATCCCAGTCGTATCAAATCAGCAAGTACAGATAGCTTTTACTGGGCCTCCTATTCTGGAACAAAGGTTTACAATAACCTATTAGATTTCTAACGGGTCTTTAATTAAGCTTAAGCTTAGACCGGTTAGTTTTAAAGGAAGATACGGTTCAAACGCATGAATAAGCGAAGACCGGAATAGAATGTGATTTAGACCCGACAAGTTTGAAGACTTGTATAATATGGGTAAACTAAACACATTCTGGATTTTGAGACAAAAATGATAAGGTTTGACCCGTTTCGGCTAATATATGCAAACTAGTTACATAAGCCGATCCGAACGCAAAAATGCGTAACGAGTAACCAAATGAGTCCTATGCAAGTTTTCCTAAGTTAATATGCCTTAAATATGTTGTGACCTCAGTAAGATGTCTTCCATTATGCCCAAAACGGATTTAAACTCGAATTATGCCCCGTAAGGGCATTTTGGTCATTTAAAAGGTTATAAAAGAGTTTAATTAGTAATCTGAGTTACATGTCTGATTTATTTAGTAAATCTACTTAATTTAATAAGTTATAACAGTAGGGTACTAGATATATGTGAAATTTATCATTTAAAACCAAACTATGTACCTTAGGGGTATTTTGGTAATTTCACATAGGCTAACAAGGTCAAAACTGGAATTCTGAGTTTAAAACTTTAGCTTACTGTCAAAGTACAAAAATATACTTAAAATATCAGTAAGTATCAAACCTTATATGTTTAAATTAGTTTTAATACATACTATGCGTTAAAAGCGCTTAAAAGGGGGATTTGGAGCCATTTCCGGGTTTTTAAAGGAAAACTGATATTTTTATTATTCCAGAAGGCTCAAAATATTTTATGTATCATAACAAATCAGTAGCAAAAGGTTTGGGGTTAAAAAGATTAGTAAAACTCATTTTATAGCCAAAAAGGGCAAAATCGGCATTAACCGAATTAAAGCTACAACCCTATGTTATGCTCAGTCCAAAATTAATTAAAAATCTTCAAAAATCCCAAAATATTATATTATATCAGTGGGTAAAAAGTTTGATATAAAAAAGTGGGTTTAGATAGGCTATATGCTAATTATGCCGTTTATTTAATAAAAGCATTTCTAATTACGCTAATGAGCATAACTCCTAATCTAGACCTCAAACTGATGTCAAATTTTGGGTACAAGTTTATAAATCAGTAACCAAGGTGTCTACTCTTTTATATTTTCAAAAATCACGTTTTAAGGTTATATGGGCATAATAGTCAACATATAAGCAATTAACGGGAACATGCATACGAATCAGATAACTATTGAACCAAGGTGTATAATCACAGAGGGTTATACTAACATGTAACTAGGCTTAAACGGGTCAGAACTGAAAGTCAAAGCAAAAGTCAAATTATGCGACTTTCGGTTCCGAACCGGGTCTCTACTGCAAATTGTCGGGTTGAACATGTTTAGACATGTTCTTACATTAATTATCAAGTTATATTAATGATAAAACAGGTTACATGGATTCTACATTGCTAATTATATATTAATTTGAAAATAAGTATCCTGTTGACTTTTTAAAGTTAACTTTGACCCGACAATTGACCTAGTTAGACTGGGAATCAGAGAGTACCCTTTTGAGGGTTTATTACCCACATAATTACCTACTTATAGGTACTTTTAATTCGAGATTTGACTGAACCAATTTTAATTAATCTCGAAGTCAAACCTTAATTACGACGGTTTGACTTTTAGCTAAATAATTAAGCTAAAATGAATTAGGAAGGGTTAAGGACACTTATAAAGGTCCTAAGTATGATTAGGGATCTCAAGAAGACTTGTTGCTAATCAGAGGAACTCCAGAGAAGTCTTGAATAATTTTCCAAGTGATCAAGTGAAAATGTTGCAACTTGTTCCTCTTATATAGTGAACCAAAATGCACAAGATCATGCCAAACCACTCTACTAATGTTATGGGATGACCCCAGGTGTCCCTATGTTGCTAAAAACCAGTTATAGGACCCTTGGTTTTCGAAAACCACTCATCTAAGGCGGTGGAACAGGCTGAACAGGCAGCTGTCCATTTCTGCTGCCAGCGACAGCCTTACGGACCGTAAGGGATTCCTTTGCGGTCCGTAAGCACCTCCTTACGGACCGTAAGCCTTAGCTCTTACGGTCCGTAACCGATGACCAGAGACAAAAATATTTGCAACTTCTAGGCCTTGCTCAAACATTTCTTACAAGTCCGAATCTTGTGCTTCTTTTCAGTAAAGGGACCATGTTTTCAGCTCTTGCATGCCTTGCATGTACTTACACAATTTTGGATCCTTGTGGGAGGTTTTTAAATGTCGGAAATACCAAGAATTCAATTTGGATCCATGACTTAGGTTATAATTAATTTGTTATTTAGGATAACCAGATTTATTTGCATAATTTGAGATGTTGATTAAATATATCATGGTTAGGGATTTATTAATAGGTCGCTCAGAGGTATAAATTAACATGTCGACGCTTTTAAATCCTATCGTACGTCTTTGTCAGGATCCGTCTTCATAACACGTTTGCTTCACATGACACGTGTCTTTATTTTATTGGGTATGATTTTACGAGGTGTTACATCCTCACCCCCTTAAAAGAAATCTCGACCTCGAGATTTATTGACACAATTGAGGGTACTTTTCTTTCATGGTGGATTCTAACTCCCACGTATATTCGGGACCTCTACGAGCGTCCCATTTAACCTTCACAATAGGCACATGCTTCCTCCGAAGCTTCTTAACCTGTCGATCCTCAATCGACAAAGGTTTTTCCACAAATTTCAGGCTCTCATCTATGTGCACATCCGTATGTGGTATGACTAGCGATTCATCAGCCAGACATTTCTTCAGATTGCAGATGTGGAATACATTGTGAATACCACTGAGCTCTTCAGGTAAGTTTAACTTATAAGCCACTGATCCCACACATTCGATGATCTCGAATGGTCCTATATACCTTGGGCTTAGTTTGCCTTTCTTACCAAATCGCATCACTCCCTTCCAGGGTGATACTTTAAGCAAAACTTTATCACCAACCTCAAACTTCAGAGGTTTTCGCCTTTTATCAGCATAACTTTTCTGCCTATCCCTGGCAGCTTTCAGACGGTCACGAATCTGGACAATCTTGTCCGTCGTTTCAAGGACTATATCTGGTCCTGACAATTAAGCTTCCCCTACTTCTGCCCAACAAACAGGCGTTCTACACTTTATACCATATAATGCCTCAAAAGGCGCAACCTTAATGCTTGTATGGTAGCTATTGTTATAGGAGAACTCGGTCAATGGCAGGTGCTTATCCCAACTACCACCTAGATCAATTACACATGCACGTAGCATATCTTCCAAAGTTTGGATGGTACGTTCACTCTGTCCATCCGTCTGAGGATGGTAAGCCGTACTGAAATTTAAGCGCGTGCCCAAAGACTGTTGGAAACTTTTCCAAAAGTGTGACATGTATTTGGTATCTCTGTCAGAGATAATAGCCACTGGTACTCCATGCAGAGATACAATCTTATCAACATACAATTGTGCTAACATGTCAGAACTATAAGTTTCCTTAATGGGTAGGAAATGTGCTGACTTAGTCAGTCTATCCACTATCACCCATATAGTATGATTTCCTTTCTTTGTCTTTGGCAACTTGGTGATGAAATCCATTGTTACCATCTCCCACTTCCAAGTGGGAATTTCAGGCTGTTGTAGCAAACCTGACGGCTTCTGATGTTCAGCTTTGACTTGTGCACACGTCAAACATTTAGCTACGTAGGCAGCTATAGACTTCTTCAAGCCTATCCACCAATAGTTTGCCTTCAGATCCTGGTACATCTTATCAGCTCTAGGATGAACGGAATATTTGGAGCTGTGGGCTTCCTGGAGGATAACATTCCGAAGTCCTCCAAAAACTGGAACCCAAATCCGTCCATTTAGTCTCAAAATTCCGTCCTTTCCATAAGATAACTGCTCTTCAGTTACTCCTAGCTTTTCATCAGGATAGTTAGCTTCCAGCATAGCTTCCTTCTGTGCAGCTAACAACCTTTCGTTCAAACCATTCTTTATCTCAATGCTCTTAGCATTGATTCTTATAGGTTTCACTCTTTCTTTCCTGCTTAAGGCATCGGCAACCACATTTGCCTTGCCTGGATGGTATCTTATCTCACAGTCATAATCATTCAGATTTTCCATCCAACGTCGTTGCCTCATGTTTAAATCCTTCTGATTAAACAAGTGTTGAAGGCTTTTGTGATCTGAATAGATCACACACTTGGTTCCATACAAGTAATGTCTCCATAGTTTTAGTGCAAATACAACGGCACCCAGCTCCAAGTCATGGGTGGTGTAGTTCTTCTCGTGCACCTTTAACTGTCGTGAAGCATAGGCAATGACTTTTCCTTTCTGCATAAGCACACAACCCATACCGGTGTGTGAAGCATCATAATATACTACAAACTCATCAATTCCATCAGGCAATGTTAATACAGGTGCATTGCTCAACTTTTGCTTAAGGACGTCAAAGGATTCCTGCTGCTTAGGGCCCCAGTTAAACTTAATATTCTTACGCGTCAACGAAGTTAGGGGCGCAGCAATCCTTGAGAAGTTTTCAATAAATCGCCTGTAATATCCTGCTAGCCCTAGAAAGCTGCGAATCTCAGTGGGCGTTTTCGGCTCTTGCCAGTTCATAACTGCTTCCACCTTAGCGGGATCCACTTGGATACCATGCTCACTAACCACGTGTCCAAGGAATTGGACTTCTCGAAGCCAAAATTCACACTTCAAAAACTTGGCGTAGAGTTTCTCATGATGTAGAAGTTTAAGAATACAGCGAAGGTGTTTCTCGTGGTCAGCTTGGTTCTTCGAGTAGATGAGGATGTCGTCAATGAAGACGATGACAAATTTGTCCAAGTAAGGCTTTGCAGACGCGATTCATGAGATCCATGAATGCGGCAGGTGCATTAGTGAGCCCAAAAGGCATCACTAGGAACTCGTAATGACCATAACGAGTTCTAAACGCAGTCTTGTGCACATCTTCATCTCTAACCTTCAATTGATGATAGCCTGACCTTAAATCGATCTTAGAGAAGTAACTTGCCCCTTGAAATTGATCGAACAAATCGTCGATCCTGGGCAAAGGATACCTATTCTTGATAGTGCCTTTATTAAACTCACGGTAATCGATGCATAGTCGCATCGACCCATCCTTCTTTTTCACAAATAGGATTGGCGCTCCCCAAGGAGATGAACTAGGTCTAATGAAACCTTTAGCTAGCAATTCATCTAGTTGTGTTCTCAATTCCTTCATCTCTGTTGGTGCCAACCTATAAGGCGCCCGTGCTACTGGTGCTGCTCGAGGGATGATGTCAATTCTGAATTCTACTTGCCTATCTGGTGGTAAACCAGGTAATTCTTCTGGGAAAGCTTCGGGATATTAAAAAATGACGGGGATATCCTCAATCTTAGGCTTCGGCTCATCAATAGTCACTTGTGCCATGTAAATGACACAACCTTTCTTCAAACATCTAGATGCCTTGAGCATAGACACTTGCTCCGGCAATCCATACTGGGTGTCTCCTTGAATGGTGAGTGGCTCACCGGACGGAGACTTGATCACCACTTGCTTCTTGTTGCAAACGATCTGGGCTTGGTTACGAGATAACCAGTCCATGCCTAAAACGATGTCGAAACCGGCTAACTTCAAAGGAAGCAAAGATAGTGGAAAGGGGTGGTTCCTAATGGATATGAAACATCCATCTAATATGGTTGAGGCGGTTTCTAAGGTACCATCAGCTAATTCTACCTCACATTTCACACTTAGGGTTTTAACAGGTAAATTCAGTAACTTACAAAACTTATTATCTACAAATGATTTATCAGCTCCTGAATCAAATAGCACTCTTGCATAAACATCATTTATGAGGAAGGTACCTATGATCACATTGTCATCCTGAACAGCTTCCTTTACATCCATCTTGAAGACCCTAACATTGGTCTTTTTCCCATCCTCAGTCTTCTTTGTAAGTTTTGGGCAGTTGGGCCTGATATGCCCTTTTTCATTGCAGCTATAGCATGTAGCATCCTTGATTTTCTTACAGTCTAAGGTCTTGTGCTCAGAAGACTTGCAAATCCCACAAGCTCTCGGCTGTGACTGGGATCTAGACTCTAATCTGCACCTTCCAAAATGGTGCTTCTTACAAACCTTACACTTGGGTTTATCACCCGACTGATGACCATCTTCCTTGAATCCAGAACTCTTTTTGTGGTCATCGTTTCCTTTATGCCTCTTGTCTGAACGTCGTGAGTTGTCATCCTCCCGCTTCCTCTTCTCGGTATCAGCGTTCCTCAGCGATCTCTGTCTGACCGCGTCCAAAGTAAGGGACAATGATATATTAGCTGCAGACCGAAAGGTAGCTGGTCTAGAGGCCTTCACACTGGCCTTAATCTCTGGGGCTAAACCCCCAATGAAACGAGCTATCCTCTTGGGTTCAGGCGTCACAAGATAAGGTACCAACCTTGACATTGTATTAAAGCTGGTAAGGTAGGCTTGGCAATCCAGGTTCTTCATAACCAAGGATAAGAAATCGGATTCAATCTTTTCTACCTCATGCTGAGGGCAATAGTTTTCTTTGATGAGGGTAACAAATTGTTCCCATGTCATATTGTACAGTGGAATCTTCTCAGTAGCTTGAATCAACGATCTCCACCAGGCTAGTGCCTCACATTTGAACGACTGAGACACAAACTTTACCACATCCTTATCAGCGCACCCGCTGATATCAACTACGGTATCCATTTCATCCAACCACGTCATGCAGTCAACCGCTCCTTTCTCCCCAGTAAAGTCTCTGGGTTTGCATGAGACGAAGTATTTATAAGTACATGACTTACCACGCGGTTCCTGTTTACGCTCAATCTTCTTTGACGGGACACTTTGCTGGTTTGAGGAATGATGATCGTCATCATCGTTCTTTGGCTTATCTAGCTTAGAGGGTGGCTTACTATGAGCCTCAGAGTGAGTTTTTGGCTTAGAATGGGGTGCTGATTGGGTCCTGCTTCGAGTACTACTCGACTCACTATACTGCCTATTTATGGCTATAGTAACAGCATTGTCTACCAATGCTTGGAGTTCTGCACCAGTTACATTGATCCTGGTGGCGTCATGATTCTCATTTGGCCGACTGTTGACCTCTTCAGACTCGGCCATGTAGCTAGATTGCTACATAAGATGATGACAATGATTTATTTAGGGAATTATAATAGGTTTGTCATCTTGGTAATTTATTAACCATTGTAATTAAAGAACCATATTGGTTAATTTGTTAAGTTATTTCATTTGGGACTTTTCATTACTAACCCTTAATTCTAGAATAAAATATAATAATAATAATAATAGCGCAACAAGCCTAGTCACATGGACAATTATAAATCGTAAGTCAAGATCTTATAAGATCTAGTTTTTAAGGTTTGAATCAAGGTTCATTACCTTTCTTGACAGGGAGTTTTTAAGCTACGACTGTCTTTTGTCTTATATGACAATAATTATAGCCCGTAGGCATTACATCACAATCGGATGTTTAAATAATAAAAAGGATTGAAATAATTCAACATAAGGGTGCCATGTGTGATTTTGCGGATCACATTAGTCAAGAATGTTAACATGTTTGCAGATGTTAACAGAGATTTGAATCTTTTAAACTGGTTTTACCATATTGGCCAGGTCTTATAATGACATACAAGCTAGGTTTTACCTTTTAAGATTCTTATTTAACATTTAACGCAGAACAATCTTAAATTAAGATGTTGATAAGGATCTGAATCTAATTGGGGAACTACCGTCTTGGCCCTGTCTTTAAATAACATGAAGGCCAGGTCTTGTCCCTTTAGATTTTTACCATTTTAATATAATGATAGATCTTGTAAAAATATTGTTATTTATTTATTTTATATTTTGTTTATGCAAATAATCTAAAAATAAGAATTTAAATTTAACCATTTCACCACATGAATTAAAAATATGAGTCTGCCCTGAACGGGACTTCAGATGAAAGTAACATGCCCGCGCAGGGGCTAAACAACACAACATTTGCCCACGCAGGGGTCAACGAAAAAACGCGCCCACGCAGGGGCTTAATAACCAAAACATACCCACGCAGGGGTTAAAACAGAAAAACAGGCCCACACAGGGGCTCAACTGAAAACAAGGAAATACAACCAACAAATTGAAGGATTCAATGGTCCTTCTTGCTTTTTCCTTTAATTAAACCTGCTAATCCCTTGAAGAAACCTTGTCGTTCCCTGCGATCTCTGTGAACTTGCTGCTCAACCTGATCCAATCTTTGGAGAATTTCCTCCCGCTCAGGCGGGGAAAACCGTGGTACCTGCGGCTGCGGCTGATGTGGAGGTCGAAGAGACGGTTGCTTTTGGTACCCATAAGCTGGGTATCCAACTCCCCAAGGAGCTCCGTAAGGCCCTTCGGGGTTAAGAGCATTGTAGTTCCACGCCGCCAGGTAAGGGTCGATCTCCGCATAGTTGAAACTGGAGTGAGCCGGCTGTTCGAAGGGATTATATGTTGCTGGGCCAGTGTACGTGGGAATTGGGTTGTCAAAACCCAAAGGTGGTGGTACAACATGTGCAGAGTTCACTTCCGGGTTGGGGTTTGAAGGTCCCCCAAACTGCTGGTCTTCTCGGAGCGGCGGATAGTGGCTGCTACTCGATGGTTGGGGCGTGCTGATATGTACCCCTCCTCGCACGGACATCCGTGCATTTGTTCTCCTTCGCCTTGGCGGCTCAGGAGGTTGCTGCTGAGGTGGTGGTGGTGGCGGGGTAACTGCCACAAAGCGAGAGTCCCTGGAAGGATCCGATTGCTGCTGCTGCTGAGGCATTGAATGGTAAGAGGGTGTGAAATACCATTCATGCTGGGTGAACCTAGCTTGGTAACTGTCTGGACCACGGTAAGGTGATCCGTGAAAAGATGACCCATCAGAAATTTCTATGGGATGAGTGGGGGTACTGTCGGTGGTTCGGTAGGGTCAGTATCCTCATCCATGTCCATGGTGTGATCTCCCGAAAAGTGATCTTCCGGTCCCAATGGGTTAACACCCACGGGTTCCTCGAGGTAGTTTGCCGGGTTGAACCGGCTTCGAAAGAGATGGGACGGGTTATCAAAGGAATGGCGCGAGTTGGACCGCTGTAGAGGGATAAACGAAGGCTGTGGGTTATCTGGTTCGTTCTCAGAATGGGGTCCAAAGGAGTGTAAGTAAGAAGGTGACGAAGCTAACGAGACTGATCGCCTCGCTGGTTGTAGATGCGCCCTCCAGTCTCCCTGTGGACTGGTGCTAATAGGGATAGGTGAGGTTCTCCTTTGAGAAGGCCCGTCCTCCTGGTCGTGGCTTGTTGCAGGTGACTTTCCTTTTCTTCTGAAGAATCTCGGCGGCATAATTAGACCTGTCAACATAAACAAAGATAACAACAAGAATAATATAAAAGACAAAATAAACAAAAATCAGGATTTGTCCTATGTTCTTTGTCTAGACTCGAAAATTCGAGGAATGTGCAATTGTGTAACTGAGATTAAACACAGAAGGCTAGTGTTTAATTCACTCAGTGTTGGCTCTAATACCAACCTGTCACACCCCGATATTTCCACGTATTACCGGTGGGCCCGGTGGGGAGTATCGTGACGTAGTTGATATCATCATAGTCAAACAACACAAATTTAAATGCACAGCGGAAGCAAAAGATAGATTCATTTCAACTTTAATAAATTGTAATATTAAGTATCACAAGTAGTTGAAACAGATCCACAGGCGGATCGAAATAAAAAGGAAACATTGTTCAACAGTTTTATGACATCCAAGCTTGCGAGACTTATTGTGGACGCTAGGAGAAAGCCAGCCTAGTTCGAGTAGTACCTGCACTTAACCTTTTTGGGAAAAATACGTCAGTTTACACTGGTAAATACAATTAACTGACTCATTTTGAAAAGTTTAATAAAATTGATTTGAATGCACGTGGCACAAAACTTTTTATAACTTGGGATAATTATTTGAATATAATCTTGTAAAAGAATTACATGTTTCTTATGCGTTCAGGAGCCCGGTTTGTGCCGGGTTAAAGATCAATAGACACACCACATCGTTTATTTAGGCATTGACGGGTGTACGCCTATACCCCGTGCTTAGGTCGTGGCCATTTCGTAAAATGATGCCAAGGATATCCGGGACATGGTCATTAACCCCCAAAGGCTTTAAGCAAACAAAACATTTCCAAACAGAGCATTTCAATGATTTAACCTCTATCCGATTAAAAATTCAATGCCCGACCAAGCGGTAATTTATATACCATACCCCAAGCCCGTATAGGGAAAATAAGTTAAAAGTATTTACCTGAGCTAAATATAAATTTAATCCCAGCCGTATCAAATCAGCAAGTACAGATAGCTTTTACTGGGCATCCTATTCTGGAACGAAGGTTTACAATAACCTATTAGATTTCTAACGGGTCTTTAATTAAGCTTAAGCTTAGACCGGTTAGTTTTAAAGGAAGATACGGTTCAAACGCATGAATAAGAAAAGACCGGAATAGAATGTGATTTAGACCCGACAAGTTTGAAGACTTGTATAATATGGGTAAACTAAACACATTCTGGATTTTGAGACAAAAATGATAAGGTTTGACCCGTTTCGGCTAATATATGCAAACTAGTTACATAAGCCGATCCGAACGCAAAAATGCGTAACGAGTAACCAAATGAGTCCTATGCAAGTTTTCCTAAGTTAATATTCCTTAAATATGTTGTGACCTCAGTAAGATGTCTTCCATTATGCCCAAAACGGATTTAAACTCGAATTATGCCCCGTAAGGGCATTTTGGTCATTTAAAAGGTTATAAAAGAGTTTAATTAGTAATCTGAGTTACAGGTCTGATTTATTTAGTAAATCTACTTAATTTAATAAGTTATAACAGTAGGGTACTAGATATATGTGAAATTTATCATTTAAAACCAAACTATGTACCTTAGGGGTATTTTGGTAATTTCACATAGGCTAACAAAGGTCAAAACTGGAATTCTGAGTTTAAAACTTTAGCTTACTGTCAAAGTACAAAAATATACTTAAAATATCAGTAAGTATCAAACCTTATATGTTTAAATTAGTTTTAATACATACTATGCGTTAAAAACGCTTAAAAAGGCGATTTGGAGCCATTTCCGGGTTTTTAAAGGAAAGCTGATATTTTTATTATTCCAGAAGGCTCAAAATATTTTATTTATCATAAAAAATCAGTAGCAAAAGGTTTGGGGTTAAAAAGATTAGTAAAACTCATTTTATAGCTAAAAAGGGCAAAATCGGCATTAACCGAATTAAAGCTACAACACTATGTTATGCTTAGCTCAAAATTAATTAAAAATCTTCAAAAATCCCAAAATATTATATTATATCATTGGGTAAAAAGTTTGATATCAAAAAGTGGGTTTAGATAGGCTATATGCTAATTATGCCGTTTATTTAATAAAAGCATTTCTAATTACGCTAATGAGCATAACTCCTAATCTAGACCTCAAACTGATGTCAAATTTTGGGTACAAGTTTATAAATCAGTAACCAAGGTGTCTACTCTTTTATATTTTCAAAAAACACGTTTTAAGGTTATATGGGCATAATAGTCAACATATAAGCAATTAACGGGAACATGCATACGAATCGGATAACTATTGAACCAAGGTGTATAATCACAGAGGGTTATACTAACATGTAACTTGGTTCAAAATAAGCTCTAAGGCAATCCTAAACTAGGCTTAAACGGGTCAGAACTGAAAGTCAAAGCAAAAGTCAAATTATGCGACTTTCGGTTCCGAACCGGGTCTCTACTGAAAATTGTCGGGCTGAACATGTTTAGACATGTTCTTACATTAATTATCAAGTTATATTAATGATAAAACAGGTTACATGGATTCTACATTGCTAATTATATATTAATTTGAAAATAAGTATCCTGTTGACTTTTTAAAGTTAGATTTGACCCGACAATTGACCTAGTTAGAGTGGGAATCAGAGAGTACCCTTTTGAGGGTTTATTAGCCACATAATTACCTACTTATAGGTACTTTTAATTCGATATTTGACTGAACCAATTTTAATTAATCTCGAAGTCAAACCTTAATTACGACGGTTTGACTTTTAGCTAAATAATTAAGCTAAACTGAATTAGGAAGGGTTAAGGACACTTACAAAGGTCCTAAGTATGATTAGGGATCTCAAGAAGACTTGTTGCTGATCAGAGGAACTCCAGAGAAGTCTTGAATAATTTTCTAAGTGATCAAGTGAAAATGTTGCAACTTGTTCCTCTTATATAGTGAACCAAAATGCACAAGATCATGCCAAACCACTCTACTAATGTTATGGGATGACCCCAGGTGTGCCTATGTTGCTAAAAACCAGTTATAGGACCCTTGGGTTTTGAAAACCACACATCTAAGGCGGTGGAACAGGCTGAACAGGCAGCTGTCCATTTCTGCTGCCAGCGACAGCCTTACGGACCGTAAGGGATTCCTTTGCGGTCCGTAAGCACCTCCTTACGGACCGTAAGCCTTAGCTCTTACGGTCCGTAACCGATGACCAGAGACAAAAATATTTGCAACTTCTAGGCCTTGCTCAAACATTTCTTACAAGTCCAAATCTTGTGCTTCTTTTCAGTAAAGGGACCACGTTTTCAGCTCTTGCATGCCTTGCATGTACTTACACAATTTTGGATCCTTGTGGGAGGTTTTTAAATGTCGGAAATACCAAGAATTCAATTTGGATCCATGACTTAGGTTATAATTAATTTGTTATTTAGGATAACCAGATTTATTTGCATAATTTGAGATGTTGATTAAATATATCATGGTTAGGGATTTATTAATAGGTCGCTCAGAGGTATAAATTAACATGTCGACGCTTTTAAATCCTACCGTACATCTTTGTCTGGATCCGTCTTCATAACACGTTTGAATCACATTACACGTGTCTTTATTTTATTGGGTATAATTTAGGAGGTGTTACACGTAAGTATAAATAGAGATGTCGTCATGAAGGTAAGAGAGATTGTTCTCTCATATAACATTCTCTTTTACTCCCACAAACGAGTTCTTATTCTCACGCCGCAGGGTTGTTACAGGAATAACCCCATTTCTGTAACGAGTCCTAACGGTGTTTTGTTTTGCAGATCGGTAATCGGGTCATTCTTAATCGGATCAACCAGTTAAGGCACGTGTTTCAGGTGACGTACTTACTGTCACACCCCAACCGATGGGGGAATCATCGGGGCGCGGTACTGAGCGAAATAGATTGTCCAAGAGAATCCATAACAACTAAATTACCAGATATTTAAACGTTACGTCCCATACCATAACATATAAAAATAAGGCAGTTATTACAGACAAATTGTTCTCAAAGACAAATCATAGTTTCGACAACTCATAAATGGTTTATTGGTTTCTAGACTCCCTCCTAACTTGATTCCAGCAATTAAAGTAAGCATCGTAAACACCTGTCACATACGTTAAAATAGAGGTCAATACACATAGTGTAAATGTGAGCATACAAGTTTGATAATATAATAGTAGTGAAAGCGATTTACGCATAACCAACATGTAAGATGTATAATGTGAAGCAGGTAGGTTATTGACAATGAAATATGCACAGATGTGACTGCGAGTTGTAGAATGCGCAACACATATCACCAGTGTGACACGTGAAGAAAGGCCCTTAACAACCCCTGTCCACGACAGGTGCTGAGTCTAAACTATAGCACTATCGTTGCTAAGGTGTCAGGCAACAATCACTGTTTAAACATAACATACTAGCATTCATCGAATAACATGTATAACACGCAGAGCGGTTAGCTTATAAAAGTGTTTGCGTTGTGTGTCGATTGTGATTTGATATAAGTAACGTATGTAACACCCAAAAGTGCTTAAAGCAAAAAGGGATCGAGTATACTCACAGATTGTGTTTAGTAAACAAACACTCCATTGGATTGAAGGGAGCGCTGGAAAGTTAGCCTAATTACATAACGATAGCGCAAGCGATGAACAGTGCGGTAAACGGTGCGAAGTGAACTAAGTGACGAAGAGCCATCCGAACGGATGACAATCCGACCGGATGACCGGATGGTCATCCGGTCGGATGGCCATTCGGTCGGTTTGTCATTCGTTTGGGATGGATGTGTTTGTGTATGATGGAACTTTGAAGTTTTCGTTGTAGCATTTTGAATACTAAGAAGTGTTTCTACCAATCAGGTCGTCCGGCCGGAGGGTCATCCGGACGGATGGTCGTCCGATCGGATGGCGATTCGTTTGAAACTATCTCCTTTGAAATTTTGTGAAAAAGTTTAAGCGTTGGAAAATATCACAGGCATGGAACGTCACAAGTCATCCGATTGGATTGTCGTTCGATCGGATGGCAATCCGATTGGACGACAGTCCGTTCAGCAACATGTTCGTTCTGAAACTTGTAAAAATTTGTTAACTTTGAAAAGTTTTGCGATTGTACTGAGATGGTATGACAATGTGTCAAACAACGGAACCCCATCAAGTCCAAGTCACCCGATCGGATGGGAATCACCCCGTCCGATCAGTTAACTGTTCTTGATGGTTATTCATGTTCAACCCGTTAAGTCAGTCATTTCTTCGGTAGTAATACGTTCTCAGACCGACACTTCACTAAGGAATGAGTAGAAGGCCTGAATGAGCTTGGATCCTATCGGTTTTATGTGAAAAGTTGAGAAAATTGATGAAAAGTTTGAAGCACTCGATTATGTTTAGATTAGGAGAAATCGGTGTTTTAACATGTTGAAATCTCTTAGATCTGAGTTGTTCTTGGTGGAATGAGGTCACACATTGAAGTTCATGAGAACCCATGATGACATCACCCTAAAACACCCCAAATCCACCGATTTCATGGTGAAAAGTTAAGGTTTGATGGTGAAAATGATGAAGAAGTGTGTGTAGATGATAGAAGTACAAGATTTGAGGTAGAAACTTACAAGAATCGCGAGGAATCGAGAGAAAATAGGGCTGGAACGTGCTGGTCGAACGAGAGCTGTCACATCACATGAACAATGATGTGACGGGTGCTATTCATAGGCAAGAAAGGAGAAGAGGCGGTGTGCAGGTGCGATCGGAGGGCGGTTCGATCGGATGGCCATCCGATCGGATGGGTTTCGTGAGTTGGTTTTCGACGTTTCGTTTCGTGCGTTGAGCGTTGCGATGCGTTTCGAGTAAGCGATGCGGTAGTATTACCCATTAAATACACAAATAACCTAACTAATGATTATCATAAAAGTAATGAGATTGCGTTGTGATAGAGTTGCGATTGCGTTTGCGATTAACATCCCAAAATAAATATAAATACGCACAAGTAACACATAATAGCACACACAGGTAAAACAATATCCATAACTTGTAATTCGGGTTGCGATGCGATTGCGATAAGTCGATTAGCGGTAAAACTGGGATTTATTGCATGTGTAACAACCCGACGTTTTGAAGTCAGAGTACAAGTCAAAGTCAAAGGAAGAAAAGATTGCCTATTGCGATCTGTCACTCCTTGTTTAATTACTGATTGTACTCTTTGACTTGTAATCGATATTCTATTTTAATTCGCTTTAGTTGTATTATGTGGAGTACTTGTTAATAAATCGCTATTTAATCGCAGTTTAATTGATAATCGACTTATCGCTAATTGCATCACAATCGCATCGCAACTCGAATTATAGGTTATGGATATTGTTTTACGTGTGTGTGCTATTATGTGTTACTTGTGCATGTTATGTTTATGTTGAGCTGTTAATCGAAAACGCAATCGCAATTCTATCGCAACGCAATCTAATCGTAAACACTAAACGCAAGTTATTTATGTTAATTATATGTTAGATATAGTAGTTAGGTTATTTGTGTTACTAATGGGTAATACTATCGCATCGCTCACTCGAAACGCATCGCAACACTCAACGCACGGAACGAAAACACGAAAACCAACTCACGGCAACCAGTCGATCGAATGACCATCCAATCCATTGCTTGTGTGCCACTTTCCTCTTTTGGCAACCTATAAATACCCGTCACATCACAAACAGTGATGTGACAGCTCCCTCTTCCGACCAACGTGCTCAAGCTCTCTTTTCTCTCAATTTCACGCGATTCTTGTAAGTTTTCAACTCAAATCTTTTACTTCTATGATCTAAACACAGTTCTTCATCATTTTCACCTTTGAATCTTCACTTTTAACTGTGAAATCAGCGGATTCGAGGTGTTCTAGGATGATGTCATCATGGGGTTCTTATGAACTTCAAGGTTTGGCTTCATTCCACCAAGAACAACTCAGATCTAAAGGATTTCAACATGATTCAACACTATTTTCGCATAGATCTAAACATTTTCATGAGTAGAAGGATTGAAAGATGGTTTCATAACTTTCTTTCAACTCTTTTACACTCAATGCACTCAAAACCAATAGAATCAGAGCTCGTTCAGGCCTTCTACTCGTTTCTAGTGAAGTGTCGATCTGAGATCTGATCCCTATCAAAGAGACAACCAATTTCGGATTGAACATGAACAACCGTCACGAACAGTAAACGGATCAGACTGGGTGATTCCCACTTCGGTCGGACGATTTGGACTTGACGAGGTTCCGTTGTTCAAAACGTCGTCATACTGTCTCGATCAAACCGCAAACTTTTCAAAAACTTAACAAAATATTTCAATTTTCAAATGATCAGACTGTCGATCGGATTGCCATCCGATCGAAGGACAATCCGATCGGACGACACAAGATCATCAACACTTAAACATTTTAACAACTTTCAAAGATCGTCAGTTTCTGATGGATTGCCATCCGACCAAAAGACCATCCGATCGAATGACAATCCTGCTGTGAACTTGTTCTATGAGAAATGTCTAACCAACAGATCGCCATCCGATCGAACGACCGTTCGATCGAACGACCTGAAAGGTAGAGATACTTCTCTGTTTTCAAAATGCTACAACGAAAACTTCAAAGTCACATCATACACAAACACATCCATCCCAAACGAATGTCAATCCGACCGAATAGCCATCCGAACGGATGACCGTCTGAACAGATTGTCATTCGATCGAATGACCATCCGTTTGGATTGTCATCCGATCGGATGACCATTCGTCACTTGGTTCACTCTTCACCGTTTAACGCGTCGTTCATTCGCTTATGCTATCGTTAACTATTCAGGCTAATCCCTCAGCGCTCCCTTCAATCCAAGAGAGTGTTTATTTACTAAACACGATCTGTGAGTATACTCGATCCCTTTTTGCTTTAAGCACTTTTGGGTGTTACATACGTTACTTATATCAAATCACAACGATCACACAACGTAAACACTTTTATACGCTGGCCGCTTGCATGATTACGTGTTACTCGATGAATGCTTGTATGTTATGTTTACACAGTGATTGTTGCCTGACACCTTAGCAACGATAATACTATAGTTCGGACTCAGCACCTGTCGTGGACAGGGGTCGTTAAGGGCTTTTCTCGCATGTCACAGTGGTGATATGTGTTGCGCATTCTACAACTCGCAGTCACGTCTGTGCATATTTCATTGTCGATAACTTACTTGCTTCACATTATACATGTTACATGCTGGTTATGCGTAAACTCGCTTTCGCTACTATTAAACTATTAAACTTGTATGCTCACATTTACACTATGTGTATTGACCCCTATTTTAACGTATGTGATAAGTGCTTAAGATCCTAGGAATGTTGTGCTTTGGTGAATCAAGCTAGGGGTCTAGTTATGTCACGCTAAATCTGAGTTGTCGGAACAGTGTTGTTTTTGAGGCAAATATTTGTAATAACTGTTTTATTTGGATATGTTATGGTATGGGATGTGACGTTTAAATATCTGGTAATTAATAGTTGTTATGGATACTCATGGACAATCTGTTTCGCTCAGTGCCGCGCCCCGATGTTTCTGCCATCAGTTGGGGTGTGATAGATTGGTGTCAGAGCCATAACTATAGGGAATTAGGCAAGACTCGACCTAGTTCGGGTCGATGTCTTAGAAACGACCTAGTCTATAGTCTAAGTACCAACAGACCGACTTGTGCATACCCGATATGGGATTTACACGAGCTTACTTGCTATTTCTCGCTCGAACTCGCTGTACACTACACTCTTGCGCGAACTTCGCATACTACAGTTTCGCGCAGGATCAGATAGCCTTTCCTAAGGCTAGCACCCGACACTATTTTTGAAAATGAACGAGTGATTTGATCGAGACTAGGTGTGGAAACCGCAAACTCTCAATTGAACTACTCGTTCGATACGCTATTTTTTACTATAAACAAGAGAATTTACGTTGAATTAGGAGTAAAATCCATACTCCGAAGCGATTCTCCTTATCTATCCCGTGATTCTATCACACAAGCAGGAATGCAGTCGTTAAGTCAGGGGTGAAACCCGAACCTTGACGACTCGTTCTACTCCTTATTTGGGGTTTTTACAAAACTCCCACCAAAGTCTCAATGGGTTCCAACGACTAGGGTCACGTATTGGCTAAATAGATGAGTGTCGATCGCCCGAATTGAGGTGAGAGCAAAGTCTACTAAGCCAAAATGTGCACCTAAGGTCCTTGAGAGCAGTCGAATCACTTTGGGTTGTCAACGTCTATCTAGCCAAGACAATCTCTCTTCGATTTTATATGTTTCGATTCTGGAATTCGCCGCCGCCGACTCTGTGATTTATCAATTTTATGTGAAATTTTACGTGTTTTTATGTGATTTCGTGTGTTTATTCGTTTCGAGTTTTGGTGATTTACTTGCTTTTCGCTGTTCGCTTCGATCAACACGCACAACTCGTACTACACATTTATCCCAACACGCTAACAAATCGCTTGTGTTATACACAATCGCTACTCGCTAATCGCACCCGCAATACACGATTGCTTACGCTGCTGTGTGACGGGTAGTCCGTAGGACAACCCTTAAATGTTATAAACGATAATTTAATCTCGCATTTATCCATGTATTTATCTTGGATTAGATAACTACGGTTGTTCATGTTCCAGGTGTGTTCGGGGCTTTAAAAGTGTGGAAATGAAGCTTCGAATATACGCGACTGGATTGGAGATTGAAAGAAGGAGAATAAACGAAATAAATAAAATTTCGGAATTGAAGAATTAAGAAGATAACATGATAGAGGACGAAATTACGAGAACGGTGAAGAAAACGGAGTTGAAACGAAAAAGTTATGCTGAAAACAAGTTTTCATGCTGAAGCCCACCGTAGCTTATGGTGGAGGGCGTAGCTTACGGTGGTCCCTGACATAAATTGTCACCGTATGACAGTTTAAGGCCACCGTAAGCCATTCCAAGACACCGTAAGCTACAGTGGCCACCGTAGCTTACGGCGCTGACCTGCGTAAATGTGTAACTTCCACCTTTTAATGCGGATTTATGGTGTCTTTTCATGTCCAATCAATCCCATTCGGTTACATAACACTTAGGGACAAAATTTGGTTGTTCTTGGGAGCTTGGTGACTATCTTGGATCATCGTTTTTCATGTTTTTAACTTGTTTGAAGATTAAGAATTGATTGATGATGTTTGTTCAAGCCATGAGTGGCTAAACTCTTTATGATTGTCTTTAGTTGAAGGTTTGTAAGACTTTATGCTTTGATTTCCTTATTTCTTGAATAACAACTTATCTTTATGCTTTGTTTGTTATGGTGTGTGATTAGTTGTTAGTAAATTGTTGATTCTTATGTTAAACTAGTTGGAAACCACACGTTCTTGGTGCCGTTGGCAATCGAGATATCATGGGTATAATTAGGGTTGGGTAAGGGTTAATTGATCATCGGGTAACAACCTCACATTCTAGGAATCTGAGTACTTAGTTCCCTTTCATCACTACAAGTAATCACACATAAACTATGTCTATGTAGTTCTTTCTAGTGGAATGATAGCATAAATGTCAAAGCAAACCGGAAACTAAAGATGGTCATTTGTCTCTAAATTGTTTACAACCAACACTTTCATTTTGCAATTAGAATAGTAATCTTAGTTTTAAAACTCAAATCAATCAAACCAACTCTTGAAATTTACTTTTATTGCAATTAGTTTAATCTTAGTTAACTTAGATACACTTCTAAATAACACATATTACACAAACTCCCTGTGTTCGATACCCACTTACCGCTAGCTATTAGTAGTAATTGGATTAAATTTGATTGTGACCACGACATCACGTCAAATTTTGGCGCCGTTTCTGGGGAGCAGTGCGCAACGTGGGTTATTTTTGTTCTTTTTAAGTTTGTTATTTTTCTGGTTTACGCTGGGTGTGTTAGTGTGCAGGTATTTACAGGTGCATGCGTACTAGAAGCTCACACAAGCTATCACCATTGGCATTCGATCCGGAAATTGAGTGAACTTTAAGAGGAAATAGAATTTTGTTAAGGGAAAACAGAATCAACGGATCACCAACAACACCAAATACACCTGTTACACCAATCAGATACATGGATCCACCACCACCACCACCCACTACGGGTGAACTTACACCACCTTTTATACCATCTTCAACACAACCATCACCAAATACTACCATTCCTACATCCACACCAGAAGTCAAACCAACCTACACTACCTTACCCGAAAACACTCAATCTGAATACTCTTTAAGTTACAACCCTACATCATCCGCTGTTCCAGCTTTTTCAACATTTTTGCCAACATCCGGTCAACCTTCATCAGCATATCAAATGCCACCATCCAATTTATTCCAAACCGGTCCATCTATCATCCATTCGGCTCCATTTCAGTCATAGTTTCAACATACTTTGGGATTAAGACAAGATGGGTTCGATGATGGGTATGAAGAAGATTTTGGGGGATATGATGAGGAAGGTTACATGTATGGGGTGATGGAGATCAAGGGGAGTATACTTATGTGCAAGGTCAAAGTCAAAACCAATGAATGTCAAGTGTTGGTAGGATTCCTCAACAACAAATCATACCTCAACAATTGCCACCACAAGGTCCACCAGTGCAAATACGTGTTCAACAACCTCATGTGGGGCCAAGGTTTCAACCACCCCCATAACAATTTGGGCCTCCACGACCACAAGCTCAAAGACCAATGGGTCCCGTATGCCCAAGAGTTGGGGTGGGTGTACCAAGAAGACATCTTCGAGAACATGCGAGAGGTATAGAAGCACATTTTAGAGCGGTGATTACTCATAATCCTTCACCGGTAGTTATCCCTCATAATGACCAAGGGAGGACGTTTGAAGTGCGAACCAATTCGTTACAAAGTTTGCCAAAGTATAAGGGTCTAGCAACGGAGGAGCCTTATTTTCATTTAGAGGCTTATGATTCGATTTGCAACACTCTTGGGAGTCAAGGATTTTCGGCAGATGATGTCAAATTGGTACTATTCCAATTTTCTTTAGAAGACAAAGCTAAAAAGTGGTTCTACACCCTTCCTTCGGCATCTATTTACACATAGGTGGAAATGCAACAAATCTTTTTGGATGAATTTTATACCGCTCAAAAGACAAATGATGCTAGAAAAGGGTTGAGAAGTTTTCAACAACAAACTGGTGAGATGTTTCATGAAGCATTCGAGCGGTTCAACATGATGATCAAGAATTACCCTCATCATGGGATAGAGTTATGGGAATTGATGAATGCTTTCCATGAGGGGTTAAGTGCCGAAGATGCTCGCGATTTAATGTCCATCACAAATGGTACTTTTGGTACAAACTATGAGCATGACGATTGGGAATTTTTGGAGCAAATGGCAATCACATCAAAAAGAAAAGCTCAAGCATCAAGGAGAGCACGACCGGCCATTACCCGAACTCAAGTGCATGAGATAGGGCATGCGGCTGAAAATTGCCAAGGAGGTGAAGGGCAATATGAGGAGGTGAATGCATTGCAAGGGCAAGGAGGGGGTGGTAGAAATTACAACATGAATTCCAATACTTACCACCCCGGTTTACGAAATCACCCGAACTTTAGATACGGGAATCCGTCAAATCAAGTCAACCCTAACTTCCAAGGAAACCAAGGATTTCAAAGGCAATATCAAACGGGTCAAGTGCATGGTGGGTCTTTGGGTCAAGGCTCTTCGGGTGGAAATGAGGTCATGGAGATGTTGAAAGTGATGCAAGTTGAGATGCAACGAAGAAATCAGCTTGATGATGCTCGCATTTAAAAAGACAAAATCCATGATAAAGCAATTCAGTCGCTGACTATCCAAATGAGTCAACTTGCGAGTGATGTGGCGATATTGAAGAAAGAAAAAGGCCAACTACAAAGTGACACGGTGACAAATCCCAAAAACATTAAAAGTGTTAATATCAATGTGGTAAGTACCGTTCCTAATAGTGAATTTAATGAAACATTTCTAACATCTTCTTGTCAAGTGAGTGCAGGTATAGGAAGGGATGCCGAGGTTGAAACGGACAAAGAGCATGGAGCACCACTCGTGCCTATTCAAGTGGGAAAATTAAAAATTCCTCAAGCATTGTGGGACTATGAGGCGAGTATGAGTGTGTTACCAGGCGATCTATACGATATGTACGACTTTGGTCCGCTTCAAGATATAGACACCATGGTGATCTTGGCGGATGAAAGTTGGAGGCGTCCACGGGGAATGGTTAAGAATGTTATGATTCGGTTGGGAGAATTCGACTATCCGGTGGATTTTCTGGTCCTAGATTATGCCTCTACCAAATTGGCATCACAACAAAGGGTAATTTTAGGTCGACCGTTTCTTTATACGGCAAGTGCTCAAATCAACTGTTGAGACGGGATCATTACTATGACCGAAAAGAACCGTAAGTTGTACTTTGATGTTCATACAAGGGAGATTAGTTATGAATCTATTGAAGAGAAGAGTAGAGAGTCTAGTGACCATCTGAAAAGTGTGCATCAAAGAATAAAAACAAACAAACCACCGGGGTGTGAAAAGAAGTATGAGGGTTCGAGCAGGTATGTAGTTGACTATCCACCGAATGGACATTTGATGGATGCATTTCAACCAATGACAAGCTACAGTTGGGGAGGTGATAGGAACCGATTCTTTGAGCCACCATAAATGGGGGTGGCATGGTCTGGCTGAAGATTCAAAACTTAGCGCTGCTCGGGAGGCAACCCGGGGTTTTATATTGATCTTGCTGTTTTTATTTTTCTATGTTTCAGGGCCATGGCGACATTCAAGTGTGGGGAAGATGTGCGGATATTTGTGTGAAGGTGGTGATGGGAAGTCGGATTGTCTACAACATCGGTTGTGTCAAACTTCACCAGGTCGATGTACTCTTTCCTTAGTCTTGTTATGTTCTTTAGCTTTGAAATTTTGGTAGTTAGTTTATTTACTTTATTTTTAAAAAAAAAAAAAGTTTGAATGGGTTTTTGCGATCAATTCCTTTCAAAACCATACATTGGGACAATGTATCCCAAGTGTGGGGATGAAGGGAAAATTTTGAGAATTTTTGAAAAATTGTTAACCAAGCGAAAAATTGTTGAAATTTGAAAACTTGATATTGTTCCGCATGACACACCGACACCCCTTTATAGTCATTTCTTGGTGAGTTTTTGAGCCACACATGATTAGTAAAGATGCTTTCTTTGTTTTGAGTGGCGGTGTGTGTATTGCGTTAATAGAACTTGTGTATGAATTCTTGTTGAAGCCTAGGATTAGCATGCTTGTGAAAATGATAGGGGACTTTTAGGTAGCCTTGTCATGGTGAGTGCGAGTGTGGGATTTGGGGGGTTGGACCTCATAAATTATATATATGAGCATGGTAGCGAGAGGGGCGGGGGTTTGGACTTTAGTAACCCATTTGAGCTTGATACCGATCATTTGTAACCCGTGCTTAGTCTCTTTAAAAATTTAACCTGTATTTGGCCCGGTCTATTAGTGTTGCATCTTGTATTAGTATGTTTATCTTGTTATGTTTGAAAAAAAAAAGAAAAAAAAGAGAAAAAGCAATGAAAAATGAAAAAAAAATAATAACGAATGAGATAGTTTGTATATAGTTGTTTATGTTTGTTTTAGTTAGAAATAAAAGACCGGGTTAAATCGTTAGCTACTTCGCATATGTATTTCCATTTCCTACCCATTTGCCTTGCCACGTTACAACCTCTAAGTCCCTTTGATTCACGTGCATGTTTAGCAAATCACTTAGGCGAAGGATCGATTTAAGTACAAGCTTATTGTCGTGCAACCACCCGTTTGCTTTAAGTGTGATCTAGCTTATCTTTGCTAGTTATTACTTATCACCGAGACGAGAGTTATTGTGAGGGGTGTGTTATGTGCGGTTTTAAGAAAGAGTTAGTAAATGAGGACATTTTTTGGCTTGGTTTGTACTTGATCGCTTGAATAAATTGTGTTTTGTTGAACGAGTTGCTTGGGACAAGCAACGGTTAAGTGTGGGGATGTGACGGGTAGTCCGTAGGACAACCCTTAAATGTTATAAATGATAATTTAATCTCGCATTTATCCATGTATTTATCTTGAATTAGATAACTACGGTTGCTCATGTTCCAGGTGTGTTCGGGGCTTTAAAAGTGTGGAAATGAAGCTTCGAATAGACGCGACTGGATTGGAGATTGAAAGAAGGAGAATAAATGAAAAAAATAAAATTTTGGAATTGATTAATTAAGAAGATAACATGATAGAGGACGAAATTACGAGAACGTAGGCGAAAACGGTGAAGAAAACGGAGTTGAAATGAAAAAGTTATGCTGAAAAAAAGTTTTCATGCTAAAGCCCACCGTAGCCTACGGTGGAGGGCGTAGCTTACGGTGGTCCCTGACATAAATTGTTACCGTATGACAGTTTAAAGCCACCGTAAGCCATTCCAAGCCACCGTAAGCTACGATGGCAACCGTAGCTTACGGCGCTGACCTGCGTAAATGTGTAACTTCCACCTTTTAATGCGGATTTATGGTGTCTTTTCATGTCCAATCAATCCCATTCGGTTACACAACACTTAGGGACGAAATTTGGTTGTTCTTGGGAGCTTGGAGACTATCTTGGATCATCGTTTTTCATGTTTTTAACTTGTTTGAAGATTAAGACTTGGTTGATGATGTTTGTTCAAGCCATGAGTGGCTAAACTCTTTATGATTGTCTTTAGTTGAAGGTTTGTAAGACTTTATGCTTTGATTTCCTTATTTCTAGAATAACAACTTATCTTTATGCTTTGTTTGTTATGGTGTGTGATTAGTTGTTAGTAAATTGTTGATTCTTATGTTAAACTAGTTGGAAACCATACGTTCTTGGTGCCGTTGGCAATCGAGATATCATGGGTATAATTAGGCTTGGGTAAGGGTTAATTGATCATCGGCTAACAACCTCACATTCTAGGAATCTGAGTACCTAGTTCCCTTTTATCACTACAAGTAATCACACATGAACTATGTCTATGTAGTTCTTTCTAGTGGAATGATAGCATAAATGTCAAAGCAAACCAGAAACTAAAGATGGTCATTTGTCTCTAAATTGTTTACAACCAACACTTTCATTTTGCAATTAGAATAGTAATCTTAGTTTTAAAACTCAAATCAATCAAACCAACTCTTGAAATTTACTTTTATTGCAATTAGTTTAATCTTAGTTAACTTAGATACACTTCTAAATAACACATACTCCACAAACTCCCTGTGTTCGATACCCACTTACCGCTAGCTATTAGTAGTAATTGGATTAAATTTGATTGTGACCACGACATCACGTCACTGTGAAAGATAGGTGAATACGTGCAATATATGTAGGCCAATACGTGCAAAATATAGTTAAATACATGCTTTCGTGCCTAAGTGGACTACGTGCTTATGTGTTTCCATGCTTATGTGATTCTATGAATTTTTTGCCTACGTGATTTTGTGCTTTGATGTGTTCCTGTGGTTTATAAAGTAGCTCTTGTGGATTCGCTAGACTATACTTGGGTTAATCGAAACTGTGTTTGAGTCCTGTGACAAATGTCTGTTTGCAGACATTGTCGTCATTTGGATTACACACTGCTCGCTCAGCTCGACACAACCATGAAGACAAGCGCATCGCTGCACTAGTCGCCAAGCAAATGGCGAAAGTTATCCCGAAAATTGTTAGCGAGCTGAACGAAAACACTAGCAAGTCTTCGGAGGAGTCCAGGACTGATACTCCCAAGGAAACTTTTAGCTTCAAGCAGTTCAAAGCATGCAGACCCAAAGAATTTACCGGCGAAGATGGGCCTACGGCCATGTTTCAATGGTTTGATTCGATCGAAGTCACCCTACGCCAGAGTGGCTGTCTGGAAGACCTTCGCACTATTAACGCCACCGGCGTCTTCCAATCCCGGGCATTGGATTGGTGGACAACTGAGAGAAACAAACGAGGGAACGATGCAGCATTTGGGCTGACGTGGGACGAGTTGAAGGACATTATGATGCAAAAGTTCTGACCTCCCCACGAACTCCAAAAGCTGGAGGACGAATTCTGGCATATCAAGCTGGATGGTGGAGATAACGCTGGTTTAACTGCTCGCTTCAAGCAGCTGAATATCATCTGCCCTGGTCAAGTTACTACCCCCGACATTACGATCAAGAAGTACATCCGCGCTCTGCCGGATTGTGTTGCAGACTTTGTTCAGGCTGCGAAAACAACAACTATCGAGGAAACCTACCTGCTTGCCGCTGAGATCAATGACAAGCGAGTCAGGGCTGGTTACTTTGATAAAGCCTCCAAGAATCTGCACCAAGTCACCGCTGCTCCCACCGCTGAAACTGCCGCATCACAAACTTCAAAGTCCTCCCGTCGCAAGAGAAAGAACAACAGCTCCAGCAACAAGAACTGCGCAGTAACTGCCGCTCCACTTAAAGCTGTACCTGCCAAACTGCAACCACAAAACCGCCAAGTAGCAGCGCCTGTGGTCAATGCCCCGTCAGCCAAGCGTGCATACACTGGACCACACCCGCTATGCCCTACTTGTACCTATCATCACCCGGTTGGAATCGCATACCGGTTTTGTGTTCACTGCAACATGTATGGCCATTTCACCGCTAACTGCCGTACCGTACCGGGCCTCGCCAAGCACCAGTTCAAGCCCAAGCTCCTGCTATACCAGCTCAGCAAGGATAACAAGCAGCTCCTGCTCCCGTTGCTCACGCAAGAGCCTGCTTTGCGTGTGGTGATCCCAACCACTTCGCAAACGTCTGCCCCAATAGTGTGGTTAAGCAAGAGCCACAGCAGCAGCAGCCGCCAGCACCGCAGCAACACCAACAGCAGCAGCAGCAGCTAGCTCAGCAAGCAGCCCGCGGGCGAGTCTTCAACATCAACGCCCGCCAAGCTCAGGCAAACAACAATGGGGTTAATGATACCTTTATCGTAAATGGTATATATGCATCATGTTTATTTGATACTGGAGCCAATAACTGTTTTGTATCGTTCAGATTCGAAAGGCTCCTAAATCGTAAGCGCGTTAACCTCCCATCAACCTTCGACGTAGAAGTTGCCACTGGAAGAACCGTCACCGTCAGTTCTGTTCTGCGTGACTGTACTCTCGATCTCAACGGTCACGTTTTCCCAATCAGTCTCATCCTGATGCAGCTCGGTAGCTTTGATGTCATAGTAGGCATGGATTTCCTTCAGGAAAATCATGCTGAAATTGTTTACTTTGATAAAATGATTCGTTTCTCTCTCGCGAACGGTGATCAATTGTGTGTTTATGGCGAAGTCGCTTCGAAGAAGTTACAACTCATGTCGTGTATCCAAGCTGGCAAGTATCTCCGCAAGGAATACCAAGCTTTCTTGGCACATATCATAGTAGCGGAGGAAAAGGAAGTTATGGCAATACACAAGGTGCATGTGGTTCGTGATTTTCCTAGAGTCTTTCCTGACGATTTACCTAGTTTATCTCCCACTCGTGATATCGATTTCCGAATCGACCTCATTCCTGGAGCCAATCCTGTTGCTAGAGCGCCTTATCGTCTCGCTCCTTCTGAAATGCACGAACTCTCGAGTCAGTTCCAGGAACTGCCTGATAAAGGCTTTATTCGCCCTAGCACCTCTCATTGGGGCGCGCCTGTCCTTTTCGTCAAAAAGAAGGACGGATCGTTCCGGATGTGCATCGACTACAGGGAATTGAATAAGCTTACCATCAAGAATCGCTATCCCTTGCCTCGAATCGATGATTTGTTTGATCAGTTACAAGGTGCTACGTGTTTCTCAAAAATCGACCTACGCTCAGGCTATCACCAGTTACGAATTCAGGAGGAAGATATACCTAAAACCGCTTTTCGAACCCGATACGGTCACTATGAGTTTGTTGTTATGCCTTTTGGTTTGACTAACGCTCCTGCAGTCTTTATGGATCTAATGAATCGCGTGTGTAAACCCTTTCTCGACCACTTCGTCATCGTGTTCATCGATGATATCCTGATCTATTCCAAGTCAAAAACCGAACACTCGCAACATCTACGTTTGGTTCTTGAGTTACTCCAGGGAAACCGCCTCTATGCCAAGTTCTCCAAGTGCGAATTCTGGCTTGAGGAGGTTCAATTCCTCGGTCACATCGTCAATAGTTAAGGAATTCATGTCGACCCTGCGAAGATCGAAGCTGTTAATAGTTGGGTTACACCAAGGAACCCGTCCAAAATTCGCTCTTTTCTCAGATTGGCAGGTCACTATCGCCGATTCATCGCTGACTTTTCGAAGATCAATGTGCCTCTCACCTCGCATACGCATAAGGACAAACCTTTTATTTGGGGAACTGAACAAGAGGAGGCCTTTCAAACTCTCAAAGCTATGCTTTGCAACGCTCCCGTGCTCTCATTGTCCGACGGAAACGAAGATTTCATAGTCTACTGCGATGCCTCTAACCTCGGTCTCGGTAGTGTTCTCATGCAACGGAACTAGTTTATCGCGTACGCCTCTCGACAGCTCAAGATCCACGAGAAGAACTATACAACCCACGACCTCGAGCTAGGCGCAGTTTTTTTTTTGCGCTAAAGATTTGGCCACACCACCGATACGGTACAAAGTGTACGGTCTTCACCGACCATAAGAGCTTACAACACATCTTTAGCCAGAAGGAACTGAATATGCGCCAACGCCGGTGGATTGAACCCCTCAACGATTACGACTATGAGATTCGTTACCATCCAGGTAAAGCAAACGTCGTTGCCGATGCTCTCAGTCGACGAAGATATTTGCATAGCGTTCGTAATACTCAAGCCCAGCACAATCTCAAAGCTCTCACCCGCGATGCCCAACATGCTTGTTTTACCGAACGTACTTTGAAAAAAGAAAGGATCATCAATAATGGCGAACAACTGGTGAATAAGTCAAATGGTATATTCCATTATTTAGACCGACTTTGGATTCCCAAGCGTACCAATTTGCGACAGATTCTGCTCGACGAAGCCCACAAATCTCTGTATTCTATTCATCCCGGTGCTAACAAAATGTACCAGGACATGCGCTACAAGTACTGGTGGCCGGGCATGAAGAAGTATATCGCTATCTATCTTTCGAAATGCCGGACTTGTTCGAAGGTCAAGGCTGAGCATCAACGCCCCTCTGGCTTACTCGTACAACCCGAGATCCCTATGTGGAAATGAGAGAGTATAGCTATGGACTTTATAACGAAACTCCCGCGCATGCCATCAGGTCACGACATCATCTGGGTTATCGTTGACCGTCTTACTAAATCCGCTCATTTTCTGCCAATACGAGAAGACTTTAAGGTAGAAAAATTAGCCCGAATCTACACCAACGAAATCATCTCTCGACACGGGACGCCTCGTGACATCACCTCTGACCGCGTTGGTCGATTCACCTCGCGTCTTTGGGAAACATTTCAATATGCTCTCGGTACTACTCTCAACCTTAGTACTGCTTTCCATCCCCAGACCGACGGTCAGACTGAATGCACGATTCGTACCCTCGAAGACATGCTTCGCTCGTGTGTTGTAGATTTCGGTGGTAATTAGGATTCGCATTTACATTTAGTTGAATTCTCATACAATAACAGTTATCACTCTAGCATCCAAATGGCACCATTTGAGGCATTATACAAAGGAAATATCAATCGCCTATTGTATGGCACGAGATCGGGGACGCGCAAATTACCGGTCCCGAGTTGTTGCAAGAAACGACTGACAAAATCCTCCAAATTCCAGACAATCTACTGAAAGCTCAGAGTCATCAGAAAAGTTACGCCGATAGACGCCGTAAGCCCCTTGAATTTTACGTTGGCGATCACGTACTCCTAAAGGTTGCACCTTGGAAGGGGGTGATCAGATTCGGCAAGAAAGGAAAGCTCACGCCTCGATATGTTGGACCCTTTAAAATCCTAGAAAGGATTGGCAAAGTGGCCTACAGACTCGAACTACCGGAGGAACTTAGTAATGTCCACCCGACTTTCCACGTTTCGAACCTCAGAAAGTGTCTAGCCGACAAGGAATTACATGTCCCTCTTGACGATTTACAAGTGGACAAAACATTACACTTCGTGGAGAAGCCTGTCGAGATCATGGGCCGAGAAACCAAGGTACTCCGACGCTCACGCATTCCCATTGTGAAGGTTCGCTGGGAAGGCAAACGCGGCGCCGAGTTCACCTGGGAACTCGAAAGTGACATGAAGGCGAAGTATCCGCAACTGTTTGTTACGCCAGCTTCTTAAATTTCGGGACAAAATTTCCTAAAGTAGGGGAGGCTGTAACAACCCGACTTTTTGAAGTGAAAGTACAAGTCAAAGTCATAGTCAAAAGAAGAAAAGATTGCTAATTGCGATCTGTCACTCCTTGCATAATTACTTATTGTACTCTTTGACTTGTAATCGATATTCTATTTTAATTCACTTTAGTTGTATTATGTGGAGTACTTGTTAATAAATCGCTATTTAATCACAGTTTAATCTCTAATTGACTTATCGCTAATCGCATCGCTATCGCATCGCAACTCGAATTATAGGTTATGGATATTGTTTTACGTGTGTGTGCTATTATGTGTTACTTGTGCATGTTATGTTTATGTTGAGGTGTTAATCGAAAACGCAATCGCAACTCTATCACAACGCAATCTAATCGCAAACACTAATCACAAGTTATTTATGTTGATTGTATATTAGATATAGTAGTTAGGTTATTTGTGTAACTAATGGGTAATACTATCGCATCGCTCACTCAAAACGCATCGCAACGCTCAACGCACGGAACGAAAACACGAAAACCAACTCGAGGCAACCAGTCGATCGAATAACCATTCGATCGAATGGTCATCTGATCCATTGCTTGTGTGCCACTTTCCTCTTTTGGCAACCTATAAATACCCCTGTCACATCACAAACTGTGATGTGACAGCTCCCTCTTCCGACCAGCGTGCTCAAGCTCTCTTTTCTCTCGATTTCTCGCGATTCTTGTAAGTTTTCAACTCAAATCTTGTACTTCTATGATCTATACATACTTCTTCATCATTTTCACCTTTGAATCTTCACTTTTAACCGTGAAATCAGGGGATTCAAGGTGTTCTAGGATGATGTCATCATGGGGTTCTTATGAACCTCAAGGTTTGGCTTCATTCCACCAAGAACAACTCAGATCTAAATGATTTCAACATGATTCAACACTATTTTCGCATAGATCTAAACATTTTCATGAGTAGAAGGATTGAAGATGGTTTTATAACTTTCTTTCAACTCTTTTACACTCAATGCACTCAAAACCGATAGAATCGGAGCTCGTTCAGGCCTTCTACTCGTTTCTAGTGAAGTGTCGGTCTGAGATCTGATCCCTATAAAAGAGACAACCGATTTCAGATTGAAGATGAACAACCGTCACGAACAGTAAACTGATCAGACTAGGGTGATTCCCACTTCGGTCAGACAATTTGGACTTGACGAGGTTCCGTTGTTCAAAACATCGTCATGCCATCTCGATCAAACCGCAAACTTTTCAAAAACTTAACAACATATTTCAAGTTTCAAACGATCAGACTGTCGAATGGATTGCCGTCAGATCGGATTGCCATCCGATCGATCGATCGGACGGCAATCCGATCGGACGACACAAGATCATCAACACTTAAACATTTCAACAATTTTCAAGGATCGTCAGTTTCTTACGGATTCCCATCCGATCGAATGCCAATCCTGCTGTGAACTTGTTCTCTGAGAAATATCTAAGCGACGGATCGCCATCCGATCGAACGGCCGTTCGATCGAACGACCTGAAAGGTAGAGATACTTCTCTGTTTTCAAAATGCTACAACGAAAATTTTGAAGTCACATCATACACACACACATCCATCCCAAACGAATGTCAACCCGACCGAATGGCCATCCGAACGGATGACCGTCCGAACGGATGACGGTCCGAACGGATGACGGTCCGAACGGATGACCGTCCGAATGGATGACCCTCCGTTTGGATTGTCATCCGATCGGATGACCATTCGTCACTTCGTTCACTCTTCACCGTTTAACACGTCGTTCATTCGCTTATGCTATCGTTAACTGTTCTGGCTAATCCCTCAGCGCTCCCTTCAATCCAAGAGAGTGTTTATTTACTAAACACGATCTGTGAGTATACTCGATCCCATTTTGCTTTAAGAACTTTTGGGTGTTACATACGTTACTTATATCAAATCACAACAATCACACAATGCAAACACTTTTATACGCTGACTGCTTGCATGATTACGTGTTACTCTATGAATGCTTGTACGTTATGTTTACACAGTGATTTTTGCCTGACACCTTAGCAACTATAGTACTATAGTTTGGACTCAGCACCTGATGTGTGCAAAATGCAACATATAAATTACATTAATTGTGGCGTAAAACTAACCCTTTTTAGTACTAATGTTGGAAAAAGTATGCTTTTGTCTTCCTTTTGTATTTTCAGGATTAAATGAGCTCAAATTAACAAAAGAAGCAAAAAGACAGCAAAATCTAACATAAATACAAGAAAAGGAACAAATGTGACATGCCCGATCCCACGACAACATCTTCCTAAGCAAAACAAGAAGACAGAAGACTGAACACGCCCCGTGCTCAGCCAGCACGGGGGCGTGCCCAAGCGTCAGCAGAAAAGACAAAGTGGTAGAAGCTTCTATTGCCCACCACGGGGCCGTGCTCAGCGGACACGAGGCCGTGGTCAACTATAAGATTCGCACAATCCAGGCAAATCTTCATAGTACAAAGATTCTTCTGCACACGGGGTCGTGCTCAGCGGACACGGGGGCATGGTCAACTAATAAAGACAAGCTGCATTTAATGAAGAAAGAGAGGATGTGGACACGGGGTCGTGCCCACTAGACACGGGGCCGTGCCCGAGCTTCTGTTCAGCCTATAAATAGGAGTGCTTGGCTCAAGCTCAAACCATCCCTTGGCACACCACCTCTCTCACACTTCACCCACCACCACCATAACACCATCATCCACCACCATCATCAATTGTCCATCATAGAGTGTGTGAGTCGTCTCGGGATCCAAGATTGATCGTAAGAGTTCTTGACAATCAAGGCCATGTTTGCCAAAGTCTCTTACATCACTTGGTGAAGACAAGTGTCTAGTGTAATACTTTTTATTTCTAATCTTTTCGCACTTTTTACTTGGTTTTGTATTAATGACTTTAATAACTAGTTTCTTATGTTGAAGGTGATTCTTCCTTATCGTTTGTCCTTGGTGTCTTGACATTATTTTACTCTCTATATAAAATAAAAGATTTTCACCATTCGTATCTCCAAGGTCTATATGGAGGTATGTTGGCTACCTGGTCGGTGGTTAAGGGAACGGTTTGGTAAGAGTCTTGCCATTGTTCAGCATTTAGAGGTCCTGCAATGGACCTGGGTCAAATTTAGTAGGACCTCCTTCAATACTTAACGGTATTGGATGGCGGGGGTCCAAACTCTTTGATCCCCTCATAAGTTAAACTACTATTAATACTATAACCCGGCTATTTAGGACTGTATCCCTGCTGACTCAGACTACTTAGTCGAGGGTAACGTCACCTCCAAAAGAGGGGCCTACCATAATTTGCATTAATAACTTAATTCATTATCTTTCAATAATCCGACCCTTTAGGATTGTATCATTGCTGACTCAAACTACTGGGTTGAGGGTAACGTCACCTTCAAAAGAGGGGCCTACTACAATAACTAAGATAATCTCTTAAATAGGTGCAAAAGAGCGGAAATAATCAAAGGTTACACTATACACGAGTCGGAACCAAGTGATTCATCTTGTCTATCTGTTTTTATTTTTATTTTTATTTTTCAGCATTTTAATTAGTTTTTATTTTTCTTAGCTTAAAACATTTTTCTAAACTTTTTGATTTGATTAGACGTTGAGGATAAACCGGTACTAAAAGCTCTTGTGTCCTTGGACGACCTCGGTATCTTACCAACACTATACTACGCTCACGATGGGTGCACTTGCCCATATGTGTGTTTAGTGTTAGTAAATATCGTGTTTTATAAATTTAAAACTTGGCTAAAGAAAGTGTAAAAGGGCTTAAAATATACTTAAACTTATATACACACTTCACACGCATCAAGTTTTTGGCGCCGTTGCCGGGGACACAAGGATTTTAAGAAAGTTAGGAATCAACGGCCTAATCGTTTTTTCTTATTTTTCATTTTTTTTGGATTTTTCTTAGTTTTTCAGCTTCTGCAGAACTCAGCACGGGCCGTGCTCGCTGAACACGCCCCGTGCCCAATCATTGGAACTGGCAATCCTGTTTTAAGTCAAACAATAAGTTGAACACGGGGCCGTGCCCACTCAACACGCCCCCATGCCCAAGATTCAGTTACTAAAAACAGAACCGTAAGATCCCGATGGTTGGTAATTTCTGACACAAACATGAGTGATACTGATACTTTTTACTTTCAGCACTCTTATGGTACTACGTGGTGTCAATTATGTGGTGGTAACCGTAAGGAATTAGAATGTTATTTTCTAAATTATAAGCCCCACTATATAGACCCATCATTTCCTTGTATCCTTAAGAGGGGCGAAAGTAAAAATAATCCCTATCTCTCCCTCGAATGCTCCCAACCAGATTTTCTAGGAGAAATGCTTCTCGATGAATTATTTCAACTAGAAGATCTAATTCTTAATTGGTTAAAAGAACTTAGGAAAGATTTCAATGATCTTTTCCAGGACAATAGCCAAGAAGAAGTGTTGGAGCCGCATTCAAACAACTTCGTTGTTTCCGACGATACTTCTAACTCTAGTGAGGACTTGAGCGATAGTCGTCCCTGTGTCGATTGTGCCGTGAAGGACTCCCCATCGACTTCGTTCGATGCATACATAGACCTGAGCGATTCGACATACACCTTCTTTAACGAGAGCCCGGAAAAGGGTTGGACTTGTCCACCTACATAAAGCATAGGAATCACCCTCACCGACAACCTCTTGCGTTCTCGTCTTAATCTGGAGCAATTAAGGTATCTTAGGCACTTTGGGGTTGTTCCATCCAGTAAGGAACCGCCCGATCCGGAAAAGTTCCTTAAATATAGACACACTTCATAAAACAACCTTCCGACACGGGGCCGTGCCCAGGTCAACACACCCCCGTGTCCACCGAAAGATTCCCTTCTGACTTTTGTCAGAATACGGACAAAACGTGTCAGGATCTTGCCTGCACACGGGGCCGTGTCCAGCCGACACGGGGCCGTGTCCAGCATGCTGTCGTTTTCTATAAATGCAGCCATGAATCCTGCACATTTGGACCATCCAGGGACAGAGATTTGAAAGGATTTTCTAACTTACCATCCTAGGCATGTTCTAAAAGAAGGTTCTAACAAACATCTTGTCCTTTCCTCTTTTATCCATTACCTTCTTCTTCATCTTTCTTGCAAAAACAACTCCATTAAAGCTTGATTTCAAGCTTTATTGTGATGTTTGTTGAATTTTTGTTCAAGGAATCTTGTTAAAAATAAGTTACACAACATTATTTTAAGTTATTTCTGCTCAAAAAAGCTTCATAAGTTGGGAAAATAATTTGAAACTCCAAGATTCCTTGTTCTAAAAATCTGCAGAAAGTTGAACACGGGGCCGTGCTCATTGAGCACGGGGCCGTGTCCGTGGTACTGTTTCATTAAAACAAACTATTTTTGGTGTGTTTTCATAGAATGTCTAGCCAAAACAGTGGAACCTCTTCTGCGCACTCCAGAAACAGTCGAAGGGAAAGAAGGCCATCGATTGAAGCAACTCTCGTAAGATACGTGATGGCGCTACGTGAAGCCCTTGACGAGATGAGTTCGGTAGAGGAGGTCCTCATAGACCGTATAAATTATCTCTCGGTGGGGTTGGAAAACAGTTTTCAAGAAATAAACCTCTTGCACCAGAGGTTAAACATTCTTGTAACACCTCCCATGGAACCAATCCTCCCTCAAGAGGATTGGAACCTAGCACTTGGAATCCACAATCCTACCGGTTGGGACGACATTCCGGCGGAACCTCCTCTTGAAGAACTCCAAGAAATCCCGGTGGAAGTTGCACCTCCTCAAACCAATGCTAATGAGCCCGCTTTTCTTCTCCCTAGGGAGATCGAAGAATGGCTCGCCGACGTGTGAGGAACCCATGCCCGGAGAAAGAAGTTTGTCAAGCCACATTTAACCGAAAGATTTACCTTTTCGAAAATTTTGCTAATAGAATAAGTAGTAGGCTAGAACTTCTTGGTTTAGATTTCTTGTGTTTCTTTGACCAAACTATCTAGTATTTTAATTTTTAGAACTATTATGTAATTCTCTCTATGACTTAATGAATGATGGTTTTAGTTAATTTGGTGTTTGGATGGTGTTGAAATGAATAAAACACACTTGAGATGGCAAAGGATACAAGGGAAGCTTGAACCAGCACCCCATGTAGGAAAACAGGACCATCCGACAAAATTCTTCGTTTACAGTAGGTTCGGCACGGGCCGTGTCCGCCCAACACGGCCCCGTGCTGCACAGTCTGCAGAAATACCCAGTTCAGGTAAACTAGACACGGGCCGTGCTCACCCAACACGCCCTCGTGTCCAGGCTTCTATTTCTCTTGATTTAATTTTGTTACTGGCACTTGAACACGGGGCCGTGGTCAGCGCCCAGTAACACAAAATTTTTGCTTTTTCACACCTTTTTACACATTCAATCAACCTAAAAACTTATTTTTGGGACACATTGAGGACAATGTGTAATTTAAGTGTGGGAAGATGCTAAAACCTTGAATCTTGCAAGTCCTAAATACAAGCCTTACACAAAACTCTATTGGAACCGCTAATCACCCCAAATTTTTTCAAAATTTTTTTTTTTACTTGTCTAGGTTTAATTTGGGAATTTCAAGTTCTAAAAAGGTTATATTTTTACGAATTTACAACCGATAGCGTCGTGATAAAAAGAACCAACATAAGAAAATTATGAAAAGGCATGACAAGCTTAGTTAAAATTTAATTATATATACTTGATCACATAAAAACCCATTCCCACAAAAGTGAGTTTTGAGCCTTTATTGAGCATACAAATATATATCTTTAAATTAAATGCTCATTTTTCGTTTCTTGTGTGAATAGCCGCTTGGTTCTTACGACTCTAGAACTTGCCATGACGATACATTCCCGGTCCTTACCAACTTAAACCCGAGTAAGTAAATGATGGAGGCATTAGGACTAACCCTTTTTATTTCTACACCATTATTTTTTCTTTTTTTTTCCACCTACCCAAAATCCCCCTAGTTAGCCCCTTTGAGCCTAAACCTTTTCATTTCATAACCCAAACAAACACCCTTTCACCCACCAAAACCTTTTTCATTTTTAACCCTTTGTTTTAGTAACTAGCTCGGTTCTTTATATGACTTTTCAAAAAAAAAAATGTTGATTATGAAGCAAAAGAAAATAAACAAACAAGTTTATAAAAAATAACTTTGTTTGAATAATAGCTTCATCAAAATAAAAGTTACAAAAATATAAAGTCTTACGAAAACCGACGCTTGTTACGCTTTTCGCCCTTTTTCTACTAACCACTAACCCAACCACCTACCTTTAACCCAAGCCTAACCCTTCACCCAAAAAGTCCTCTTGATATTTACAAAGGTATATAGTTAAAAAGGAGGAGGATTGATTGCTTGGCAAGCCTATGGTAGGAGTAAGTTCCATGCCGCTCTCGAGTGATCCACTAAAATACATCTTCGGCCGAGTGTTGAGTGATCCCCCGTGAGGTATGTGAAATTGTATATAAATAAAATTTTAAAGAGGCATGTTATGCCCTAATAAGTAATTTATCTTATGAAAAGGTTTAAATAAATCATGACGAATAGGATTGTAAATAAATAAAAATAAAACTAAATAAAGAATCTTGGAAATCCCGACACTCTATGACAAGCCCAAAAAAAAAAAACCTTCTTCTCTACCCATTCCATTTGGGAGTGTAAAGCCACATTATAAAGAGTTTTGCTTGAGGACAAGCAAAGATTCAAGTGTGGGGGTATTTGATGTGTGCAAAATGCAACATATAAATTACATCAATTGTGGCATAAAACTAACCCTTTTTTAGTACTAATGTTGTAAAAAGTGTGCTTTTGTCTTCCTTTTGTATTTTCAGGATTAAATGAGCTCAAATTAACAAAAGAAGCAAAAAGACAGCAAAATCTAACATAAATACAAGAAAAGGAACAAATGTGACATGCCCGACCCCACGACAGCATCTTCCTAAGCAAAACAAGAAGACGGAAGACTGAACACGCCCCGTGCTCAGCCAGCACGGGGGCGTGCCCAAGCGTCAGCAGAAAAGACAAAGTGGTAGAAGCTTCTATTGCCCACCACGGGGTCGTGCTCAGCGGACACGGGGCCGTGGTCAACTATAAGATTCGCACAATCCAGGCAAATCTTCATAGTACAATGATTCTTCTGCACACAGGGTCGTGCTCAACGGACACGGGGGCATGGTCAACTAATAAAGACAAGCTGTATTTAATGAAGAAAGAGAGGATGTGGACACGGGGCCGTGGCCACTGGACACTGGGTCGTGCCCGAGCTTCTGTTCAGCCTATAAATAGGAGTGCTTGGCTCAAGCTCAAACCAACCCTTGGCACACCACCTCTCTCACACTTCACCCACCACCCACCACCACCATAACACCATCATCCACCACCATCATCCATTGTCCATCATAGAGTGTGTGAGTCGTCTCGGGATCCAAGATTGATCATAAGAGTTCTTGACAATCAAGGCCATGTTTGCCTAAGTCTCTTACATCACTTGGTGAAGACAAGTGTCTAGTGTAATACTTTTTATTTCTAATCTTTTCGCACTTTTTACTTGGTTTTGTATTAATGACTTTAATAACTAGTTTCTTATGTTGAAGGTGATTCTTCCTTATCGTTTGTCCGTGGTGTCTTGATATTATTTTACTGTCTATATAAAATAAAAGATTTTCACCATTCGTATCTCCACGGTCTATATGGAGGTATGTTGGCTACCTGGTCGGGGGTTAAGGGAACGGTTTGGTAAGAGTCTTGCCATTGTTCAGCGTTTAGAGGTCCTGCAATGGACCAGGGTCAAATTTAGTAGGACCTCCTTCAATACTTAACGGTATTGGATGGCGGGGGTCCAAACTCTTTGATCCCCTCATAAGTTAAACTACTATTAATACTATAACCCGGCTATTTAGGACTGTATCCCTGCTGACTCAGACTACTTAGTCGAGGGTAACGTCACCTCCAAAAGAGGGGCCTACCATAATTTGCATTAATAACTTAATTCATTATCTTTCAATAATCCGACCCTTTAGGATTGTATCCTTGCTAACTCAAACTACTGGGTTGAGGGTAACGTCACCTTCAAAAGAGGGGCCTACTACAATAACTAAGATAATCTCTTAAATAAGTAGAAAAGTGCGGAAATAATCAAAGGTTACACTATACACGAGTCGGAACCAAGTGATTCATCTTGTCTATCTGTTTTTATTTTTATTTTTATTTTTCAGCATTTTAATTGGTTTTTATTTTTCTTAGCTTAAAACATTTTTCTAAACTTTTTTATTTGATTAGACGTTGAGGATAAACCGGTACTAAAAGCTCTTGTGTCCTTGGACGACCTCGGTATCTTACCAACACTATACTACGCTCACGATGGGTGCACTTGCCCATAAGTGTGTTTAGTGTTAGTAAATATCGTGTTTTATAGATTTAAAACTTGGCTAAAGAAAGTGTAAAAGGGATTAAAATATACTTAAACTTATATACACACTTCACACGCATCAATGGGAATGCGTGAGCATCGGAGCTTCTTGGTTTCTCGATCCATGATCTCGATTGGTTTCTCCACGAAGTGTAATGTTTCGTCCACTTGTAGATCCTCAAAGGGGACATGTAAATCCTAGTCGGCTAGACACTTTTTGAGTTTCGAAACATGGAAATTCGGGTGGACGTTACTAAGTTCCTCCGGTAGTTCGAGTCTGTAGGCCACCTTGCCAATCCTTTCCAGAATTTTAAAGGGTCCAACGTATCGAGGCGTGAGCTTTCCTTTCTTGCCGAATCTGATCACCCCCTTCCAAGGTGCAACCTTTAGGAGTACGTGATTGCCAACGTCAAATTCAAGGGGTTTGTGGCGTCTATTGGCGTAACTCTTTTTTCGACTCCGACCTTTCAGCAGAATGTCTCGGATTTGGAGGATTTTGTCAGTCGTTTCTTGCAATAACTCAGGACCAGTAATTTGCGCATCCCCGATCTCGTGCCATACAATAGGCGATCGACATTTTCTTCCGTATAATGCCTCAAATGGTGCCATTTGAATGCTAGAGTGATAACTGTTGTTGTACGAGAATTCGACTAAAGGTAAATGTGAATCCCAATTACCACCGAAATCTATTACACACGAGTGAAGCATGTTTTCGAGGGTAAGGATCGTGCGTTCAGTCTGACCGTCGGTCTGGGGATGGAAAGCAGTACTAAGATTAAGAGTAGTACCGAGAGCAGATTGAAATGTTTTCCAAAGACGCGAGGTGAATCGACCATCGCGGTCAGAGATGATGTCACGAGGTGTCCCGTGTCTACAAATAACTTCGTCGGTATAGATCTGAGTTAATCGTTCTACCTTATAGTCTTCCCGTATCGGTAGAAAGTGAGCAGATTTAGTGAGACGGTCAACGATAACCCAGATGTTGTCGTGACCTGATGGCGTGCGCGGAAGTTTCGTTATGAAGTCCATAGCTATACTCTCTCATTTCCACATAGGGATTTCGGGTTGTACGAGTAAGCCAGAGGGGTGTTGATGCTCAGCCTTGACTTTCGAACAAGTCAAGCACTTCGAAACGTAGGTAGCGATATCTCTCTTCATGCCCGACCACTAGTACTTGTAGTGAAGGTCCTGGTACATCTTATCGGCACTGGGATGAATGGATTATTGAGACTTGTGGGCTTTGTCTAGCAGAATCTGTCATAAATTGGTGCGCTTGGGAATCCAAATTCGGTCTAGATAATGGAATATACAATTCGATTTATTCACCAGTTGTTTGCCGTTATTGTTAATCCTTCCCTTCTTCAAAGTGCGTTCGGTAAAACAAGCATGTTGGGTGTCACGGATAAGAGCTTCGAGATTGTGCTGGGCTTGAGTATTACGAACGCTATGCAAATAGCTTCGTCGACTGAGAGCATTGGCAACGACGTTTGCTTTGCCTGGATGGTAACGAATCTCACAGTCGTAATCGTTGAGGAGTTCAACCCATCGTCGTTGGCGCATATTCAGCTCTTTCTGGTTAAAGATGTGTTGCAGGCTCTTGTGGTCGGTGAAGACCGTACACTTGGTACTGATGTGTGCAAAATGCAACATATAAATTACATCATTTGTGGCATAAAACTAACCCTTTTTTAGTACTAATGTTGGAAAAAGTGTGTTTTTGTCTTCCTTTTGTATTTTCAGGATTAAATGAGCTCAAATTAACAAAAGAAGCAAAAAGGCAGCTAAATCTAACATAAATACAAGAAAAGGAATAAACGTGGCCTGCCCGACCTCCCCGAAAGCATCTTCCCAAGCAAAACAAGAGAGCAGAAGGCTGAACACGCCCCGTGCTCAGTGAGCACGGGGGCGTGCCCAAGTGTCAGCATAAAAGACAAAGTTGTAGAAGCTTCCATCGCCCACCACAGGGCTGTGGTCAGCAGACACGGGGCCATGGTCAACTATAAGATTCGCAGAATCCAGGCAAATCTTGATAGTACAGAAATTCTTCTGCACACGGGGTCGTGCCCAGCGGACACGGGGCCGTGGTCAACTAATAAAGACAAGAGCAATTAATGAAGACAGAGAAGGATGTGGACACTGGGCCGTGCCCACTGGACACGGGTCCGTGCCCGAGCTTCTGTTCAGCCTATAAATAGGAGTGCTTGGTTCAAGCTCAAACCATCCCTTGGCACACCACCTCTCTCACACTTCACCCACCACCCACCACCACCATAACACCATCATCCACCACCATCATCCATTGTCCATCATAGAGTGTGTGAGTCGTCTCGGGATCCAAGATTGATCGTAAGAGTTCTTGACAATCACGGCCATGTTTGCCTAAGTCTCTTACATCACTTGGTGAAGACAAAGTGTCTAGTGTAATACGTTTTATTTTTAATCTTTTCGCACTTTTTAATTGGTTATGTATTAATGACTTTAATAACTAGTTTCTTATGTTGAAGGTGATTCTTCCTTATCGTTTGTCTGTGGTGTCTTGGCATTATTTTACTGTCTATATAAAATAAAATATTTTCACCATTCATATCTCCACGGTCTATATGGAGGTATGTTGGCTACCTGGTCGGGGGTTAAGGGAACGGTTTGGTAAGAGTCTTGCCATTGTTCAGTGTATAGATCCTGCAAAGGACCTGGGTCAAATTTAGTAGGACCTCCTTCAATACTTAACGGTATTGGATGGCGGGGGTCCAAACTCTTTGATCCCCTCATAAGTTAAACTACTATTAAAACTTTAACCCGGCTACTTAGGACTGTATCCCTGCTGACTCAGACTACTTAGTCGAGGGTAACGTCGCCTTCAAAAGAGGGGCATACCACATTATGCATTAATTACTTAATTAATTATCTTTCAATAATCCGACCCTTTAGGATTGTATCCTTGCTGACTCAAACTACTGGGTTGAGGGTAACGTCACCTTCAAAAGAGGGGCTTACTACAATAACTAAGATAATCTCCTAAATAGTGCAAAAGTGCGGAAATAATCAAAGGTTACACTAAACACGAGTCGGAGCCAAGTGATTCATCTTGTCTATCTGTTTCTACTTTTATTTTTATTTTTCAGCATTTTAGATAGTTTTTATTTTCTTAGTTTAAAACATTTTTTCTAAACTTTTGATTTGATTAGACGTTGAGGATAAACCGGTATTAAAAACTATTGTGTCCTTGGACGACCTCGGTATCTTACCAACACTATACTACGCTCACGATGGGTGTACTTGCCCACATGTGTGTTTAGTGTTAGTAAATATCGTGTTTTATAAATTTAAAACTTGGCTAAAAAAAGTGTAAAAGGGCTTAAAATATACTTAAACTTATATACACACTTCACACGCATCAGTACCATAAAGGTAGTGTCGCCAAATCTTTAACACAAAAACAACTGCACCAAGCTCGAGATCATGGTTGTATAGTTCTTCTCGTGGATCTTGAGTTGTCAAGACGCGTACGCGATAACCTTATCTCGTTGCATGAGAACACAACCGAGACCGAGGTTAGAGGCATCGCAGTAGACTATAAAATCGTCATTTCCGTCGGGTAGTGAGAGCACGGGAGCGTTACAGAGCATAAGCTTCAAGGTTTGAAAGGCCTCCTCTTGTTTGGTTCCCCAAACAAAAGGTTTGTCCTTGTGCGTAAGAGAGGTAAGCGGTACAATGATTTTCGAGAAATCAGCGATGGATCGGCGATTGTAACCCACCAATCTGAGAAAAGAAAGAACTTCGGACGGGTTCTTTGGTGTAACCCAACTCTTAACAGCTTCAATCTTCGCAGGATCAACATGAATACCTTGACTATTGACAATGTGACCGAGGAATTGAACCTCCTCAAGCAAGAATTCACACTTGGAGAACTTGGCATAGAGATGGTTTCCCTGGAGTAACTCAAGAACCAAACAGAGATGTTGCGCGTGTTCGACCTTTGACTTGGAATAGATCAGGATATCATCGATGAACACGATGACAAAGCGGTCGAGAAAGGGTTTACACCCGCGATTCATTAGATCCATAAAGACTGCAGGGGCATTAGTTAAACCAAAGGGGATAACAACAAACTCGTAGTGACCGTGTTCGGTTTGAAAAGCGGTTTTGGGTATGTCTTCCTCTTGGAATCGTAATTGGTGATAGCCTGAGCGTAAATCAGTCTTTGAAAAACACATAGCACCTTGTAACTGATCAAAAAAATCATCGATTCGAGGCAAGGGATAGCGGTTCTTGATAGTCAGCTTATTCAATTCCCTATAATCGATGCACATCTGGGACGATCCGTCCTTCTTTTTGATGAAAAGGACAGGTGCGCCCCATGGAGAGGTGCTAGGGAGAATGAAGCCTTTATCAAGCAGTTCCTGGAGCTGACTCAAGAGTTCGCGCATTTCAGAAGGAGCGAGGCGATAGGGCGCTCTATCAACAGGATTTGCTTTAGGAATGAGGTCGATTCAAAAATCTATATCACGAGTGGGCGGTAAACCAGGTAAGTCATCGGGAAAGACGTTAGGGAATTCACGAACTACGGGAACATCTTTCACTCGTGTAATTCCTTCTTTTTCCTCCGCTACTACGATGTGCGCCAAGAAAGCTTGGTATTCCTTGCGGATATACTTGCTAGCTTGGATACACGACATGAGCTGCAACTTCTTCGAAGCGACTTCGCCATAAACACACAATTGGTCACCATTAGTGAGGGAGAAACAAATCATTTTATTGAAACAGACAATTTCAGCATGATTCTCCCGTATGAAATCCATGCCTACTATGACATCAAAGCTACCAAGTTGCATCGGGATAAGGTTGCTCGGGAAAACGTGACTTTTGAGCTCAAGAGTACAGTCACGCAGAACAGAGCTAACAGTGACGGTTCTTCTAGTGGCAACTTCTACGTCGAATGTTGATAGGAGATTAACGCGTTTACGGTTTAGGAGCCTTTCGAATTCGAATGATACAAAACAGTTATCGGCTCCAGTATCAAACAAACACGAAGCATATATACCATTTACGAGAAACGTACCATTAACCACGTTGTTGTCTGCCTGAGCCTGACGGGCGTTGATGTTGAAGACTCGCCTGTGGGCTGCTTGCTGAGCTGGCTGCTGCTGCTGCTACTGTTGGTGTTGTTGTTGCGCTGGCTGCTGCTGCTGTTGTGGCTCTTGCTTCACCACTCTGTTTGGGCAGACATTTGCGAAGTGGTTTGGATCACCACACGCATAGCAGACTCTTGCGTGAGCAAGAGCTGCTTGTTGTCCCTGAGGAGCTGGTAGAGCAGGAGCTTGAACTTGGGCTGGAGTTTGGCGGGGACCAGTACGACAGTTAGCAGTGAAATGGTCGTACAGGTTACAATGAACACAAAACCGACATGCGATTCCAACCGGGTGATGATAGGTACAAGTAGGGCAGAGCGGGTGTGGACCAGTATATTCACGCTTGGCCGGCGTTGCATTGGTCACTGGCGCCGCTACTTGGCAGTTCTGAGGTTGCGGTTGAGCAGGGACAGTTTGAAGTGGAGCGGCGGTTACTACACAGTTGTTGTTGCTGGTGTTGTTGTTCTTTCTCTTATGACGTGAAGACTTGGAAGCTTGCGGTGCGGCGGTTTCAGCAGTGGGAGCAGCGGTAACTTGATGAAGACTCTTGGTAGGTTTATCAAAGTAACCAGCCAATACTCGCTTGTCATTGATCTCGGTAGCGAGTAGGTAAGTCTCTTCGATAGTTTTCATTTTCGCAGCTTGAACGAAGTCAGCAACACAATCCGGTAAAGCACGGATGTATTTCTTGATCGTCATTTCAGGTGTTGCCACCTGGCTTGAACAGATGATACTTAGCTGCGTAAAGCGAGCTGTCAGACCGGAGTTGTTGCCACCATCCTGCTTTATGTTCCAAAATTCGTTCTCCAGCTTTTGGAGCTCATGGGGTGGGCATAATTCCTTCATCATGAGTTCCTTCAGCTCATTCCAAGTAAGCCCATAGGCTGCGTCGTTCCCACGCTTGTTCCTTTCGGCGGTCCACCAATCCAGAGCCCTGGACTGGAAGACGCCTGTTGCGTTGACAATGCGTAGGTGATCGGAACATCCGCTCTGGCGTAGCGTGACTTCAATTAAATCAAACCTTTGAAACATAGCACTTGGTCCGTCTTTGCCCGTGAAGTCTTTTGGGCCGCAGGCCTTAAACTGCTTAAAGCTGAAGGTACCCTTAGGTGAGTCAGTCCTTGATTCCTCAGAGGACTTGCTGGCGTTTTCATCTAGCTCGCTAACAATTTGCGGAATGACCTTAGCCATCTGCTTTGCGACTAGAGCAGCGATGCGTTTATCCTCATGGTTTCGGCGGGCGGCTTGGGAAGTGTGAGATCCGAATGACGACATTTCGTCACGGATTTAGACGATACACTCAGTCTCACCACACAGCGCTTAACTAACATATGATAAAGCTCAGGAACACGTTTACATCCTTCATATAATCACAGAGGCACATAATCACGTAGGCACATAAGCACAACTTCACAGAATCACATAGGCACATAGAGCGCAGAAGCACGTAATCCACATAAGCACATATTCCACTATATTTTGCACGTATTCACCTACATATATTGCACATATTCACCTACATATATTGCACGTATTCACCTATCTTTCACAGCGGCGTAAAGCGATCGAGTATTGCGAGTGCGAGTACACATTGAGTAGTATAGCGATTAGTATAGCGTAAGCGAGTAACGTATCATGCGATTTGTTAACATTTTGAGATAGATGTGTAGTGCGAGTGGTGTGTGTTTATCGAAGCGAACAACGAAAAGCGAGTAAATCACCAAGATAAAACACATAAACACGAAAACCACATAAAATTTCTCATAAAAGCGATAAATCACAGGGTCAGCGACGGCGAAATCCATAATCGAAACACATTAAATTGAAAAGAGATTTTCTTGGCTGGTAGACGTTGACTACCCAAAGTGAGTCGACTATTCTCAAGGACTTCGAGCACACGCTTTGGGCTAATAGACTGTGCTCTATCACCGGCATACGGCGAATGGCACTCATCCTTTTGGTTATACACGCAACTCGAGTCAATGGAATCCATCGAGACTTTGGTGAGAGTTTTTGTAAAACCAAAATGTAGAGCAGAATAAGTTATCAAGATTCGGGTTTCACCCCTAACTTAGCGACTTCATTCCTGTTTTTGTGATAGAATCACAAGATAGATAGGGAGAATCGCGTAGAAGTATGGATTTCACTCCTGTCTCAATGTAAATTCTCATGTTTATAGTAAAAATGTGCGTGTCAAACGAGCGATTTGATCGAGAGTTTGTGGTTTTCACACCTAATCTTAATCAGATCATTCGTTTGTGTGTGTCGCTATCCTTAGGAAAGGCTGATCCTACACTGAACGGTAGTATGCGATGTCCGCGCAAGGGAGTAGGGTACAGCGAGTTTGAGCGAGAATATTGAGTAAGCTTGTACAAAACCCCTAACGGGTTTGCACAAGTTGGTCTGTTGGTACTTAGACTATAGACTAGGTCATTTCTAAGACATCGACCCGGACTAGGTCGAGTCTTGCCTAATTCCTTATAGTTATGGCTCTGATACCAATCTGTCACACCCCAACCGATGGTGGAATCATCAGGGCGCGACACTGAGCAAAACAGATTGTCCAAGAGAATCCATAACAACTAAATTACCAGATATTTAAACGTTACGTCCCATAGCATAACATATCAAAATAAGGCAGATATTACAGACAAATTGTTCTCAAAGACAATCATAGTTTCGACAACTCATAAATGGTTTATTGGTTTCTAGACTCTCTCCTAGCTTGATTCCAGCAATTAAAGTAAGCATCCTAAACACCTGTCACATACGTTAAAATAGAGGTCAATACACATAGTGTAAAGGTGAGCATACAAGTTTGATAATATAATAGTAGTGAAAGTGATTTACGCATAACCAGCATGTAACATGTATAATGTGAAGCAGGTAGGTTATCGACAACAAAATATGCACAGACGTGACTGCGAGTTGAAGAATGCACAACACATATCACCACTGTGACACGTGAAGAAAGGCCCTTAACAACCCTTGTCCATGACAGGTGCTGAGTCTAAACTATAGTACTATCGTTGTTAAGGTGTCAAGTAACAATCACTGTGTAAACATAACATACTAGAATTCATCGAATAACACGTATAACATGCAGAGCGGTTAGCGTATAAAAGTGTCTGAGTTGTGTGTCGATTGTGATTTGATATAAGTAACCTATGTAACACCCAAAAGTGCTTAAAGCAAAAAGGGATCGAGTATACTCACAAATTGTGTTTAGTAAATAAACACTCTCTTGGATAAAAGGGAGCGCTGGAAAGTTAGCTTGATTACAGAACGATAGCGTAAGCGATGAACACTGCGGTAAACGGTGCGAAGTGAACTAAGTGACGAAGAGCCATCCGAACGGATGACAATCCGGATGGATGGTCATCCGGTCGGATGGCCATTAGGTTGGTTTGTCATTTATTTGGGATGCATGAGTTTGTGTATGATGAAACTTTGAAGTTTTCGTTGTAGCATTTTGAAAACTAAGAAGTGTTTCTACCAATCTGGACGTCCGGCCGGATGGTCATCTGGACGGATGGCCGTCCGATCGGATGGCGATTCGTTTCAAACTATCTCCTTTGAAATTTTGTGAAAAAGTTTAAGCGTTGGAAAATATCACAGGCATGGAACGTCACAAGTCATCCGATCGAATTTTCGTTAGATCGGATGGCAATCCGATCGGACAGCAGTCCGTTCAGCAACCTGTTCGTTCTGAAACTTGTAAAAATTTGTTAAGTTTAAAAAGTTTTGCGATTTTACTAAGATGGTATGACAATGTGTCAAACAATGGAACCCCATCAAGTCCAAGTCATCTGATCGGATGGGAATCACCCCGTCCGATCAGTTAACTATTCTTGACGGTTATTCATGTTCAACCCATTAAGTCGGTCATCTCTTCGGTAGTAATCAGTTCTCAGACCGACACTTCACTAAGGAATGAGTAGAAGGCCCGAATGAGCTTGGATCCTATCGGTTTTATGTGAAAAGTTGAGTAAATTGAAGAAAAGTTTGAAGCACTCGATTATGTTTAGATTTAGGAGAAATCAGTGTTTTGACATGTTGAAATCTCTTAGCTCTGAGTTGTTCTTGGTGGAATGAGGTCACACTTTGAAGTTCATGAGAACCCATGATGACATCACCCTAAAACACTCCAAATCCACCGATTTCATGGTGAAAAGTTAAGGTTTGATGGTGAAAATGATGAAGAAGTGTGTGTAGATGATAGAAGTACAAGATTTGAGGTAGAAACTTACAAGAATCGCGAGGAATAGAGAGAAAATAGGGCTGGAACGTGTTGGTCGAACGAGAGCTGTCACATCACATGAACAATGATGTGACAGGTGCTATTTATAGGTAAGAGAGGAGAAGAGGCGGTGTGCAGGTGCGATCGGAGGGCGGTTCGATCGGATGGCAATCCGATCGGATGGCCATCCGGACGGATGACCATTCGATTGGATGGGTTTCGCGAGTTGGTTTTCGACGTTTCGTTTCGTGCGTTGAGCGTTGCGATGCATTTCGAGTAAGCGATGCGGTAGTATTACCCATTAATTACACAAATAACCTAACTACTAATTATCATAAAAGTAATGAGATTGCGTTGTGATAGAGTTGCGATTGCGTTTGCGATTAACATCTCAAAATAAATATAAACATGCATAAGCACACACACGTAAAACAATATCCATAACCTGTAATTCGGGTTGTGATGCTATTGCGATAAGTCGATTAGCGGTTAAAATGCGATTTATTGCATGTACTCCACATAATACAACTAAAGTTGCGTATAATTAAAGTATCGATTAACAGTCAAAGAGCACAAGCAATGATTAATCAAGGAATGACATATTCCAATTAGCAATCTTTTCTTCCTTTGACTTGACTTTGACTTTGATTTGTAGTTTGACTTTGACTTCGAAAGTCGGGTTGTTACACTTACAGACTACTTGTACATTATGCTTTGATTTAGATATGCACACCATGTGTTTGATGAAATTCTTAGAATAGAGGTTTTTATGTGATTTCAATGACATCATGTGATAATGATACTAAACAATTAATGATGAGAATATGAGGAATTATTAATATGTTATGTTAAGAAGAGAATGAAATGAAAAGATGAGATTAAAACATGTGATTGTGGAATTTTTAGGAGAGAAAGAAGAAGGCGCGGCCATTCCGGGTCACAAGTAAGGCAAGACAAAGGTAAGTTCTTATACTTACAAGTACAAGTAGTTTATAGCGTTTTTTGTTATGTTTATGTTAAGTTTAAATTTTACATTTCAAAGTATTCATAAGTCGTAGCTTTGATAATTTGTAAAACAAGTAGAAATTTAATTATTGAGTTTGACTTGATGTGAACGGGTCAAACGAAATAAGTATGATGAAGATAAAAGAAAATGATTAAGTATTGAACCGTTATGAACGGGTTATACATCAAAGAATGACAGTGTGAAAGAATGGTTAGAATGTTGATTCGTTATGAAAGGGTCAAACAAACTAGAATGTGATGTTTAAGAATGATCATATGTTGATCCGTCAAGAATGGGTCAAAGAATTAGAATGTTATATTAATGAATGGTTATGTACGTGACTCGTTGCGAATGGCTCAATGAATAGTAAACGTATAATGAATGCATATCATGTATGTTGGAAGTTAGTAGGGTGTAATTACATCTAATCTAATATTGGTTCTTGTTGTTATGATATAGGTAAAGTCAACCTTTAATTGTAACACCCCGATCGCGTAAAACAACAAACTGCGGCGGAAACATCGGGAAGTCACGTTACATGAATTGTTTCATAACACATGGTATTTAAAGTTTTGTTTTATTTCATTGATAGTTGTTAACATTGTCTTGGAATAAACAGAAACAAAGCACAAACATATTGCCTTTCAAATTTTAAAGTCACTAAAACCCGCGTCCATCCTATGTGAATCATGTAATCAAATCATCTAAGCATTTGCTCCTGAAACATATGTGAAAAGAGAGTCAGCATAAAAAGCTGGCGAGTAAATAGGTTTTGTGAGTGTGTCAAATTCATCGCTTTGATACATATTGCAATACCTCGTCTGACTACGAGAGTCGATAAGTGATAACCTTGTATCAAAAAGTGTTTGATATTGCAATATAATTAACCAACTAACACAAGTTGGTTTAAGTTTGTGAAAACCTTGTAGCCATGAATCTTGACCAGAACATTTCTTTTGAAAAACCGCGTAGTAAATCGATTTAAAAGAAAACTTGGTATGGTTTATATTCTTAAGTGAAAATCGTCATGTGACATCGGTTGAAAACATTTGTCCAAATGATTTGGATAATGCCACGAAATGTAATACGATAAAAGAACTTATATATAGGAAGTATCATTGGCGTATCCACCATGCTTTAATCATATTACACCCATCTCGTTATCTATATCACTTACCATAAACCAATCGTCCATGTCATAAACCAATTGTCCATGTTATAAAACCAATTGTCCGTGTCATCAATCAATCATCCGAGTTATAAAACCAATTGTCCGTGTCATCAATCAATCGTCCGTGTTTTAATTGTGAAAACTTTTGGTCGTCCTTTAATGAACACATTCAAACCTGTGTTGACTATACCACCAAAGGGTATCTTTAATAGACCACCAAAGGGTCTCTTTAACTAGACTAACAAATCAACAAATGATTTATTAATCAGAAACAGTTTCTGTCGTTACCCAAACTTCCACCAAATCCAGTGGACAATCCGATAACGAGATTGTCAGTCCTATGGTACCATAACGTACTACTGGTCGGCTTGGCCAAAGCTAATGAATGTCATTCGTGTTATGGATAACGCACCAACAAGTTGTTCACATTATTGAAATCGAATTGTTTTATATAAACCATAGACTTTGTTTTTGAAAACATGAAAATGATTTAGCACATATGAGTCACTCCAAACATTTTCAAAACGTAAAAGAGGGGAGCTATGTACTCACTTGGGATTGTGAAAGTGTCCTTGATCGAGAGAATAAACAAAGCTCAAGTAAGTACTAATGTGTCAGATAACTATGTTAGTGTGTCGAGACTTTAATCGGAGGATTCGGGTAGAATGAAGTCTTATAAACCAAATGAGTGTTGGAACTCATATGATATGGTTGAATAAACTTAACATTCTGATTTGGAAAGGATCCTAAGTGCTTTTGACCCGTTAAGGTAATTTACATTACTTTAACGGGTCATTAGCGTAATTATAAGTTCGGATGGTTAAATATGTCCCATGATGAGTCTTATATGCCAAAACATGTTTTATTATGCTATAACATCAATTTAGATGTCAAAACTTTGGTTTAATATGCTTAAAACCAATTTATGCGCAAAAAGGGTATTTTGGTCATTTATAAGTACATAACAATCAACTCATCATAAAACTAATCAAACCATAAGACCATAAGGTATAACCTCAGAGGGCTATTCTCTATACAACTATGGCCCTATAAGTGCGCTTGGTCGAATCCAAAGATCGACCAAACGGGTCAGATTCGAAAGTCAAAGCGGTGGCAAACCGCTCGACTTACGACCCAAATAAAGCATTAAACTTGAAGTGACGAGTTAGCCATGTTGGAACGTGTCTAACTAAGTTATAAAACTTATTTGGTATCAAAACTTGGAGTTTTGATATCCGAAAATAGTTTCGTCGTAAAATGCACTTTATGCGCATTTTGACCAAAACTTTGACTCGTCACTTCACCTAGTAAATGTGGTAATCAGAAGGTGCAATCACAAGGGATTATAACCTTTGTGATTACGATCACGTTGCAAAGTTCAATTGAACTTTGACTTGACCAATTTTGGTCAGAATCGAAAGTCCAACAAAAACTCAAACTTTTTGACTTTTAGCTCAAAATGACTAAATAAATGAAATAGAATAAGGAAGAGTACTTACTTGTGTTGTGAACACTATAAGAACTCAGATTAGGAGGTCTCCAAAGCTGGAAACAAGCTCCAATAAGATGGGAGAAATAATTTGTGAATGAGCAAGTATAATGGATAGAAAATGGTTGCTATTTATAGTAGTTTTGTAACACCCGTTCTTATAAATCAAGGTTTAACGTATATTTTGCGTAAATAATCAGGTAATTAATGATTACATATACATCGGAAATACGGGTTTGTTAAAAACTTTTACAATTTAAAAGTGATACAACATAATGTGGTTTATTTCGTCGTTATAGAATATCGACAAAACAACGTTGCGGAAGCTTTGTTTAACATGTGTTCGGTTCTTGCAAAATACTTGATCTTCATCCGGGACTCTCGACATTCATCTGTGATCAAAACCAACTTAAAGGTCAGTTTTGATAATTAAATAACCAATATAACAAGGAAATTAAGAAAATCCAACATTGATATCTTGATCCACAAACGATTAATTGAATTCTGGCCTCCACCGTAACTTACGGTGGTCACCGTAAGTTACGGTGGCCCCTGAATGTCAACTTTCCCCACCGTAAATCAGGGGTAATCTACCGTAAAGATTTTAGCTCCACCGTAACTTACGGTAGCACCGTAAGTTACGGTGGCCCCTGCATTCAGCCTTTCCATTTTGCCGTTTATTGACACGAAAACTTTCGTATCTTTCAATCCGCTCATCCGATTGACCTACCGTTTCTTCATACATGTTTCTAATTTGATCCCCCATCATATGGAGTTAAAATCCTACATCCAACATAAGAAATTTTGAGACTTCTAAGCCTTTGACTCGTTACCTTTTTACCGAATTTTAACCCGTTTATGCATTTTATCAAACAAACGTATTTATTTGATTCCTATATCTCATACACTTCTTCAAATTAATGTTACCTACTATATTAGGTTCTAATCATAGGTTTATTACACAATTTAAACCCGTTTTCGCTCGTATGCTTATTTTGACCCGTTAAGGGTATTTTAAGCACTTTAAAGCTTGAAATCGCTTTCATTCCTTTCTAGCATTGTAGTTCTACATTTCTTATCTAGTAGTCTCCCACTACAACTATATGTGTATTGGGTTTAATGTGAATATCTATATGTTCCGAGTTTTACCCCTCGGATTACCATTTTACGGCAAAGACTCGTATAAAGCCCTTTGACCCCAAAATTTATGTTTTTCACTATCTAACTTATCCTAAGCATTTATACAATCATAAAAATTATTTCTGAACCACCTTTAAGGGTCGTTCGTCCGAATTAGCTTACGAGGGCAATTTGGTCAATCTTCATCCTTCTTTAACTACAAGGGTCCTTTAAATACTTGATTGACCCAAAATCCAACCCTTTTAACTATAATCTTATTTATAAACCCCTTTGCTTCTAAAACACCATGAACATAATTCAATTTATTCGGTTTACCTTAAAGATAACCGAATATCTACACTTTAACATTGTCTAACTCTTATAGAACTCCAAATTCTACGTGATGAGTTGTGTTATTATACATACCTGGCTCGGATCAATAAATTGACCCGTTTCAATACCTTGCCTTAGTAACCGCTAAGCAATAGCGATGTACTTATCCATTTGCTATTTATTCCTATAACATGTAACTCGACAAACTATTAGACAATATTGTCAAAGGGTGATAATTTCACCTTTTGACCCGTTTATTTACCTAGTGATCTTCATCACTTCAAGTAATTGTCAATTTCATGTATTATGCTAATTTAAAGTCTACTAGCTAGAATACGGAATCAAGCATAACGTAACGGAATCCTAGTTACGTACCTTTTAAGCACTCTTTTTAAACGCGTATTTCCACCGGCTTGTCCATTTCACGATCCGGATTCCTTGCCTAAAGAGTTCAATTCACAATCCGTTTAGAACCCTTTTTATAAGTCTTTACACACAATTTCTTAACATATTCAAATCTGCGTTTTACCCAACCTTTACATTTTAACCCTCATTTTGGCGTTTTATCAAACACCTAGCGGGTCAGATTTCTACATAATCTAAACCAAGTTCATGACATGAGTTTATCACTCCAATTAACTTCAATTAGGCTATATACACATATTTTAACATCAACAATTCAGAGATTTCCTCATAATTTCAGTTTACACTAGAACAAGGGTTTAAATCCTAGTGTTTATCAAGCTATACTAACATATTAATCACCCACTATGGTGATTTTGATCCTTACAATTATCATGCAAGAATTTTGACAAGAAATCATCTAGGGTTTGTTCCTAGACTTGTACCCACACTAATATCACTATAACATTGAACATTCATGGAAGAATTTCGTTCATGCATGTTCATCACAAAATTCGAAATATCAATAAACATCAAAATTCAACATACCTTGTGATCCCCTAAGCTTGGTGATCACGATTTTATTAAAAGCCCCAAATTCTTGGCTTGATTTCTCTTTGATTTTGGCAATTTTTGTGAGTTAGGGTTCTTGGAAGGGAACTCCCCTTTTTCTCCTGCATATATCGACCAAAACACACAAATATGTGTGTGTTTTGGTGTTTTTAAGTTTTAGTTATAAACTTGTATCCAATTGTCCACCTTTAGTCCCTCAAGGTTTTATTTTGATTTATATAAGTTATAATCCATTATTTATAACCTAATCACATATTATTAACTAGGTTAATTATTCCTAGTTAATTTAATGGGGTCGGGAGTTATAACCCGTTGTATTTTAAGTCCCGTTAACTCGGGCTCTTATAAACTCAATCTCTTAAAACTTTGATTCGCTTGTATTTAATTATTAGGATTTCTTATTTAAATCCAATTATTTACCTGGTTATTTTTACTACTAACGGTACTTTACCCGTCTTTTAGTATTAACTGAGTTTGATTACCAAACCCGTTTTCGGGGTGTTACAAGTTTGGAGGCCACAAGATCATCACAAGTGTCCCATGAGGTAGAAGGATCATAGGGCGGCTTTTACACATGTCAAGAGCAGGTAAAAACCAGGCAAGTTCGAGTTCTTGGGCTCCAAGCAAAGGAAATAAGAGGCTGTCAAAAACTGGTTGTTGGGCACCCCTTACGGATCGTAAGGGGACCCCTTTGCGGCCCGTAAGGCCTTGTGGCAGGGGTAGAACTTTTAGCAATTGGTAGATTTGGCCCCTGGACTTGTATTGTCGCGTGTTGTCACTTTTAACCCCTTTGAATCCAATTTTTAGGCTATATAAAGGTGTTAAGGCATATGTAACTTGAATTTTGCCCGGAAATGTCGTGGATGTCGGTTCATTTGGTTGTACGGTTACACGTCTCGCAAATAACACACAACGCTTTATCGAACACGAAAATGACCGAAATTGCGCAACGATTGACATTTTTGCATTCTTATCAATAAGATATAAGATTTTATTGAATACAAAAATATTCGGATTTGTATACATGGTCCATATTCAAAATACAAAAACTGGCAGACTTTCACATTTTTTCGATAATAGTCTCTGGGCTTATATAAGCGTGTTTTTGTCATACCTAACCCTTCAAAACTTATATCTAGGTTATGTAAAGGGTATTTAGGGTATGTGTAGCTTGTGTCCTTATTCCGGAGTGTACGTCTCGTTAAACTGATTACGTTTGAGTATCAGTTAACGAATTAATTTCGAAAAAAGTTTTTGAGAGTTCGAAATCGTACAAGGACTGAAAATGTGCAAATGTCATAGATAATTATATAATCCTGGAAATAAAATACAAGGTTTCTATGAATATGAAATTGTCTGGAATTGTACAATGATAAAAAAAAGGTACAAATGTCACACTAATGGCATGCTACGCTCGGAACGAACGCACTCCAAACCGCTCTTAACACACTTCCGTATTTAACTTATGCAAACGGGTTAAAACATTTTGGTTGTTATGTAGTGAAAATTTAGTTGTTAAATTATCCGAGACTTATGTTTCATAACTTTTGTAAATGTTGAATGTTTCATAACTAGACTAAATGGTTAATTTGTATGTAAAAGATAGTCGTTTTAGTATTGTATAAAAGTGTCAAATTTAGTCATAATTTTTGTTGTTTAGACGCTTGTTTTTTACCGCTTTAAAGGATGGGCGTTTCATTTTAAGATACCCAAAAAATAAGAGCTCCTTCCCTCTTAATTTATAGATACACCCCTAAAACGAGGGTAAATTTGTCTTTTAAGCACTAATTATATTTTAGTCCTCTATCTTATTACACTTAAATCCCTGAGTTTTATCACAATTATAGATAATTAGTTACACTTTTCTCACTCCACAAAAAAATTTATAATTCTTTTACGTATCCGTGCTATATCTTTCAAAGAATAATGTTTTAAAAAGAATTTAAAGATACCGTAACAACCTACTCATTTTTGTCAACATTTTGATAGTTGTCTTGGTCAATATTGACATATAGATTAAAAGATACAACTAGATGGTGTCTTAGTGTACAAGTGATTAAAGCCCAACTTACTCGGTCTTTATCACATAATGTTTAATAGCTACAGTTACTGTATAAACGACTTGCAAACTCCCCCACCCCACCCCACCCCAGACACATGACACACCCCACGCACTACTTCAAAATTGAAATTGGTCGCTCTTCAAACATGCGACATTTCAAAATTCAAATATTGTCATCGTTCTTCCTCCCCCCCCCCCCCCCCCCCCCCCCTCTCTCTCTAAATAAAGAAAACCCTAACCCCATTTCACTTCTTCCTTTCGTTTCACTGGTGATATCTAAACAATATATTTTGGCCTCCCAGTGATCAGATCTGTAAGCAGAGGTACCAAATCTGGCAGTTAGTACAGTGGTGGTTCGTTGTAGCTCTTGCAACAAACCGAGGTGGTTGGTTTCCAGACGCGGTTCCGACTAAACCCTTTCCATTTTTTCTCCATAAACACAAAGCTAAGGTCTATTTTTTAGATTTGATTAATATTCGGTGGAATACCACATTTCCAGCACTTGATATTCATTATCGTAATTTAAGGTTGCGGTAGGCTTTCGATGACTAAAAATGTTAGCCGACAGTGGAGCAAGTTGGTGTAGGGTGAGGTTTCGGACATCAACAAAGACAAGAACGTTCATATGATCATATAGTTATATGTAATATGAGCAAATAAGTCTTTTTAAAATCAAATGAAGACTGTTTCATGTTATGCGAGGGTGGTGAGTTGCTGGACTAGATTTAGCAGATCAGTTGATCTCGACGATGAGGAGTTTGAGTTGGAGAATGAAATTGATTAGAGTGGGGACTAAACAGGCCGAATCTGACGGTCTTGTATTTATCTACAGTGTTGGACGTTCATATGATCATATAGTTATATGTAATATGAGCAAATAAGTTGACTTTAAAGTCTTGAGTTATGAGGTTTATGATTTTAAAATAATTCTAATTATTTTAGTTTTTAAGCATAAGTAATCAGTTTCGGGTGTGTTGATATATTGAAATCATCTGATTATATAAGTGATAATTTACATAAAATTTTAGAGTTCAAAGTTTGTCACTTTATTAATTATCACAACATCGAATGACATGTACATAATACACTCCTTATTAGATTTAATCAAATACACACGTGAGTACACAATTTCTATAAAATAAATAAACTATTTCTATAATAACCCAACTGTATATATAGATTATTGTAAAAGAGTTTATATTGAATTACTAGAATTTGATTCTATGAAAAGTGAAAGTTGATATTGTTACATATCTGTACAAAATAAGAGTTTAAGAGATAGAACAATTGATATTGTTATAAATTAAATTTCCAAAAAAAGAGTTGTATAAGAAATAGAAGTTCAACGAGTCTTCTCTTTAATTTAAAACAAGCACACAATACATTATTTTGAATCAAGTAATATATTATCTATTTATTAGATGGTAAACCTTGGAATTGCTTAGGGTTACAAGAAACATAGATGCTAATGTGGGGCTAGCTCATTTGGTAGAGACTTTTGCCTCTAAGTGGAAGGTAATAGGTTTAATCTCAAGCAAGGAGTAACATAAGGTTTATTTGGTGTAACTTAGGAGATGAGTATGTAAGCGTTGTCATTCAAAAAAAATCAAGAAACGTAGATATTTAACTCAAGGCTCATGGCATGGCAAAGATAAACCACACATAAGCTAATAATATGAAAAATAAGAGACGTACTATACAATATATCAGTATAAACTAATAGAAAACAAGAACCGACCGAACCATGCAAAACACAATAAAATGGACTAATCGATGACTTCGCTTATGACATATATCAATCACAATGATGGTACGATAAATATTATACGAATAAGAAAATCACGAGAATCAAGTACAACAATGCATATTGTCACTCCCGCCGTATCGCGACAGTACCCAACTAGTATAGTATGATTAGTCTGAAGCACAATAACAACAGTAAATTAAACTTGTAAATGTTTAATTGGTCATTGCAAGTGGCACTACCCTTAACCTTGCAAAGGGCACAACTTTATGACTAATGTTTTCTTCCCGTAACGTTGATTACATCGTTGCATCACACGATGTTCAAAAACAAACGTTTTTTTAAATTAGGGTTGATGAAACCGTGGTTAACCGAGAGGGTTAATTCACTAGTCTCGTCGAGTAGGGTTAATCCCTTTTTTCCTCGATCAATGGCCGGGTCGTCCTCTAACCTCGATGAATGACTCGTAACAAGGAGTATGGGGTGGGGGTGCTCCTTGTTACCAATCCCCGGCGTGAGAATAAGTATTTGCTTGAGAGCAAAGTGTGTGTTTAAGTAACATGTGTGAGAGAGCAGAATAGCGTTACCTCAAACCTGGTTTGGAATGGGTATTTATAGCCGAAGAGCGAAGAAGGAGAGCCAAGAGGCTAGCCTGACAACGCGTAGCCTTTTCGTAGGTGTGTCAGGAGCGCAGGTCATAAGAGTGTTGGACGCATGCAGAGGTGCTGCCACGTCCTGCTGCGGTTGTCAGTCTGTCTACCAGCTTTATGCATGTGGACGGGGCAGCTGACCGCTGTCAGCGCCCGAGTGTGCCACTTGTTGGTTCAGACACTTAAGTCAAAGTGTCAGTTCCACTTGTATCGACAATAGGATGCGGTTCTGGACCGCATTTCTATGTGGGGTAACCATAGTGATTACCGCATCACTTGTGGTGACGAAACCAGCCATTTCCATACACAAGGTGAGTCTTCTCATCTTTTCCCGAGTGGGAAAGCAAACCGGGTTCGCGCGTGTCCGCATGATCATAGGTGAATCCTTGGCGGTAGTGGTAATGAGTCGGGTGATGGTCACTCACGCCCAAGCCTGGTGCAAGATTTGGGACCATACCGCTTCAAGTCCCCCCAAGTTTAGTGTTGCTTCCATATGCAAGTTGCAAGTGGGTGGAATGCTGGACTAATGGTTGAAAGGGTGCTATTGAAATCAGTTTGGAGAAAATACTCGGCCGAGGCCTTTGCTCTTGTTTCATGTAAATCAATCTGGCGATTGACTGCTAATTATGGAGCATGTTTAGTAGAGTTGTTTGAAAACTGTTCAGAACTGGTGAGTAAGTTCAGGCTGACGCTGAAGCATCTCTCGGTTTGTTGCAGTTTGGTGGCAGGCTGGTAGTGTGGTCTACCTTTTTCTGATATCATCAAACATGATCGCCACCTGTTAGTGCTTCGAACCAACCTTTGAGACGGTGACGAAAGATGAGTATGAACTCGCCATTACCCGCAACCCAAATGGAAACGTTTGTATCTGCTGATGCAAGTGTATTTGGCACCTTGGTGGTGCTTTATGTTCATAAATTAGCAACGAAATGATGATCCCTCTTTTTTGGGGTGTTTCGTGTTCATCAATTGGACATCCGTCCTTAGGTTTTTAAGCGTCGAGCTACGGTTACTCTTTTAATATCGATGTCCTAGTTTGAGCACTTGGTTGAAACTTTCTTGTGATAGTATAAGTCGCGCATCGCAGATCGTGTTTGGTCGAAGAGTGCGAGTAGTCGTTGTGAAAACAACGGGTAAATAAATATGGTCATAAGCAGACCTGTTATTTCCATTATAATTCTTGCGAACACAATGGTTGGATAAACAAAGTTATAAGCAAACTTGTTACCACCATTGTTGAGCTTCATGTTCTCAAGTTCACAATGATTATCAAGAGTCTGTATGAACAACTTTGGATGCGTTGGCTGCGAAGCTGCTTCATGTTTATCAACTGGTCGTTCATTTGAGTGTTCATTTAAATAAATGGGATTTATTTAAAAGTAAAAAGAACACTGAAACCAGTTGTTCTTGAAGTAGCAGGCCGCGATGGGACCGGGTGCGGTGTTGTGGTCCACCATCTTTGTGTGGTCCAAGTTGACTTGGGTTGTGGACCGCGGATGAAGTTGGTGATGGTGTATATTTCCCATAGCCACCATTCCCATAGGTAAAAATCGGTCGCAGTTCCAAATGCGGTTGTTTTCCATAGCCACCATTCCCATAGTGAGAAAATCGTTCTTGGCTTCGCATGCGTTCTTCATGGTCCTCAACAGAAGACTCGCTTTAAAAGAATTTAATAACTCCAAATGGCTCTATGAGGTACTACAGCGTATGTCGCCGAGATATGGGACCCGCAGGCCGAGGAGCGTTGTTGCCTCGGAGCATTTGATACGACTGAGAAAGCCGCATGTGCGTATGACTGTACCGCATGTGCCATGCGTGGAACTAAAGTTAGAAAAAACTTTGTCCCCCTTTTTCTTTTTCTTTTTTTAATTTTTTTGGGGTTCCCATGGGAACCGCATATCGCAGGTTATGATAGTCTTCAAATTGTCGTTTATCGTACACATAGTGAACCGCACGCAGGGGTTGGTGGAAGTTGGTGGGATTTAGCTGGCGGAAAGCTGATGCGACGGCGACTACTGCACAGCCAGAGGCATTAAATGCACTAGCAGGCATTTGACGGTCGTGTTATGTCAGGCGCGTGGGCGGCTACTCGCGCATGGTAACCGTCACAGAACCGTCGCCTGCCAGCTGGCAGTCTGTGTTTAGCACAGAAACTGCACGTTTCTGCGGTCATGTCGTTCGCATTAATTGCCGAGGGTATAAAAGGGGAAACCCTTTAGGGTTTCCCCTCACTTGTTCGAATTTCAAATTTTTATCCAGTGAAAGAAGTGGTTTCTCTTTGTCTTCTCCAACGAAACATTTGAATTTTCCGACGAGTGAAGTTTCTTTCTTCTTCCCCCCACTATTTCTCAATCTTTCTTGATGGCTTCTCCTTCGCAACCATCTTCTCGACTGTCGTCGTCGGTAGCGAAGGAAGAGGTGGAGCATATTGAAGCCGGCAAGGCCTTGCCGGTATTAATGTGGAATGCTCCGGTATTCCGGTAACTGAAGACCACTTTCCAGATGCCGGAGGCATATGGGGCCACCTATCCCCAAGACGGAGATACGACGGCCGACGCCACTGCCAGAATGATTACTTTGTTCGCCGATTTCCTTGGTACTTGCAATCTCCGATTACCATTGACGGTTTTCATGGCGGACTTGCTGGAATATTATAGGATTCATATATCCCAGCTTAGTCTGTTGGGAATGGTTCGTGCGCATCATTTTGAGTACTGTTTCCTTCCCCAAGATATTGAGCCGACGATGGAGGATTTCCGGTAGTTTTATCAGTGCATGCCCAACTGGGCTTTTATTCTTTTCGACTTCGCGATGGTGCGCCCAAAATTCTTCCGGTGCCACCAAAGGGTTTTACCGCGTGGAAATCGAAATTATTTTATGTGAAGGAGGCTGCAGTTGCTTGCAAACAGTATTTCAGAGATGTGTTTGTGAACATTCCTAAGGAGAAGATACCTACCCCTGAAGTGAGAGCGCAGGACTGGGCTGATTCGTTGCAAGTCGTCCCTATAGTTGCATTGGCCAACTGGGAATTGCAGTATTTGCGCATGATGTTGCGTCAAAAACTGGGCGTAAAGAATAAGCTTTTTTGCAGGGAAAAAGGCGAAGACAATTGCTTTTGCCCCGATTTATACAAATTTGCCTCATCGTTGCTAATATTTCATTTGTGATTCTGTAGTGGTGCGTTTCTGGCGAAGCTTTGTAGACGATATTTAGGGGAAGATCGCGGTTGAGGAGTGTGGTGAAGGAGAAGAATAGTGGTATGAAGCCGCTGTTGCGGTTTTCTGGCTTTCAGACCCAGCCGCATTAAATGCCCCCTGCCGCAAGGGCCAGGCAATGTATCAATGTTATATTTTCTCCCTGCAGTTTGATATCTTAGAAGGAATTATGTTTGCCGCAAGTAAGCTTGGAGCCCTAGAAGACCCTTCCGCAGCCGCGGTAGGTGGTAAGGCTGTTAAAACCGCACCTAAGGTTGTGGTTATGACAAGGAAGGCCAAGAAACCAGAGAAACCTGTTACCATCCAGGTAAAGCAGTTGCATCAGGTACCTTCCGCCCCCGAATACGCAAATTAGAAGATTACATCTTAGTGTCTGACACCCTTGAGGGGTTGGGTGTACCAGGTTCTTCCTCCGACGCAGGTGGCACGGGTGCTGGTATGGGGCCCATCACTGGGCAGAAGAGGAAAGTTAATACTGCACCTGCTGGTGCGGAAAAGAGGGTATCTTTGCGTCGGCCTAGGGCGGAGACCCTTAGCATGTGTATACCGCAGGATCCTGTGGGTAAGTTCTCATAAAACTTGTTCGAAGTTTATTTGTGTTAGGACTTCTCTGACAAGTGGTTGCTTTTGTGTATCGCAGTAGCTGCAAAGCCACCTACTCCTACTCTTACTCCTACTCCACCGTCTTCTCCCCATAAAGTTGCGGGTGAAGAAGAGAAGAAGAAAAATGGTGGACCTCAAGTTCAGGTCCTGAATAGTGAAGGGACCCTCCTGCTCATAGCGTAGAGGGGTTGTTTGAGAATCCTGCGGTTAAGACCGGTGTTGATGACACTGTGGACTCATCCGGCAATTTGATTGATCCCACCGCCCCGTGGGGTTTCGGTGATAATGAGGGGGGACAAAAGGCATAAGTCCCCCACTCAAGAGAATGTATCCAGCTCTGGTGCAGCAGGCAAAAGGGAGTGCTGACCAGGTTCCAATTCAGCTTAACGAAACGGAGCTGGATTATTATTACCGGCACTTACTCTGGAGTACGTGGTGTGGACATCCATTCCACCCTGGAGTATTATGCAAGGAGACGTGATGACAAACCCTTCCCTTTGCAGGGAAGTTCAGAAGGGTATAGGCATCCCCGTGAAGTTGAGGTGGCTAAGGGCAGGTGGGCGTGAAAATTTATATCAGCAACATGCCCTTCACCTGATTAGGGATTCCTTAACCGGGAATGTTATTCTCCATGACTGGTACTCTCTTGACTGCAAGGAACAGGAGTGCGAGCATTTAAACGGTTGAAGCTGTTGCAGCCATGGAGAAGATCCGAGCGTCTAAAGAGCGCTTGGCAAAGAAAAAGGCTGACTTCAAGGCCTATAAACAGGCGGAGCAGTGGGCCACAGTCGCGAGCCACAAACAGGTTCGGTCTCTAACTCATCTTCTATCTAAAAAGCGCAAGCTCTGGAAAGAGGCTTGTGCTAGAGAGAATGAAAAGCTTTTCCATCTTCGTCAGGAAAATATCAACCCGAAGGCAGCGAATGCCGCCTTTGTAAAGGAGAAGGTCACGGCTGATGCGGCAGTGAAGGATGCTGAGGCACGCTATGAGGCCGCAGTGAAGGACCCTCGAGGATGCCAATATTGGTCGTGCCAGGATGGCCAAAACAATAGAGGAGATCAAGGTATGTAATATCCTTTTTGAGTCGTTATGAGATTGCCTTTTCATATTTGAAAGTTATTTGTAAGCAGGAAGATTCTCGCAAGGAGCTGGAAGCCCGCGAGTTGATTATTGTTGATGTGAACCAACGATTGGAACGCGGGCAACTAAGGCTGAAGAAGAGAGAGATGACTTGGCAATAATGAATGCCAACCTTGTTGCTGACTGCACTTGGATGCGGAACTTTGGTGTTCTTAATGTAAGTGCCCTGTCATTCGCTGTTCTTTGTTTTTGCATTAGTACTGGTTTGTCATGCAATTATTTGCGCAGATTGTGAACACCATCCTGGACGCACCGCAGAATACGGATGTGGTTGCTGAGGTGGTTGCCGCGCATGGGAAGCTGGATATAAGGCTGGCTACACTGTGTGTCTTACTCATGTGAATGCCATATCTGTGAAGAAGTTCACCAATGAGCAGTGTGCTCTGTGCGAGGTTAACACCGAAGCAGCCATGAAAATCCGCAGCTAATTTGTATGATGGTCGTCTTATTGTTCTTTCCCTTGCTGAGGAATTATTGGGTGCAAATGATTATGTTTGACCGTCTACGCACACCGTTTGAGCATAAGGAAAGTGTTGAAGGTCAGGGCGGGGCAGGTTTAGATTCGGTTGGGCCTGCGTGTGCTGATTCTTTTTCTTGTTGACTTATATAGTTTCTTCAGACTTTTGTAACTGTAACAAGTAGCTCATCATGCATCCAGCCGGTGCATAAGTGTGATGAATATATGACTGTTTTGGCTCAAAGTGTATAAGTAAAAGTTTTTTACTGTTTGCCTTGTGTGAGAGCGAGTGAATCAAACTCTTTTCATTTAAGGCCAATTGTTAAGGCACGTGTAATAGTAAGTATACTGTATGCCATCGCCGTGGTGCAAGTAATGGTCATCTCTCAATTTTGCCCTATAGGGCGTAGGAAATGCGTTAAGGTGTGAAACCCATGAAGTACTTTGTTGCACGCGCCCAGTCGGGTGCATGGCAACGTTTGTACTTGTAACTATTACAATATTTGCATGTGATAGCCACTTTGTGTGGGTATTGCAAATGAAGATTAGCCAATTTGTTTTTGTATATACCGCAAAGTGTAACATGCATTTGTAACAGAAGGATAGTATAAACAATGAAGTTATGAAAAAACCATCTGTTGTTTATCGATGAACGGATGGCGCGTGGGCCATGAAATACACAGGGAAAAAATGAATTACGGTCTTACATATAGCAGCGTCTAAGCTGCTGTGCATTCAAAGTTCTTGGGATAAGGTCACCTACTAACTTTTGCAGTTTGTATGCGCCTTCGCCCAGGACCTCATATATGAGGTAGGGGCCTTCCCACATGGGGGCAAGTTTTCCTGGGTGCTCTACGTTAGAGGCTTCATTATCGCGAATGACGTAGTCTCCTGGGTTGAATGTTCAGATTCACACGTGCGCGTTGTAGTATTTTTAGTTTGGATTTATACTTAGCTTCGTTAATGGCCGCGTTTTCTCGCCTTTCTTCTAAGAGGTCCAAGTCTATCATGCGCTCCCTACTGTTGTCAATTTTGTTGATAGCCAACATTCTTGGTGAAGGGAGAACAATTTCGACAAGGATCATCGCTTCGGAGCCATAAACTGGGCTGAAGGGTGTCTCGCCATTGCTTGTCTTTGGCATCGTCCAATGCGCCCATAGGATGCTCGGGAGTTCATCGACCCAGCCTCTCCTTGTTGTTCCCAACCTTGTCTTGATGCCTTCGACTAAACTTTTGTTGATACTTTCTACTTGGTCGTTCCCTTGAGGATGTGCCACGGAAGAGAAAATATGTTCGATATTTAGCTCTTTTAGCCAGTTTTGGAAATCTTCAGAGGCAAATTTGGTGCCGTTTTCGGTTACGATTCACATTGGTAGTCCGAAACGGCAGATGATGTGTTCCCAGATAAATTTACGCATTATCATAGCGGTGGTAGAAGCTAATGGTTTTGCTTCAACCCGTTTGGTGACGTAATCAACTGCCACTGATAAAATTAACCGCACCTGGTGCATCTGGGAAAGGTCCCACCACATCGATGGCCCATTTCTGAAATGGCCATGCGGTGGTGACTGGGACCAGGTTGTTCTTTGGGCGCAAAGTTTTTAGTGCACGCCGTTGACAGTTTAGACACTTGCGCAAGATTTTAACAACATCCAGGTGCATGTCGGGCCAGTAGTACCCAACATTCATTATTTTGGCCACCACCATGCGTGGTCCTACGTGGATTCCACATATTCCTTCATGAATTTCGCGGATTAGGTATGTGTCGTCTTGATGGTCGACGCATTGTAGCGGTGGTCCCAAGTATAACTTGCGGTATAAGATACCGTCTCCCATTTGGTAGTGGCACACTTTGTATTGCATCTTGTGTGCTTCTGCTTTGTTTTCTAGGGTAATGCCTGATTGCAGGTACCTTATAATTGATGTCATCCAAGACGTTGTCCCGTATTGGATGATGTTGACCTGGCTCAAGGGAACTGAAGAATTTTTAAGGACTTCAATACGTATATCCTTAGCCAGGTGCTGGAACTAGTTGATGCCAATTTGGAGAGAGCATCAGCCGATTTGTTTTCATTCCTATCGATATGAACGATTTTGAAGGAGGTGAATTGTGATATTAGCTGCTTGGCTTGTTCGAGGTAGAGGATCATGATGTCCCCTTTGGCGGTGTATTCCTCGCTTATCTGCCCTGCAACTAATAAGGAATCGAGGTGTGCTTCCAGGTGTTGTACGCCGAGTTTGATTGCTAGCCGTAACTCCGCAAGTAACGCTTCGTATTCAGCCTCGTTATTTGTACTTTTGAAGTCGAGGCGTATAGCGTAGGTAAGTTCTTGATTATCAGGGCTGACTAGTCGTAGACCTGCGCTGTCCTCATTGGACACACCATCTGTATACAGTTCCCAGATGTCCGTGGAGGATGGTGGAGGTGCGGGGGTCTGTTCTTCTTCGCATTCTGTGAAGCGGTTCGCCGGCACTTCTGTGGCGAAATCAGCTAAGACTTGCCCTTTGATTCCAGGTCTTGGCGGATAAACTAGGTTGTGTCCACCTAGTTCGATAGCCTACTTGGCAAGTCGGCTGGAGATCTCAGGCTTGGAGAGGATTTGCCCAATTCTATAGTTGGTCAAGACGGTGATAACATGCCCTGAAAAGTATCGGCGTAACCGTCTGGAGGCATGTACTAGTGCAAGGACCAACTTCTCCATGATGGAGTATTTTGTCTTCGGGTCATTGAGCATCTTGCTCACGTAATAAATTGGTGTTTGAACCCCTTCTCGGTCCACGATGAGTACCGCATCTGTATCCTTGTCAGAAGAGGACAGGAACATGGTGAGCGGATCTTTTTCACGTGGTGCGGTGAGAGTGGGTAGCTGAATCAAACACTCCTTCATTTCTCGGAAGGCGCGTTTTGTTTCTGCAGTCCATTGGAACTAGTCTTTTTTCAAGCAGTTGCGCAAGTTGCTGATAAAGGGAAAAGATTTGGTCGCGTGGTTGGCCAAGAACCTGTTAAGCGCGGCCATCCGGCCCGCTAAAGTTTGCATCTCTTTCATCGTAGACGGTGATAGCATGCGCTCGGTCGCCTGCACCTTTTACGGGTTAACCTTGAATCCATCTTTTGTGACGATGAACCCAAGGAATTTTCCTTCTTCCATTGCAAACGAGCATTTGCCCGGTTTGAGCTTTAGATTAATGCTTCGCAGAGTTTGGAATGTCCTCTCAATATCTTGGAGCATGGTGTCTTCCTCCATGCTCATGACGACGAGGTCGTCCATGTAAATTTCAACACTTTTGCTGATTTGTTCACCAAACGTGTCGTCCATGAATTTTTGATAGGTTATGCCCACATTGCGCAACACAAACGACATTTTCATGTAGCAAAAGTTTTCCATAGGTGTGAAAAAAGCCGTTTTATATTCATTCTCTACTGCCATTTGTACCTGATGATACCCTTTATAGCAGTCGAGCAAGCACTTCCATCTGAATGGTGCGAGATCGTCAACTTTTTCGTTGATCTCCGGAAGTGAGTAGCAATTCTTGGGGTAGGCCTTGTTGAGGTCTTTGTAATTGACGCACATGCGCCATCCCCCACTTGCTTTTTCTACCATAACGGGGTTTGCCAACCAGGTTTAGTATTTGACTTCTTGCAGAATCCTTGCGGCGAACAGTTCTTTGACCTTCTTGTTCATTGCGCTATTCTTTGCGAGTCTCAGATTGTGTCTTGCTTGGACCACATGCTTGATATCTGGTAGGGTATTCAAGCAATGATGCGCTATGTCGCGTGGGACTCCTGGCATATCTACGGGAGTCCAAACAAATATGTCTTTATTCCTAAAGAGGAGCTGCTTTAGGTGCGCTTTCACATTATTTTACAAGGCGTGACCCAAGGTGACTGTTTGGTCAGGATACGTTGCGTTAGGTACCCATTTCTCTAGCTCCGTGCTGGGGGTCAGCCATGCCGCTTTACTCGGACGTAGTTCGTTCGTAGACATGACCTCACGCCGAGCGTAGATGATTGCGATCCCCGTTTAGGTTGGAAAGCCGATCACTGAGTAGGGAATGGAAGTGATCATGTTGAAATCGCCCTGTGCTTCTCTGCCGAGAAGCACGTCATATCTTCAGCTGTGGGGGAGGTCCATGAAATTGACCTCATCCGTCCGTGTGTGCCTACCGTCTGTTAGGCGCACTGGAAATGTGATTTGGCCGAGTGGGAACATTGTTTCCCCTGCAAACCCGACCAAAGGGTAATCGATCGGCTGCAACCAATTTTTTCCTCCTGATGGGTAAAACATTGTTCGTATATGATGTCGGAGGTGCTGCCCGGGTCTATAAATAGACGCTCGGTGCAGTAGTGTGCCAAGCAGCCGGTGATTACAACGGCGCGCCTGTCGCGCGGGTCGGCTAGAACTCTAGGGAAAACGACTTGTTCGTCGCGCTAGTCGTCGTCATCCCCCCTCCTTGCTGCCTTCCGCGATTGCCTATGGCCCCCACTGATCAAGTGGGTGGTTGCCATATACTTCGATTTCTTGTTGCCGGAGGTGCCCTCAGCATGAGGGGTTATGCGCTTAGTTTGCTTCGGCGCATTCGACAATAGATGTTGTAGCTTCCTTTATTTGAGGGCTCGTTCTATCTCCAGTAGGAGACTAAAGCAATTGTCTGTAGTGTGCCCACTATCTTTGTGGTATTCACAATATTGGTTAAGGTCATACCCCTTTTTGGACTTCATTGTCATGACGGGTTTCAAGATACATCCTTCCGTGAGAAGGACGTCTCTTGGCGACTTGGTGAGCTCGGTCCAGTTGCGTTCCCGAGTATATTTCTTTGGTGCACTTTGGTCCCTTTGTGCATTGATCGTCGTCTTGGCGTCGGGCTGGGACCCAAGCGGATCGTATTATTTGGAGTTGTGGTCGCGGTTCCACGAGCTCCTGTTGCGCTTGTTGTTGTTGTTGCGCCTTGGCTCCTGGCGGGAAGATTGATCTTCTGCGGGAGAAGGGCGATCTTTGCTTGCATTAGGTCTTAAGGACCGCTCTGTTTGGTCGTACGTCTTGACTGTCGTCATGACATTGTCCAACTTTTTTGGCAAGCCGTCTTTGCCGGATATGGTTATAGTCATTTCATCATTTTTAACCGCCATGATGAAATGACTGCGTGCAAGTTCGTCAGGTACCCTACCGATCTGGAGGCACTCTTTGTTGTAACGGGTAACGAAGGCTTCCAAGCCTTTGTTATTTCTTCGGCAGATATTCATGACATCGGAAGTATCGCGTGCGTGACGCCGCTGCTGGCTGAAGTGTGCAAGAAATTTTTCTTGCAAGTCTTCAAATGATTCCAGTGAGCCGACTGGCAAGGAATCGAACCAGAAGGGTCTGGACAAAGGTGCGACCAGCCGCCGACGAGACCGGCGCTGGTGAAAACAGCCATATGGTCATCGGGATCCGACGACACAGTGTACTTGCCCACACTAGGCGGAAGTTTGGCCCTCTCGAGTGGGGCCATGGCAATCTCCTTAACAAATTTAGAGTTGCTAGTTGCTGACTTCGGTTGGTAGACCGACTGGTGATCGTGCTTTGCAGCGCGATCGTATGTTGTGCGGGGTTGCACTGGGGTGTAGTAGTCTTGGTCCCCAGACTGGCTGGAAGCTGTCTCGGAATCCCCGCTGTATGTATAGTTTTCAGGGTCGGTTCTATCGTATGTGCCGTCGTTGGGATGCGGCCCGAGGCGGCTTAATATTCCCGACCCTCGGCGAGTAACTTATAATAACCCTTGAAAATCACCCTAAAACGCTCCGAAATCACAAAACCGGACCCGCGTAACATTAATTTTAATAAAAAAATGAAAAATCAAGAAAAACCCACCTGTCGCGGGCTGCGACATGCTTGAGGGTCACCAGTCGCGGGGCGTGACGGTCCCTTGACTTGCTGGACACCCAAGTGGACACGTGTCCACCACGTGTTGGGTCTAGCGGTTTACCCGCCAAACCTAGCCGTAGCTAGGGAGCCTCTCGCGGGGCGCGACAAAAACAAGGGAAGGGGGTCGCGGGGCGTGATAGACCATGAGATCACCTATAAATTGAGGAGTTGCTGCATTCTCCAAATTCGTTCATTCTCTTTTCTTTCTCAGTCTCTATAGTACAAAAATTATAGCAATAATACCCCCTAAAACCCGAAGCTCTGCCCCGTTGTAAGTATTTTAACCCCCAATCACTAATTCATTACCCTACCCGATTGATTTAGGACCCACCAACGCATGTAGATGCTCTGTCTGACTAAGTTCGTTGGGGTTCTGTCTCGTGTTGTATGGCTAATGTGATTTGGGTTATTTTACTAACACGTTTGCATTGTATGTTTTTAATAGAGACTCAAGAAAATAATCAGGAAATATCACCAAGAAGCCCGTAGAAAAACATAAGTTTGCAATGTGCATCATTCTCTTTCTTTATCAAATTGTTTTACAGAACCCTAAATGTTTTCAGTTATACTTACAGTGATTAAGTCTTTGTATTCTATAATTACTGCCGGTATGTGGGATTTTGTATACACAACTAATCAAGCGTTACTATTGGACAAAGAGTTAGCTAATAGTAATATGACCACGGTTATTGTAACTGCCAACGTGACAAATATTGAATGAGTAATTGGGTAGATATAAACATTGTAATCGCTCTTAATACTGTAAAGTTATAAAAGCCTATTTGTGTAAACTGGAATGCACTCGCCAGTATTTTTTGCTGATAAAATATTTTTAAAACGCGTTTCAGGTAACTTGATGTGAAAGCTATTAGAAGCCAGCTATGGATCACTGAAGGCTTAACGAAAGTGGCTATAAAGTAACCTAAATAAAAGTTTATGTTTTCAGCAAATATGGTTTATCCCTATAAAGATATTAGGAATGAAATATAGGTTTTATCCCATTTGTTTAATATAAAATTTTTGTGTTTTGAAAGTCTGAAATTTATTTCCTAACTACGATCCTGATGTCTCATTTCTGCTGCGAAATTAATAAACACCGATACCACCGGCTCGTGCTCGCGGTTCCCGCTCCCGGGGTAGGGGTCGGGGGTTGCGACATAACTGATTCTCGCCTATGTTCTCTGGGTGGGTCAAGGCACTGATGCGCTGAGGCCCTGGCCCGGGATCCATAAGTGGAATCCCCTTCATCGAGCGTATGGACACTTACATAGGAAGATCCATGCGGTCCGCGCCCATTCCTAGATGCGGGATGTGTTGGCGCCTTCTACTCGTATTATAGAATACGCGGTGCTGGTGTAAATGGGCCTGGTGTAGGCCCTCCGGGTAGCTATGTAACAACCCTCGGTAAAATCGACACTCTCATAATATTTCCGACACCTTTGTATATTTTAAAATACCCTCATATGTCTTTATATACATCCCGTATGTGAAAGCCGAGCCAAAATTTATTAAATAATATTAAAAATAAAATAAAAATCTGAAACTTAGTTTGAGGCGGGCCGCGTAGAACCCACCTCAATCTTACGCGGGCCGCGAGAGTCATGAATGGTGGCGCAGCCCTGAGCTGACACGTGTCGACATCGTGGCGGGTCTATTTGGTGAGCCGGACAAGCTAGTCCGTTGACTAGCTTTGACACGGGCCGCGTAAGTGACCCTTGTCTTTTTTTCACGCGGGCCGTGTGAGAGTCGAGATCAGCAACTATATAAACGAGGCCTCGGGTTTCATTTTCCGTTGTTCATTTCTCAATTCTCAATCACGAATTTCAGTAGTAGGCTTATAATACACTGGTATTATACCCCCTATTAGAGAAGCACAAGAATCAGTAATCAAGGAAGATACTGAAAAATTAAAAGGTATGCTAAAAGAATTAGAACAAGGAACAGATGGAATTTGGAGATTCCATGAAAAGAGAATGTGGATACCTAAATCAGGAAACCTACGTTATCGTATTTTAGAAGAAGCCCATAAGTCTAAATATACGATGCATCCAGGAAGTGATAAAATGTACCAGGATTTAAGGAAAAATTTCTGGTGGATAGGAATGAAAAAGGACATAGCAGCCTATGTTTCTAAATGTTTAACTTGTTCACAAGTTAAAGCTGAACACCAGAAACCCTCAGGTTTGTTACAGCAATTAGAAATGCCAGTGTGGAAATGGGAATTGATAATAATGGATTTTGTTACTAAATTACCCAAAACAAAGAAAGGAAATGATACAATCTGGGTGATTGTAGATAGGCTAACCAAGTCAGCTCATTTCCTATCAATGAAAGAAACTTTCAGTATGGAACAATTAGCTAAATTATATGTAAATGAAATTGTTTCTTTACATGGCATTCCTTTATCAATTGTTTCTGATAGAGATAGCCGATTTACCTCTCATTTTTGGTCAAGTTTCCAAAAGGCAATGGGAACCAATTTAAAACTAAGCACAGCTTATCATCCTCAAACTGATGGACAAAGCGAAAGAACAATTCAAACGATGGAAGACATGCTTAGAGCTTGTGTAATTGATTTCGGAGGTAATTGGGACGATCACTTACCTTTAATAGAATTTTCTTACAATAATAGTTATCGCACAAGTATCAATGCTGCACCATTCGAAGCACTTTATGGACGAAAGTGCCGAACCCCAGTTTGTTGGGCAGAAATTGGGGAAAAGCAACTATATGGACCTGAGATAGTACAAGAAACAACCGACAAGATCATTCAAGTCAAGGAACGACTGAAAGCAGCACGTGATCGACAGAAGAGTTATGCAGATAACCGACGCAAGCCATTGGAGTTTAAAGTAGGAGATAAAGTATTGTTAAAAGTCTCTCCTTGGAAAGGAGTAGTAAGATTCATCAAACGAGGAAAACTAAGTCCCAGGTATGTTGGACCTTTTGAGATTATTAGAAGAATAGGACCTGTAGCCTATCAGCTACAACTGCCAGAGGAAATGGCAGGAATACATGATGTATTTCATGTATCTAATCTCAAGAAATGTTTAGCTGATAAATCACTTATAGTACCTCTTAAGGATATAGAAATAAATGAACAACTCAAGTTTGTAGAAAGACCTCTACAAATTGAAGACAGGAAAGTCAAGAATCTCAAGCATAAGATATTAGTTTTGGTCAAAGTAAAGTGGGACTCCAAAAGAGGACCTGAGTACACATGGGAACTCGAATCTGAAATGCAAAGGAAATATCCGCACTTGTTCCAGTAGATCTCGCGGACGAGCTCTAAAATAAGGTGGGGAGAATGTAACAACCCTCGGTAAAATCGACACTCTCATAATATTTCCGACACCTTTGTATATTTTAAAATACCCTCATATGTCTTTATATACATCTCGTATGTGGAAGCCGAGCCGAAATGTATTAAATAATATTAAAAATAAAATAAAAATCTGAAACTTAGGTTGAGGCAGGCCGCGTAGAACCCACCTCAATCTTACGCGGGCCGCGAGAGTCATGAATGGTGGCGCAGCCCTGAGCTTACACGTGTCGACATCGTGGCGGGTCTACTTGGTGAGCCGGACAAGCTAGTCCGTTGACTAGCTTTGACACGGGCCGCGTAAGCGACCCTTGTCTTTCACGTGGGCCGTGTGAGAGTCGAGATCAGCAACTATATAAAGGAGGCCTCGGGTTTCATTTTCCGTCGTTCATTTCTCAATTCTCAATCACGAATTTCTGTAGTAGGCTTATAATACACTGGTATTATACCCCCTAATTAGCGAGGTTCTGCTCCGTTGTAAGTATTATAACCCCGGTTTCATAGTAGATACGCTGCCCGATTGATTTAGGGTTCCGTAATAACTGTCGTGGTTCTGCCCGACGTAGTTGTTGGAATGCCGTCTCGGGGAGGGTATCATTAATATTTTCAAAGGGTTATGATACTAACCAATGTACATTTGTATAAATTATAGATTATATCCAGGAAACCCTTACGCGAAGTCTAAGATAGCAATGTGAGTTTATCCTCTTTTTGTTAACTCTTTGTAATATTTTACAAAACCTTAAATGTTTTACAATGCGATTAAGCGGTGATTGAGTCTTTGTAGTTCTTCAATTACAGCCGGTATGTTGGGGTTTTGTATACAAAATTTACTACCTTGTGAGTAGTAAGTCGGGGATGACAGGACGTTACCATTGGACAACGAGTTAGCCAATGTGTAATATGACCCACAAGTCAGGATTGACAGTACTGAATGAGTAATTGTGTAGAAATAAACAATGTGATCGCTCTCAATACTGTTTTAATTAATAAAATGTTTCTTGATTAAACTGGGATTCACTCACCAGTATTTCCGACTGACAAATGTTTTTAAAACGCGTTTCAGGTAACAAAATGTGACAGCCAATTAGTAAAAAGCCAGCTGGAGAGCACTGAAGGCTTGGAAAAAAATGTGGCTATAAAAGTTACCTAATAAACGATGTTTTAAATTCAATAAAATAGGGTTTGTCCCTATAAATGTATTGTAATAAGAAACTTGGGTTTTACCCATGTGATTATTAATATCAAATATGGTGGTTTTACTCTGATAAACATTTCCTAACTACGGTCCTGATGTAAATTCTGCTGCCAAATTAAAAACAAACTGATACCACCGTCACTGAGTTCGCGTCCGCCCGTTCCCGGGGGTCAGGGATCGGGGGTTGCGACAAGCTACATGCTTGCGCAGGCCTGTGCATAAGCTGCGTTTAAGATAGCCTGATGTTGCATGTACCAGGAGTGGAGTTCGACTCCTGGTGGGAAAATTGATGCAAATTGGGACAAAATCGGCATATTTGCAGGGATTACCCGCATGTGTGGATGTGCCAATGTGGCCTGTTGGTTGGCTAGGGGGAGTATTTTCTGTTTGCCCTGCATTTGGTGGGGCAAAGGTTTCCCCGGTGATAGGAATCTGATGATCGGACCTGATCTCGGAAAAGAAAAGAGAAAAGAGAAAAGTGCTAAGATGAGTAGCAGTTGGAGCCAATGATGAAACCATGGTTAACCGAGAGGGATAATTCACTAGTCTTGTCGAGTAGGGTTAATCCGTTCTTTCCTCGATCAATGGTCGGGTCGTCCTCTAACCTGTTCCCTGCACAAGGAAACACACCGTGACCTGTAACAAGGAGGATGGGGTGGGGGTGCTCCTTGTTACCACTCTCCGGCGTGAGAATAAGCATTTGCTTGAGAGCAAAGTGTGTGTTCAAGTAGTATGTGTGAGAGAGCAGATTAGCGTTACCTCAAACCTAGTTCGGGATGGGTATTTATAGCCGAAGAGCGAAGGAGGAGAGCCAAGAGGCTAGACTGCCAACGCGTAGCCTTTTCATAGGTGTGTCAGGAGCGCGGGTCACAAGGGTGTTGGACGCATGCGGAGGTACTGCCACATCTTACTGCGGTTGTCAGTCTGTCTACCAGCTTTATGCATGTGGGCTGGGCAGCTGACTGCTGTCAGTGCCCGGGTGTGCCACTTGCTGGTGCAGACACTTAAGTCAAAGTGTCAGTTCCACTTGTATCGACAATGTGATGCGGTTCTGGACCACATCGCTATGTGCGGTAACCACAGTGATTACCGTATCTCTTGTGGTGACGAAAAAAGTTGTTTTCATACACAAGGTGAGTCTTCTCATCTTTTCATGAGTGGGAAAGCAAACCGGGTTCGCACGTGTCCGCGTGAACATAAGTGAATCCTTATCGGTGGTGATAATGAGCCGGGTGATACTCACTCACGCCCAAATCTGGTATGAGATTTTAGACCATACTCCTTCGAAAGCAGGGATAACAATAATCATACAAAACTAAAGCGTTAACTATATTTGATGGTATACTTTTAAGGCAAAAACTAACGTATGTTAAAAGAATATAAACTACAAAAAGAATAAAAATAGTGTTTTGAAAATAGTGTTTTGTCCAAATTTGAAAGAAAACTAATATAATAACCGCAGATCTTTCTACTTTTCTCTTAATGTCTAACTTAATATTAATTACAATTTTACTCTATAATATATACTTACCTTATGCCAATGATTTATAGTTTAAGTGGTAGGAAGATTTGAGTTCTTCTTTTAAGATTCAACTTAAATTTTCATTTGGTGCAAAAAGGTGTGAGACATTGGTGGGCAGTATAGGAGACCCAGGGAAACCTGAGTTCTATCTTTGAGCCAAATGCGTTTTACTGGTAATTTACCGTCGTGCCTACGGGCAGGTGGGTTATCGGGTTTTTCCCGAAATTGGTGGTGGACGACTCGAGTTATTCTCAGGGTACTCCGTTTGTCCAGTGGGCATCTCGAGAGTGCTCATGATTGATTTGTTAGCCATTAAAAAAATAAAAAGAGTAAATTACAAGTTTTGTCATTTATGTTTGTATCAAATTGCAGGCGGTGTCCTTTACCTTTAAATTTGACGAGTTTTGTCCTTAACGTTTCAAAATCCTGCACGTTATGTCCTTTAACCCTAACTCAGTCAAAATTTTTTGTTAAATATGGTCATGTGCCTTGCACATGAGGGTATTCTTGTCATTTTACATCTTCAGAGACTATTGAGTAAATGACTTATATTAAGGGACTCAATTTGTAAAAAGATTAAATAATAAGATATAAATAAAAAAACATAATTAATATTAAAAAAAAAAAAACTTTTACCCACCAACCCACCCTTTCTCCCCCTTCCTCTCTCTTTCACGTTATTCTCTGCACCACCACCATAAACATTCACACCTCCACACCACCATAACACCACCACCTTCACACCTTCTCTGCCGGAGAAACGAACTGGCAGCTAACGACGACATCATCAGGCGGTTCACATTCTCATTCTTAGAAGGAGTGTGGATTCCGATTGGCGGTGTTAAAAAACGAACGATGCTGCACCTGTGGCGGGTTAATTAGTTGAATTAGTGGGTTTAATTTGGGATTTGGGGTGACTCTGTTTTGGTCAACTGTTGTTGATATTAAGATTTTATGGATTGAATTATTGGTTTGAAATTTGGGTTTGTGGTAGGCTTTTAGCTTTAGTTACTATTGTAGTTAATATTTGATTATGTATGGATTGAGTTACTGTTTTAGAATGGGGTTCTTAACAATGTTTACAAAGATTTTTTTTGTTAGTTTATAATTTTCGTACATATATACGGGAATAAAATGTTATGGGCCCTCAAGATCAAATGTGTTTCTCACAAATTTTGAGCAGCCATTTATATAAAAATGGGAGGTGTGGCAACCAGAAAGTCAATGGAGAAGATAGTAAATTACAAATTGGGGGCGATGGGTAGATGGTGGTGGTGGTGGTGGTGGTGGTGAAAGGTAGAGATGGTGGTGGGTGGTTTAGAGTGGGGAAGATGAAGTGGGTAGGGTGGGTGGTGGATCCCACATAAAATACAAATATTAGTTAGGTTTTTTTTATTTATATTTAATTTTTAATCTTTTTACATATTTAATCCCTTACTATAACTTATTTACTCAATAGTCCCTGAAGATGTAAAATGACAAGAATACCCTCATGTGCAAGGCACATGACCATATTTAACAAAAAAATATGACTGAGTTAGGGCTAAAGAACATAACGTGCAGGATTTTGAAACGTTAAGATCAAAACTCGTCAAATTTAAAGGTAAAGGACATCGTCTGCAATTTGTTACAAACATAAAAGACAAAACTTGTAATTTACTCAAATAAAAAGTATATATACTTACCTTATAATAGAACATTTTAAGGAAAAGTGTCATACTTGGGGTATTTTAGACATTTATGACATAATTTTGTTATTTAATGCAGTTTTAGTTTTATCTTTTTTTTTTTTTTTGAAGGGTGACTTTCTATGTACAGGACCTATTGGTCACCGGGTTCATGTCGATGACAATCCCCCGTCAGCCCCGCTCTTCCGGACTCGATGTTCGATCGGGCCCCGGCCGTTGCGCAAGCTGACCTTCGCCCGGAAACCATACTGCCCCCACACGAGAGACTCGCTGGGGTAACAGCTGGGTAAAACCGGGTTGCCCTCAAGACCGCACCATGCCTCGGTAGGAACGATCCATCATTGGGACGTCCTCCCCCCGAATTGCCGCAGCCGGGTTTCGAACCTGTGACCTCCCAAAGGAAGACACAAGCCCAACCACATGGGACCAACTGGGCTGGGGAGAGGATCAGTTTTATTTAATAAATACATTATTACTCATGTAATTACCAACTCTTTTAAGTAATTTAGAACTTAACAAAAAACCGAAATAACTGATAAACAAACGAAAAATATATATAATGTTGACTTCGTCGCAAAGTGTAGGTTTCCCACTAATAATATATGTACACAATATTTATTTAATGAAATTTATAAATAACACTTTACTATAGTCAAAAATCATTTAGAAGGGTGTGAGTCGTCCTAGTTTCCTCGGTTTTTCCCGGATGCTATATCAGCACTACATCATATTTTCTCTATTCTCATTATTTTACTCAGATTTACCCATTTTGCAAGGAACCACCCCATTTTCCCAATTTTCATATTTTACATTTAATTTTTAAATAAAAAATAATTAGTATCTATAAACACATATGTGTTACTATTGTGTATACACATATATAGATAAGTATGTATATCTATGTGTTTGTTTGAGTTAGTGAGAATCAATGGCGATTTTTTTTTCCGAGGTCTGAGGAACCGTGTTCACGTCTAGGGCTAGTTTTCGACACCCCTTTCCTGTAGTCGACTCCGTACTCCCTTATAGAAAGATTTAAGAATAATAAAATTTTAGAATAATATTATTAAGGGCTTCGATGGCAGTGTGATGGAATATATTGGTACGACTAAAGTTGTCGATTCTGAGCATTTTCAGATCTTGCCAAGACATAATTTGGTTGGGCACATCCAAAACGGGCTTAAGAGTTGGAAAAAAGTTATAGACGTGGTCTTGTTTTCTACTATATGGTGGATTTTGAAAGCTAGAAACGAGAAGGATCTCAATGGCAATTACATCCCTATTCGGATGTTAGTGGAAAACACTAAGGGTGGGCGGTGTGGTTTGCGGGGACTTCATCGGGGATTGGGAGTCACCGATCGGTGACCACACCTAGTGTTTGAGTAGGAGAGAGGGAAAGAAATCGGTGACTATTCACCGAAGGTGGAGAAGGAGTGAAATGGGGAGTTGACATGGCATAATATTATTGGGTAGAGAATCACTCAATCAATCTAGAGTGATTAATCATACCCCACCCTAAGGAAGGTTTGTTTTTCATGATTAAAAGTAGATGATGTAATTATCATGTTTTAAATTGGGAGAAGCAATATGAGTTCAGTATTTATGATGGAATTGTTTACTTTGTTTTTGAGATTTCCAACTTCTATTATTCAAAAAGAAAAGTATAAGGTTGAGTCCGTTTAGTTAGAACTACTTGATTTTCCGCCCGCGCGTTGCGGCGAGGACCCAATGACTACAAAAGGTGTGTCAGCAACGGCAAGCAGATATCGAATATTAAGACATAAATAAAAAAGACGTGGTATGGATAGTCATTCCGTCAAAAAAAGCGATTTTAATAACCTAATATATAATAATAGGACCCACACGTTCTACACGTTGGAAATTCGGTTGTTTTCAGTTCAGTTATTGGTGCTAACACGTTAAAATATGGATGAGCTCGGTATCGGTAACGGCACCGAAAGTACCGATCCGGAAAATCACCGAAATTAGGTACCGGCACCGAAAATGCTCGGTACAATACGGTATGGTATTTGGAGGTAAAAATCAATAAATAAAGGTATGGTGCTAGACCAGTGTCGAATCAAAAGTAATGATTCTGAAGATGCCAAAAGGTGGGTACCAAATTGGTACCGGAAATGATTTGGCATAGTAAATTTGGTACCGATACGATACCGGTTTGATTACAGGATTTGATACAATTTGCTCATAAATATTCTAAATATACACGTTAATTTTACATGTTATAATTCATTCATTACAGAAAAAGACAAAAAAAAAAGCAAAATAAATTGTTGTGTATATAAAACCTCAGTCAAACGAAATAAAGTTTACTTACTGTGTGTATGAAAAGTAATCTAAACGGTGCAATTACTTGCATTGCTGCGTTGCTACAGAATTGATGAGCTCGGTACCAACCGGTACCGAAAATACTGTTACCGAAATCTCCAAAAGTGGGTACCGGTACCGAATATACCTGGTATGGTACGGTTCGGTACTGGTACGGCACCGGTATTTGAGGGTAAAAACCGGTGAATACCGGTGCCGAACCGGTACCGAAAATACACCGGTTTGGTAAATCGGGTACCGGTACCGGTACCAAATATAACTGGTACGGTACCGTTCGGTACTGGTACGACACTGGTATTTGAGGGTAAAAAACGGTGAAAACCGATGACGAACCGATACCGAAAATACACCAGTTTGATAAATCGGGTATCGGTACCGTTACCCGATACCATTTGCCCATCTGTTAAATACCTTAAATGCCCTAACCTAAAAATCACTGTTCATTTAGTTTGTTTTTTAATAGAAGGATAATAATAATAATTGAGTTGAGTATAAAAAGTGGAATTGTTTACCTAAAAGCAATAAATTATATTCCAACAACATCTAGCATGTGCGTGGTGACCGGTACCCGATATCATTTACCCATCTGTTAAATACCTTAAATGCCCTAACCTAAAAATCACTGTTCATTTAGTTTGTTTTTTAATAGAAGGATAATAATAGAAGGATAATAATAATAATTGAGTTGAGTATAAAAAGTGGAATTGTTTACCTAAAAGCAATAAATTATATTCCAACAACATCTAGCATGTGCGTGGTGAAATATAAAAAAGGAGTTAATGCGGAGTTTGATGTAATAAATGTACCAACATTTGTGTGAGCAACAGAACACCACACAACGTTTCATAATACGGCATCATTCATTTAATCACCTAGTAGAGGATGAGAATCGTTCCCCTTGCCCCTTCTTACGGGGTATAGCACAACTTGTTTCTCAAATATAATTTATCCATTTATATATTTTGTTGAATCTGGATCATGTACATCACAAAAGTTTCATACGAAGTGTATGTGACATAGAGAGAAGGACAAGTGAGATTGCCTTGAGGGGTAATTTCGTCCTTTCTCATTTGAAACAGCTTCTCCCATTGATTTTCAAACGGCAATAACTTTTTTATACGTTAATATTTTTTTTAAATTACACCGTATTAACGTGTATTTCATTCTCTTTAATTCGAACAACCTATTGCTATAGTTTTCTTAAAAAAAAAATTACAGGATTTTGAATACCTATTAGTCCATTGCGTGATTTTGAATACCTAGCAGATGACTATGTGATTTTGAATACTAATTACGTGAATACATATTCAACATAAATTATTACGTACGTGATTACATATTCAACATAAACCATTACGTGATTATACATTCAATATAAATCGATTACGTGATTACTAATTCTATATGATTTGTTATAACTAATGTTATTACAATTATGCTTATTACGTGATTACACATTCAAATAATAAGAATTTGATTGTTTATGTTTTATTACGTAATTAAATTTCTAATATACGGCATTATGTGGTTATTATAGGTTGATTTTTGACTATGTTTTGTGTATAATTTATCCTTAATGCGTGACTAGACCTGAAAAATTAGGTATTGCATGTGAAATATTATATATTACATGTTTTGTTTTTATATAATTACGTAAAAACTCAATGTGATTTCACATAAAATACTATAATAAAATCACGTAATCACAAAAAGGGTATTCAAAATCACGTAATCATGTAATAATACATAGTCAACTATGCTACGTAATTACGTAATCACTTAGTGAGGTTTCACAAAAATACAATAATGAAATCACGTAATGGGTATTCAAAATCACGTAATCACGTAGTCATGTGTTGGATATTGAAAATCACGTAATCACGTAAAGGTATTCAAATCCTGTAATATTTTTCAAGAAAACTATAGTAATAAGCTAATAAGCTGCTCAAATTAAAGAAAGTAAAATGCTCGTTAATACGGTATAATTTTTAAAAAAAATATTAACGTATGAAAAAGTTATAGTCGTTTGAAAATCAAGGGGGGGAGGAGTCAAAGTGAGAAATGACCAAAGTACCATTTCTCTATTTGTTTTTTCAATTGTTTCAGTCTCATATTTAGAGCAGGCGGGGTGGTGCGTGATACCACCCCATCACGCGTTAATCCACCACGGAACACCGTCGCCGCCCCTTGCATCACGCGTGGAAAAGTTAACGCGTTGGAAATCAAAAAAGGACCGTTGATGGGTGACCGTTGGGGGGGGTGGGGGGGTAAAAATGAACGTTGGGTATTTTTTTTTTTTTTTTTGAATGTTATATAAATCTATTTTAACCCAATACATTTCATATCAAAATTTATCCAACTCACTTCAAAAAATCATACAATTCTCCATTTGATTTCAAAAAATATTTTTACAAGAAACATGGAAGGTTCAAGCAAGAGAGGTGGGGGTTCGAAAAAAAGAGGTTCGGGTACGAAGAAAAATCCCATAAGACCCAAGGTTCGAGCGAATCTTGGCGAGCCGACGCGCTTTAGGTTGCAAGACGAACCCGACCAAGTCCCACCCTTTCAAACCCAACAATATCCACCCTTTCAAACCCAACAATATTTACCCTTTCAATCGCAAACGTACCAAAACCAACCGTTCGTTCCACCGTTTCAACCTCACCAATTTCAACCCCAATCGTTTCCAAACTTTCAAACCCAACCCCACCAACTCGACCCACTACTAAAAGACAACACCCTCATCCGTCAATTTGCAAACGCGTATTGTGAACCACAACAAAGTCTTGACGACGATGAAGATGATGATTACGTTCAAGAACAACAACAAGAAGAAGAGGAAGAGGAAGAAGAAGAAAATGATGACGTTCAAGAAGTCGTCCCAACCGTCCGACAACAATGGACGAGCGAGGAGGAGGTGTCCTTGGTGCAGGCGTACTTGCACATCTCGGAGAGCAGGAAACATGCCAACGAGCAAAGAAAGGATGCGTTTTGGAGACGGGTCATTAATCATTTTAGGCAACTTCCCGGTGCAAGGATACGAAACATGGACCAAAAGACGTCGAAATGGACGGATTTGAACGGGAAAATTAGCAAGTTCAACGCTTGTTTCATTCAAAAGGTATGTTTTTATTAAAGTTTAAATCTTTTTTCATTGAAAACTGTTTTTTTATAAAAAACAGAAACAGTTTTTTTATAAAAAACAGAAATAGTTTTTATTTAAAAAGAAAACAGAACAGTTTAAAAAAAACAGTTTTAACAAAAAAACAGAAAACAGATTTAAAAAAAAAAACAGAAAACAGTTTTTTTTTTTAAATAACAGAAAACTGTTTCTTTATAAAAAACATAAAACTGTTTTTTTTTAAAACACAATATTGGATGATGACGTGTCATGAGTTGATTGGTGCTTGATAGTGATAGAATATTGGATGATGATATGGCATGAGTTGATTGGTGCTTGATAGTGATAGAAATCTATCACTATTGACCACCCCTCCTCCCCTTAGGAAGTTGACACCACCTAATTTTCAGTCATTGATCTTATACTTCGTACACAATTTTTGTCTTATACAAGATTTCCTCTTTTGTTTTTTGTTTGCCACATATTAAGATTTTGTTTGCCACATATTAAGGTGTAAGTGTTAATTAACCACATGTTGCCTCAAACATTTTTTTTTAAAGAAAGCTTAGATCTTGCTAAGCTTGAAAACTTAACACTTTAAAACTTTATATTTAATTTTATTTAAAATCCAATAGTTTTTATAAAGATAACTCTATTAAATAAATTATAAACAATAGACACAACACAGAACGTAACAAATTTCAAATAACTATATGCAACCACAAGTACAGAGTGGCAGGTATGTTTATTTCAAATATGTGACATCAAACTTTATTTATTTATTTTTTAAAAAGTACTCGACGCTTTGTTTTTGGCCTCAAAACATTAAAAAATATGTAAATTATATGCCCTGTTTTTTTTAAAGAAAATACATTTTTTTCTTCATATGTAACAAAATGTTTTCACGGTTTTTTAAATTAAGTGAGTTTTCTATTTATACTTCTCCTATGTATGTATGTATGTATACATATATCCACGAGTTATAAAATACACAAACATGCAACATTGATATTGTATCATGTTCTCCTTTGAACTTTATCACTATATTGTGATGAACATGTTTCCCTTAAACCATTTTTGTAGTATATTTGTCTGTCTCTCGAGATTTGAGATACTACGATTGGCATGGTAATTGTATTGTCCCGGATAGTCTAAATAGTTTAAGATAATGTTGGTATCTTTATAGTGTTTAATTTTGCGTGTAATAGAAGGAGATAAAAGTAATACAATCTTTTGGTTTTGTCGCAAAACCAAGATGCTGAGATTGCATAAGAGTGAGAGTAAAGCACAAAGATAAGAAGAGTTTTGGCTTTAAACTCAAGTGGTATGTTTAACGTTGCAAACCTAACACTTGACCAAATCTACACGGTTGTTTTTTTCCGCAAAAAGTTCCTACTTCCTCATGATGAGGATGAAACACGTAACAATTTATCTTTTTTGTTTGATTGTATCTCCAATAAGAAGGAACAAAAAGAATTAGAGATAGATCATAGATGAGTGCAAGCCATGGGTGTTGTGAAATATAGTTACAAGGATACGCCGAGAAAGGAGACAATTGTCACGTGAACAAACACGTAACACAACAAGACGTGACTTCATTCACCGATGCTTTTCAGTAATAAACAAACCATGCGTGTGACAAAAGATATATCATAATTAATTTTTTGTCACCATATGAGTTTACGCATATTTTTCTACTTGTAAAGTGAACACTTTTAGCCAATGACTTTTTTTTTAAGTTTAGTGTAATTTCTTTTTGTTAAAATCCCAATCTCTCCTTAAAGTTCGGTTAAGCCCATGATTGTCCTCTTCAGAAGTTCGGTTAAGTCCACTAATTACCCCACATAAAATAACTCCTGGGTCCACCATAGTATGTAAGAAAGATAATATAGAACAAGGAATCGTTATAAATATATAAGCGTAATTAAGAAAGAAAGAATTAATAAAATTAGTTGGAATTTGTATTTGAGAAGAAATGAATAAATTCATCGTAATTTTTGTCACTATATGAGTGTACGCATATTACTTGTAAATTGAACAGCTAAAAGCCAACGACTGTTTTTTAGTGATAATTTTTGGTGTGTTACTAAATTATATTTTCTTATAGGAAAAGGTATAAAATCTTATTGTTAAAAAATTGAGCTGACAAGTTTAATATGAAAAGAAAATTACCAGACTTTTGGTGTGGTGAATTATTAACTATTGACTGTGGGTTTAACTAATTAAGATTCATATGTGTACGTAAGCAGGGGCGGTTCTTAGAAGGCCAGGGCCCTGACAAGTTTTTCGGCCGTAGTGCTAATTTTCCACATTTCGATCGAAATTTTTTATATATACTATGTTTGGCCCAGGTATTTTTTAGTGCCCGTGTCTTTCGGCCCTGGGACGTTCAACGGGCAAGATCCGCCACTGTACGTAAGAAAAGTAATATGGAGGCCTGCATGTTATAATAGTAGTGATATATAAGTGTAAATAAGAAAGAGATAATTAAAAAAAATTAGTTTGAATTTGAATTTGGGAAGAAAGAAAGAGCTAGAAATGAATAAATTTGTTAGTATATGGAGACAAGTTTGTTGGAGGATGTCTAGTAAGTATTGCATTTTGGAAGGTAAGATGGAGACGCAAGTTAATAATTATAATTATAATTAATTAATTAGTTAAGGTAAAAGCTGTTTAATGAAGCAGCAGCAGCTAGTTGAGTTGAGCGTCTTCTATCCATCCCCCACAAGAATTTAATACATCATCATCTGCCACGTACGTACCTCAATCAATCTGCCCATATATAAATACATCCTACAATCGACTCCTCTTTAGCCTCCTTGGCAACAATTACCAGTAGAAGCTTAATTAGCTAGCTAGCTAGGCTCCATTATATAGTATTTCTAATTCAATGGAACTTTTTGATGTTCACCACCCTCTGGTTTTTGTTTTTGGCCTTCTTGGTACGTAATTAATTATTCTTCACTTGGAACATGATTTACATATTAATTAATTGGCCGGTTTCATGTTCTTAATTATTGATTGCTACATCCATGATCATGCAGGTAACATCATTTCCACCGGGGTCTACTTTGCTCCATTGTAAGTCTAGTTAATTATAATTAATTAATTAAACTGAGTGCCCGCTGTGGTTATAACTAACTATAATTAATATTAATTTGATCATCAGGCCAACATTTATTGAAATATGCAAGCGGAAATCAACAATGGGGTTCCAGTCACTGCCATATGTGGTGTCTCTCCTTAGCGCATTGCTGTGGTTGTTCTACGCCTTCATCAAAGGCGGTGACACCTTCCTTCTCATCTCCATCAACACCCTGGGTACCGTCATTGAGTCCCTTTACATCATTATCTTCCTTATGTACGCTACGCCTCATGCCAAGAAGCAGACAATTAAGGGTTTGAGTGGTGTAATGGTGCTATGCCTCGTCGTTTCTCTTGGGACATTCTTCTCCTTCCAAGGACCCACACGGGTACTGGTAGTCGGATGGATTTGCGTGGGTATATCCGTGTGTGTTTTTGCTGCTCCTCTTACTATTGTGGTGAGTGCGCGTTAAATTCAAATATTAATTGAATTCATCGTATGTATATATATCCTTTCATTAGTTAAGCAATTAATTTAAACGAACTTTACAGTTTGAAGTTGTGAGAACAAAAAGTGTGGAGTTCATGCCATTGTCCTTATCGTTTTTCCTTACACTAAGCGCGACTGCATGGTTTGCTTACGGGATGGCCCTCAAAGATATATGTGTTACGGTAACTTTCTTAATTCTACCTATGAATTATTGTTATTTAGATAAAATTAAGATACTGATGGAAGGACATGAATTTGGTGGTAGGTGCCAAACATACTAGGATTCCTGTTGGGAATATTTCAAATGGGACTGTATGCATATTACAGAAACCCGGAGAAAAAGCAGGCCAACTGCAAGGAACATGTGATGATAAACATATCCAAATTATCACACACAGAAGTGCACCCAATGGACTCAGACCGGAGTAGCCAAGCTGCGGAAGATGTAACGAAAAGCACTGATCACGGAGGAGGAGGAGGAGATCAAACACATCGTTGCGATGTGGATTAAGAATTGTTTGTTAATTTGGTTGTTGATTTTGACATAACTTTAGAAACCAGACACCTCTCTTTCCCTCTCAATAACAGAAATCCTCCCCAAAACTGCTTCCATCATATTTTTCTTATTAGTTGTAAGCTTCTAATTCTTTAATAATATTGGTTTTATTTTCATCACCTTTACATTTAGTGATTTAACATCATGAAGATACGTATTCAACACTATTAACGGGCTGTTTGTTTACCTCTTAATGAGTCTCTTAATGGTTCAGACCTCTTACTGGTTGAGCACTTAATGGTTCAGACTGTTTGTTTCACGAGCAGATGTCTGAATGGTTCAGACATTTGCCTCTGAATGGTTAAGATTTATACAGAGTCTGAATGGTTCAGACATCTAATCTGAATTGGTCAGACATTTGCCTCTGACGGTTAAGCATTATATAGGCTCTTAATGGTTCAGACCTCTTACTGGTTCAACACTTAATGGTTCAGACATTTTACTGGTTGAGCAATTAACCATTCAGATGTTGTCAAACAACCCCTAACTGTTCCTCAATATATATATATATATTTCATTCCAGATTTATTTATTGACCACTGTAATAATAATTAATATTTTTGAAGAAGGAAAAGGTAAATAAATAATAGGAAATTAAAAATTTTTGGGACATGATTTTTACTGTTAGGTGTCAACCTGGAATTTGTTATGAGTTTGCTCAGCAACATGTGGATCGTTTCTAATAAAAAAATACTTAAGTGGCGTAGGGTTTGTATAGAACTTGACAGTTAATGCAATCATAAACAGAGCATTGCATATATGAAAAACGTGTGTTTGATTTACAGAAGCTTACAATTATTTAGACTAACAAGTTTAACTAACTAACCAACTAACAGCGTCTGCCTATAATTACCATTGTTGTCAGTCTAGAAGTGAACAAGGTAAATTTAACCCCCTTAAATTAAGGTAAATTTAGTCAAGAAGTGTTCGAATATATAAACTTGATTATATTTTATATATTATGTGAATATAACACTATTGAACTTATGTATTAGCATATGTATCGATTATGTATAGGGACATGTCGGTTAAGACATACCGATTTAAATGGTGGTTAATCCCGCCAAAAATAACTGCCGGGAATAACTGTTCCTTATGTATGTATATATACATTTTGCCGGCAAAGATAACCGGTACCAAGATATTCGATACAATATCGTTCATTCTCAATCGTATTCTATTCGTGAGTGTGTGTTGTTTGTAAGTTTGTTCATCGTGATTTCATCAAGTGATTATGGTGAATCAAGTTCTGTGAACGATGCTCAAGATCACGTTAAACTTCCGCTGCCAACATGTGGTATCAGAGCCACGGCAGATCATGAAGGAGAAAGGATCTATCCGTCTGCAACTGTTCTACCATGCAAACACTGTTCCGACGAAAAAAGGGAACGATCAATGGCAAAGACAATCCAAAGAAGATGCTACTACTGCAATCAACCCGGACATCAAATTGCTTACTGCAAGGCAAAAGAAGATGATGAAGCATCACTTCTGATCAAACAAGCCATTAATACCGGCATTCAAAAACATGAAGATGATAAAGTTCGAAACATAGAATTCATCGTTAACGGTACAGAAGGAGGCCTCTGGTCAGAAATCTGGTATGTAAATACAAGTTTTAAACATCATTACTCTGGTAATTTAGATGTATTCAAGAGGATCAAGAATATGATCGGTGTTGAAACAAACACAGGTGAAAATCATTTTTATTTTATAAGGGGTATAGGGGTTGTGGATGTAGTATCTGGGAATGAGAAATTTCGAATTCAAAGTGTTTATTACACACCCGAATTAGACAGAAATATTCTCAGCCTTGATCAACTAGTGATTCAAGGATTCACAGTGCAATTTAATGGTGAAAAATGCAAAATATTTCCCACTTTCAGTGCACCCATTATGAATAAGAGAAATAACATAACCGGTTTAACAAGAGAGGATGAAATCGGTTCAAGAGAGAAACAATCAATAATCAATAGAGAATCAGATCATGAAACATTCAAATCTGATTACTTGAATGATTATTTCGAAAAGTTGAATTTATCTTCCAATGAACCCGATTGGAATATAATGATTGTGCAAACAATGAAGTTCAACGAGTTTCAAGATTGTAAGGCTCTATTAGATATGTTAGAAGACAGTGAATACGTGATGAAATACAAGTTCGAATTAGAAGTTAAATTCAAAGAGATGATAGACTGGTTTCTATGAATAAGGATGGGAATCACAACGAGACCGATTCCTGCATACATGAGTAACAATCGGAAGGTGAATTTATTGGAACTGTATATGATAGTAAAAAGAGAAGGGGGCCATAGGAATGTGACTTCGAATAATCTATGGGCTATGGTGTCTAAAGATATGGGTCATGACTATCAAGATGGAGATTACATGAGAATTTTATATGCAATGTATTTAGATGTTCTCATTTACTACTATAAGTTCAAGACAATTCAGGAAGATGTGAGAGACGGGCAAGCACAAGGATATACAGGAACAGGAGATCAAGCTATTGATGAGGGAAGAAGAACAATGAGCACAGGATTCATTCCGGAAGAAGACTGAGAGCACTATGCTCTGTTTGCAGGAAATGACTAGAAGGGACTGAAGAAGGCTCAAAAGCGACGGAGATTCGACTTTAGACAAGCTGAGAAGGCAGTGAATGAAGCTAATCGAAGCGTTCTTATGCACTCTCGTAAATATAATCCAGTTTAAGGGGAGTGTTCGAATATATAAACTTGATTATATTTTATATATTATGTATGTTATGTGAATATAACACTATTGAACTTATATATTAGCATATGTATCGATTATGTATAGGGACATGTCGGTTAAGACATACCGATTTAAATGGTGGTTAATCCCACCAAAAATAACTGCCGGGAATAACTGTTCCTTATGTATGTATATATACATTTTGCCGGCAAAGATAACAGGTACCAAGATATTCGATACAATATCCTTCATTCTCAATCGTATTCTATTCGTGAGTGTGTGTTGTTTGTAAGTTTGTTCATCATGATTTCATCAAGTGATTATGGTGAATCAAGTTCTGTGAATGATGTTCAAGGTCACGTTAAACTTCCGCTGCCAACAAGAAGTCTGCTTTTTTAAGTTTCCACTAACGTTGATTTTTCCTTCTTTAACACATTCACGTGATATCGAGTGTCATTGTGTTTGCTTCTTCCGTGAAAGACCAGATTCTTAATTAGTAACATAGCGGATTTGTTGTCTACACGTTATATAATTATAATATTATAACCATGTCTTGTTCCAAGCTTGTTAGTTAACTTCATAAGCTCCTTAGCCAGCCAGAGTCCTTGACATGCAGCTAAAGTTGCGACTATGAATTCTGACTCACATCAATCAGATATTTTGTTGTGTTATAATCATCCATATTTGCATTTGGCAAAATCTTTATGGCATGGTTCTTTTGATTTAATGTTATTACCTTTGTGTCTTGAGTGAAACTTCAAATCCTATATAGTAATAGTCCTAAGTCACTCATATCAAAATGGTTTGTCATTTCCTTCTTGAAGGTCCTGTAACTAATTAGTCATCTACATAAAATCCAATGATTAGTTGTAAAGAACAAGGTAGGTATCCTTTTGATACAAACGTAATCAAACACAACCCTTTATTGAAAAAACAAACCTTACAGAAGATACAAGCCGGAAAGCATAGATACTATGATAATAGCAAAAGAACATAGAATAGTTACACTAGCTTCATGATGTGAGGTGCTAATGAGGCTCATGACTCTTGGTCCCGAGTTGAAGATTAAAACAACAAAGAAGATGAACAACAATAAAGAGTAGATCAGAGTGTGTATGAAAAGGTGAGAAGATGTTTTCAAACGCCTGTCGAACCTTAACCCAAAAAAGGGAATTTATACTTGACCTAGGTGAAGAAATCAACCACCAATCAGCCCTTGACTTTCACAAAAGACACATATTAGGCCCTATAGCAATATTCCAGCTCAATATGCCAAAAATAAAACAATCACATAGAAATAACATTTATTAGTAAACGGTTCAGCTCAATATGCCAAATATAAAACAATCACACAGAATTAACATTTATTAGTAAACAGATTACCAAAAATAATAAACAAACAATAGAACTTTTCTTGTAGACAGCTTCTTCTTAAGGGGACGGGGCACCAAACGGGTAGGGCATTTAGGGTAAGTACCTATGCCAGCACATCGCCGCCACCCCCAAGGGTAGGCTGGGCGGGTTCTCTTAGCCGTACCCACTTCACATTTGTCTTCTTTGATGCTTTTTTGACCTTTAAACTCATTTGACCACATTTATTTGAATTGAAATATTAAGTGTGGCATGGATAGACGCTGTCACCACTTACTAGTTAATGGGTAATTAGTGCACTTTTTGAGTTGGCGAGTGGTGGTTGGTCAGGGCTAGCGTACTTACCCTAGAGTGCCCCTTCCGCCCTTATAAACATTCTAGAATCCTAACTGCTTTCGAGTTATGTTGAGTTTCACGTTCCATGCTCTAGGTGCTTGTTGTAATATGTATAATATGCTCTAGGCCTTGGGCAGTCAACCCGCAATCATTGGTATCGATATGTTCATGTCGATAACTAACATGCCTCATTTTACACTGTGTACGTGCTGGTTACGCGTAATCGATTTCGAACTCTATTATATCTATTAAACTTGTATGCTCACCTTTACACTATGTGTATTGACCTTTATTTTAACGTATGTGACAGGTGCTTAGGATGCTTATTTGCTTACTTTGCTGTGAAATCGAGGCTAGGAAAGACCTACGTCAACAATAAACAATTGTCTGTAATAAAAATCTTAGTTGTCGGAACAGAACAATTTGACTAGATCTTTTCTGTAATAATTGTATTATCTTTTATGACATGGTATGGGACGTGTTGCTTAAAATAATTGGTAATTATAGTTGTTATGGAACTTCTGGACAATCTGTTTCGCTCAGTGCCATGCCCCGATGTTTCCGCCATCGGTTGGGGTGTGACAAATATAGAGCGTCATAGCTTTGAATCTGATCGGAGAGTTTATGGGCCATAAGGATTTTGGAGGAAATAGAAATGACGTCTGGTTTTCGGGGGAAAGTTTCCATTTCTTGACCTAATTCTCCTATTTATACCTCTCTGATTCCCTATTTCAAAATTCAAATTTGGAGCCCAAGGGGACATGTGTCAATACAGGTACTCATTAGGGGGTTTTTTCATTTGACAGCAAGCGCCGTTAGTTGATCTCCCTGGTGTACTTTTTCTTTTTCTTATTATTACTTTTATTATTATTATTATTATTATTATTATTATTATTATTATTCCATTTGCTTACTATTCTTTTTACTATTAAGTCCGACCCCATGCAAAATGCAAAGTTTCCATAGCATAGGACTGGGGGATATGTGGAGGAATGACCCGAATCAGTCATTCCGGGTCGAGTATACCGTCATTAATGCAATACAAATAAAAGGAATATTGTGATAATATTACCATGCAAATAGGGGATTCACAATATCTCCTAAAAAGTGGGAAATCCCCATACAACTAACTCCCCGATTTTGGGGGAAACCATAATCTACCGAAAAGTATATATAGAGGACAAATCTTGAGGTAAGGATCATTGCAAATCTCTCTCTCAAACACGTTTAATCCCACAAACGAATACTTATTATCACGCTGGAGGGTGGTTATATGAATAACCCATTCCTGTAACGAGTCTTAACGGTGTTCTGTCTTGCAGATCGGAGTTCAAGCCACTTCAAGCCGGATTACCCATCTTAGGGACGTGTCTCAGGTGATGTTTCTACACCACCAAACTTCATTCACAGTCAGCTTCCTACTTTGTGGTTTATGCGATTGTCGTCGGTAAGTAGTGAACAAGATAAATTTGTGCTGAGAGTTAATAATCATGTTTTTTTGTCAATTTGTTAAATGAAGTTTGAATGTGTTGACTAGAGATGGACTTTTTTTCCCAAATATCTGTACTCGTACCTGTAGCCGTACCGGTTTTAGGTATTTGGTACATGTATCGGTACCAAGTTTTATTGATTTTAGTATTCAATATTTTCAGTATTGGTACGGGCAAAAACGGGTACTGGTACCGAATTTTATATAGATATTTAAAAGTTTTTTTTATATTATGTTTTATTCCGTATTAGGTATTTATAGTACTTGTATTGATTAGACTTAAATGGTACCCGTATCGTATTGGTACTCATACCAATTTTACCTATTTGGCACTCATACTTATTGGTACTTATGTCAATTTTACCTATTTAGTACCCATACTAGTGCTCAAAAACTAAATAAAAACAAAATAGTACCAAGCGAGTATCGTACTGAAATACCCGTACCCGTACCAATATATTTGGTACGGTATTTGGTACCCAATTTTGTTCAAATTCGGTACCGGTACGAGTACTGTACCAATCCCATCCCTACTGTTGACTATAATAGTTGTGGTGATGAAAGGTAAGAAGTCACCGGTTTTCGGTGAGACTTTTTTTGCCACATTTGGGAGGTGGTTTGCCCGGACAGGGCCGGGTCTCACCAAGCCCTATTTGGCTCCCACTCTGACCCCCCTATATCGTGCAAGGGTGCCCCTGGACTGGGTCTGGTGGCTTAGGTCCTTTGGGTTCATAATATAATTAGATGAATGGGAAATGTCAATTATTTTGGCTCAACTTTCTAAGAGCATTCCCAATCCTTTCATCATATTATTATCTAAGAGAGATTTTTATATTATAAAAAGTGGTTGTGAGTGGATAAAAGAGAAAATGTTCATGTTCATGTTCATGTTTATCTTCATCTGTATACTAAAGGGACACTATTCACTCTTTAAAATTTTTTAATATATTTTGAAAGTGGTTGCGAGTGGATGGTATAGAAGATGTAATAATAAATGTATAAAAATTATTATTTAATTGAAATGAGGGAGAGCATACAGTTGTTTTTAGTGTAATTATAGAATAAAAACGGTAGAAGAAATGTGAATGCTCTAACAGTTTGGAATTAAGGTCAATTGCAATTCGATTTATTCCCCAACCGAATAGAACACCTTAACTCGTAATACAATTTCATAATATCCTACATATCCGAACGCCCCTTAGATGCTCGTTACAATTGTCTAAGGGGGTGTTTGGGATTGCTTATAAAACAACTTATTGACTTATAACTTTTTGGAAAATGAGTTTTTTAGAAAATGATGTTTGGGTAATGGGTTAAAAAAAAGGTTTTAAGGCTTTGAAAATAAGAAATAGAAAAGTTAGGAGGGAGTGGTTTTTTGAAAAAAAGAGATAAGGAAGTGGAGAAGTCAATAAGTTGTTTTTCATAAGCAATCCCAAACACCCCTTACAATTCAATTTGTTGGTTAGAATTGTATTATTTACTAGTTTGATTTACATAATTTGTTAGAGAGTTAGAATGTGATGGGCTACTACATTCCAAAGGAAGAAAATCAATCAAGCTGACCTTTAAGTTCTGTTTGATCTCCTCTTTTTCACAAGAAATATACATACAATATTACTGCAGAAAAATTGGTTTGGACTTTGTCAACAACCCACCCTTTAAATCATCTGAACAATGTAAAACAAACATCTACTACCCACTCTGTCTTCTTTTTTCAACCCACATTTTGGCTTCTGCAACAGCCCTTTCTCTTTCAAGCATCTTTACAGTTTCTTTGGGAGAATCCGATCCTTCCAAATCCCATCTGCTGCAACCCCCTTCATTGTTTTTAGAAGGCCTTGCAGCTTTAGGTCTCTCTTTGCTGCTGATGATGTTATGAGCTGGAGCTGTGGTCGGATCGTACCCCTGGTTTGCAAGATAAGATAGCGCAGTTACCACGTCAGCAATCAGAGGCCGGGCTGCAGCCTGTTCTTGAATACACATGGATGCCACCGCTAGTGCCTGGTACAGCCCCCGCATTGGGTACCGACCTTCTAGCCGTGGGTCCACCAATGATGTGAATTTCCTTCTGTCGTTGAACAAAGGCCGTGCCTGCAATCACATAATTCATTATTCTCTTCGTTACTCATGCCTCAAAACATACATAACTAGTTAATTTAATTTAATTACCCATGTCACCAGGTTCTGCTGTCCATGTGGTTGAGTGCTATCTATGGCTTTTCTACCCGTAATAAGCTCTAAAAAGACGACACCAAAGCTGTACACATCGGATTTGACCGTTAACTGACCAGTCATGGCATACTCAGGAGCACAGTAACCGTATGTACCCATCACCCGTGTGGAAACATGAGACTTGTCTCCAGTGGGGCCCAGTTTCGCGAGCCCAAAGTCAGACAACTTTGGTTGAAATCCCTCATCCAGCAAAATGTTTGATGATTTGAAGTCCCTATAAATAACTGGTGGGTTAGCTTTATCATGAAGAAACTCTAACCCCTTGGCTGCACCAGCTGCTATCTTCATTCTTGTGTTCCAATCTAATGGTTCTCTGTCAGGCGGAACATCTACAAACAGTGTATAAAGTGTTGAGACTGCAATCTTTAGCAATTAAAGTTAGAGCAAACTGCATGAACTAGAAATGGATTTTACACTTTTTCCTGCTTCGAGAAACCAACAATTTATTACTGATTTAGCAACCAAACATATGTTAACTGATCTTAAGTGTAAATGCTGATTGACGCCATGCCAGACGCAACATGTGAAAAAAAAAACACTCATGTGGAACACATGATAGTAATAATAAAACTATTTACAAGATCGAAAAGATGATTTTTTTTTAAGAATAACTGTTTGATGTCCCATCAGATGCCAAATGGAAAATAACATATACATTAGAATGACAAATGACATGCCACACAACAAAAAAAAAGATATTTTCAATCAGCTAAAAACATGACTTGCTACAATCAGTGATAAAAGGTAACCTGGTTGGTAATAAGGTGTGTTAATTGATTCATCGTTGAACCGGAGAAAAACATAAAATTGTTTTATATATGGTGTGTAAGTGTTGACGACAAAAAGACCGAAGAATAATGTTACCATGAAGGTGATCTTCCAAGGAACCCAAGGCCATAAACTCATAGACAAGAAGTCTTTGGTCACCGTCAGCGCAGTAGCCAATCAAATTGACCAAGTTTGGATGATGTAAAAGGCTGAGCATAAGAACTTCAACAAGAAACTCACGGTTACCTTGGAGCCCATTTCTATCCAGCTGTTTAACAGCTACAACCTATACATACATATCAAAATTTTACTACACTTATTTAAATCAATCATCCCCAAATGATAAACGGAGGGAGTTTACTTGACCACTACTCTGAAGACGTCCTCTATATACACAACCAAAACCACCCTCTCCTAAGAAGCAATCAGGCCGAAAATTATTGGTGGCGGCTGCAAGTTCGCGGAATGTGAATGTTTGTGCGGCGATTTGAGCATCGGGCGGCCCTGATGACTCCCTCCTTAGGCTAGCAGCATTAACATTGTTTCTAGTTTTCATCCTATCAACTCCTGCCACCAGATCATCAATCAAGTGCTTATGAATTATTACATCTCTCTCTCTATATATATATAAAACAAACAAACAAACAAACAAAGCAACCTATGTGATTGTAGAAACTAATAATTAGGAAAAGAAGTGATATCCCTCCCATCATTGAATTGAATTGAATTGAATTATAAGAAAGAAAGAAAGTTCATGGATGGATGGGTCCGAGGCTAGCCTAGGTACGTCAATAACTCTCAGATTCAAAATTCAGATAATAAAAAATGGGAAATTGTATAAAGATAGGAGATCAGATGAGATCAGATCAAGTGAAGTGAAAAGTAGAATTACCGGAAGATAATCTGGAAATATTGGAAGGTGCGGATGGGTGGACTTCATGGCCGACTTTTTGGTGATTGAAGTTGTTGTTGTCCTCTTGACTGGATTCAAAGCAAGGAAAACAACCCATTACTGTATGTATGTAATCTAGATGAAACCGTTAAGTTGGATATGGATAAATGATGCCGACGATGAAGAAGGTAAGGTGGGGACAAACAGATAAAAGATCTGTTTAGAAAGAACGAAAGAAAGAAAGCGTGTGGGTGTTACAGACAAAGCCGGCTGGCTTTCTCAGTCTTCCTCCTGTCCTTTTTTTTTTAATTTTTATTTAACAAAGCTTAAATACTATCATATTTATTCTAGACTAGGTTTTTACCCGGGATTGCTTCCCGTGCTCGGAAAAGTTATTTAGATTAATTAATATTTGTTATTAATACGACCACATTACATCAACCATCTTATTCTATTCAACAACATTGTCTTAAAATCACCGAATTAGATCATGAACCTATATTATAGATCAAACAAAAGCACAATAGGACCACGTGAATAACATCATTTCCAATTTTACTTCAATGCACTTAAATGATTGGGTGATTTGGGATTTTGTAAAAATGTTTGTTCTTGTACTTCTTAACAAAATTATATAGAATTCAAGAAAACAAAAAAATGACTTAAAGAACTATAGTTTAACACCCAATGTGATCGAGCAAATAGATGTTGACCAAAAGTCAAACAGTTGTTGACTAAAAGTGAAACAGATGTTCAACCAGATCCATTGTCTTCTTATATTTTAGGACTGTTTTCCTCTTCAAAACACTGTTCAACCTATCATGGGTTTCCATGAACTGTTGACCTAAAGTCAAACAAATGTTAAAACCACTCTTTGAGTTATTCAAACGTCTGTTGAATACTAAATGAGATGTTGACCAAAAGTCAAATGGAGTATATTGTCTTTAGTTCACATCTCCACATCGTTTCCGTTAGACATGGACCTAATAATTTACATGTACATATATAGTTTTAGAATCACAACTTCAAAACTAAACAAACAAGTCTAGTATCAGTTTCGAAAAGCAAACAACTACAACCCAAAAATTTGGTTCAATGTATGCTTCTGCATTTGCCTTCTTCAACCCACGAACATTCATCCGAACATAAAAAGCTTTTTACCTTTCACAAAGTTAAGTGTAAATGCTTGACCTGGAACCATACCTTTATCTCTCACAAACTTTCTCATTCCTTGCAGATAATATCTTGGTTGACCTCGAGATGAACCTATAGCAGCTTGAATATTCCAAACATCACCTGCCACGTCCACAATCTTCAAATCCATCTTACGATTCAGTCCAAGATCTTCAGCCTGTTTTTTTAAAAAGGCGCTCTAACAAACAACAAACAATTCAATAAACAAAGAATTAACACATCTTTAAAATCTAACTAAAGTATTATATATTAGTAAACTCATCATCACAAACTTACAAAATGACCATCCACACGGAAAGAAATAGGTACGATCTGATTATCTTCATTCCCAACAACCATACCACTTTCATTGACATTAACGATGTCCTGTACAGCTTCATTATCTGAACTCAACACAATCTCTTTTATCACCTTTTCTTTAACAACAGCACAAACCTCCGGTGGAAGCACTAAATCACAGGTAGCACAATTGAAAACCGTGATATGAAAAGTCTGAAGATCTATCATCTCAAAGACAATGAGATGATCAGCAGTTAATGACAACTCATTCTTTATTTCCTTCCATCCGGTAATTATGTAAAGTTCATTGTTGATATCTTCCATCCCTACAGACCACTTCTGGTTTTCAGATCCTTTAATAAGAACCGGATATGAAGGAATAGTGTTTAACATCTTGTGATGAACAAAAGAACGATTAATACTCTACAATCAGAATAAAACACTTTATATAGTACATTAGTAAAAATATATTAGAAAATTAAGTAAAAAAATAAAACACAACAATTAAACAACTGTATCTCCAATAAAATTACATGATGAATAATATTCGAAGTTACATACCACATAATCTTCGTTACCAGATGGTTTGTAGTAAAACTCTTCACAAGGAGAAAGAGCAATGTCTTGATAAAAATACAATATTCTGAAACTTTGTAATGCTTCTTCATAATGAAATATCAACCATGAATCTGAAGGTATTTTCAAACTGTCTACCAACTGACACCAACCATTATAAAAATAATATCTGCCATTGCTTAGAGGATAGATCTTGACTTTAAAAACATTTCCAGTTGTGGTCCGGATGTTTGTATTTCCAATTGGATAATTAAACTGTTGAATCCAATTTTGATACTGTTTTGGCAAAATCTAAGCATAAATAAAAGAAACACTTTTATTGCTAATTATCATACCAAAAAAAATAAAATTAAGTGTTAAACTAAGATCGGATAAAACTACTAACCAAACATTTCCTTTTACTGCTTTCAAGGTAACACGGAAATCCATAAATCATTCTCACAAAAAAACTGTAACAGTATCAATCATATAGAATCAAAATCAATAACATTAAGAAACAAATGAATACAATCCATTAAGGTATGCAATACATCTATATAAAAGATGATACAACTAATATATATCAAAATAACAATAGACAACATCAAAAAGGTGAGAATACATGTAATTTCTTATCATATCGAAATATATATATTTTTTTACATCAAATCATATAATTAAAACTTAAAAACTACTTTTCCGATTAAGTATCACAAATAGACATGAAGGATCATCAGCTGAATAAATTGTATAGAAAAACAGGATAGTGACTTGTGTCTATTCCAAACAAAAACTTAAAAACAGTATACCAACTACTAATCAAAAAAAGTTCAACTTTTCAAATACACATGAGAATACATCAGATAAAATCAGAAATTTATATTATACTGCAGAATAACAACGTTACATGAACAACTTTATAAACAACTTTACAAATAAACGTGACAATACATTAGTAAAGATTGAAATTTTATAGCATACATCAGAATCACAGCAACAACTTTATAAATAACTTTACAAATACAAATGAGAATACAACAGTAAAGATCGAAATTTTATATCATAAATCAGAATAAGATAAATACATGAGCAAAGTGAAATCCAATAAAATCAACAATGGATAAGACAAATGGTAGAAACAGGAAATGCAGATAACTTTTTTTAGAATCATATATGTCTATCATAACATGCATAATAACTACATAGTAATCGGATATACAAAAAAATTAGGACTATCACAAATTGTTCCAGTATAAGCCGCAACAATAAACGCAATCATAACCAACAATGGATTGAAAAAAAAAACAGGGAGTAAATGAATACACCACCGTCGATTACAACTTCTTCATTAAAATAGCAAGAACCATAATCGGCTATAGAATTCAAAACTAAAAGAATAAACATGAAAAAATACAAAACAAATCAGATTATTTAACAATACCTTTATTATTATACAAGATGATATTGATGAAGATCGGAAGAAATCGAAGAAGAAGACATAGTTTGTTGGAGAAAGTGTAGAAAGAAACGTGGAGAGAGAAACGAACCGAGATTTTGTGAGGATCTTTAAAAAGTTAGAAGTTTAAAAATATCCCATGTAACCGGGTCGGATCATCCCATTTAGTTTTTCGTCAACATCTGTTTGACTTTTGTTCAACAGCTGTTTGAGTTTTGGTCAACATCTCATTTAGTATTCAACAGAAATTTTAATAAGTCAATCAGTGGTTTGAAATCTGTTTGACTTTTAGTCAACAGATGGATGGAAACCCATGTTAGATTGAACAGTGTTTTGAACAGATGTTTAAACATCTGTTTAGACTTAAACAGATGTTGGGGCTTAAACAAATGTTTGGCATTCTATATCAGTTGTTTGGACTTAAACAGATGTTTGGATTTAAACAGATGTTTGGCCATAAACAGATGTTTGGAAATAAAGATATGTTTGGCCTTAAACAAATGTTTGAAGTTAAACAGATGTTTGCTCATAAAGAGATATTTGGCCTGAAACCAAACATCTGCTTAAGGTCAACATCTGTTTCACTATTCGCCAACATCTGTTTGACTTTTGGTCAACATCTGTTAAAATATAAACACTGTTAACATAAATTACAAATAATTAGCTAATAGACGGCACACAATTAGAAACTTAAATCATCAAGACCCTTAACAATTTGACCATATGATTTAATCGTGTGTTTTATCTTAGATGGGACAACTCGAAAAGAAAATTCACTAAAAGGATAACATATTAAACGGCTCAAAAAAAAGCTCCAAGAGTATTTTTACTACAAAACAGGATTAACAAACAATGCCAACAATCAAGTCAACCATGTTTCTTTCACCTTTGACTTTCAAAGTCAATTCAGTTACTTACCAAATTCACAAATACATAAAATTTCTTATATAACCGCAAACATTAACACACCTAGTAATCTTAACTCTGCTATAAACTGTAAAACACAAACCCAAATATCACATTTCCATTGTGAATCTTTATTGCCTCATCAATAATTCCCTGACTTGACCTTTGAATTGTAATTCAAAGTCCAAGGAATCTGTATCATCCTCATCCCTGCACAGTGTAAGATCAAGGAGATCTTGCAGATCTTCAACACCCAGGCCCAGTGCTTGTTCCCTTGATATTTTCTTCACCTCACCACTGGATTTGATCAGAGTCAATACCTGGGTCTGTTTGTCAGATATCCACTTTAGTATTTTTGATTCCAGTGGGTTTATTGGGAGAGGTTTTATCGATGATGAGTTTGGAGATGGTGGCCTGGTAATGACTGGCTGAGCAGTATTTGTAGTTTGTGTCTATTCAAGTTTTTCTCCTATCATCTGCTTAAGGCCTATTTTTACAACGTAATCCCCTGCTGCTTTATCTGCTTCTGTTTCTGCATCCATCTGCTTTTGTTTCCTTGTTTGGTAAAGGATGGCAGCAGGTGGAGCAGTGGATCTCCTGATTTGTAGCTTTATTGGCTTAGTTGGAACCACTGCTTCAGGGTAAACAGGCTTTTGGGGAACATTAGGATTTTTCTTTCTTAATTCTTCCAGCTTTTTGTAAGAGGCGAACACTTTATCCTCTTTCCACCTTGCCACTTGGTTCTTTGACCCAAAATCAGCTGTTATTAACTCTTCTTTCATTCTCTTCAGCTGCAGAGTCCTATCTGGTACATTTTTCTTAAACTTTGCCCAGATAGGAGGAGTCTGCTTCACCTTGTTTTTGTTCATATCTAGAATTCTGGCTGTTTCACTTTCTAGCTCAATGATGGTCCATTCTTTGTACTGGTACTTTTCTCCCTTGTATGTTTTGTAAGCCATGATATAGTCAAGATAATGTTTCCTCAAGGTTTCATCAGCTCTTTCTGATAAATTTTGACAGAGATCTTTTGAAAACTGCTCCAAAGTTTTGACTTGGGTTAGCAGATATTGGTAGTATGTTTGAATCTCTCTGTCAGATTTTCCTTCTGTATTTCTTTTGGAGATATCCTCTGCTTGTTGAGCCTTTAACTTCAAGTATTCTTCAATGTTATTAGGCCTTGGATATCCTTGAACAGATGGCAAGTTCCTTTTAGCAGGGCCATCTTCAGAGTAGAAGGATTTGATCTCCTCTCTAACTGCTTCCAGATCCAATGGATACTGGACCCCTGCAGGAAAAATGGCAGTGTTTAAATTTGAGACTTGTGATGAAGAGAGTGGGACAGGATTGGGAATGGTAACAAGGGACAGTGGTTGGGTGGATGTTTGCGATGGTGAAGGGTCAACATTCAGAATTATCCTTCTCCTTTTTATGTTTTTGAGAGGTTGGTGGTGTTTTGGTGGGTTGAGTGGTTGTGATTTGAGTGGTAGATGGTTGACTAACAGTTGTTGAAACAACTGGTGTTTCAACAATTGTTGCCATTACAACAGATGATGTGTCACCTGAAGTATTTTGCTTTTTGGAAGGTGGTGTTGGTGGTAATGAGGATGTTTTTTATGGTAATGTGATTTGTGGTAAGGCAGTGGATTGAGTGTGTGTTGAAGTGGTGGCAATTGTTGGTGTAACATATGTTAAAACCACTGAAGTACCAACAGCTGTTGATACAACAGATGTTTTAACATCTGCTCGTTTTGAGGTTTGATGTGTGGAGCTTTTGGGAGGTGTGGATTTGGGTTCCCTAACTTTTCTAGTGGGCTGTTTTCTTTTAGGCTCAGGATTTTCTTCATTCTTGGGCTCAGAAACACCCTGCTCATCATTCTCCATAAAAACTCTTTTCTCCTGTTCCCACCTTGCTTTATCCTTTGCCTCCATATCCCTTTTTACCCTTGCTTTTGCATAAGCAATGGTATTTGTGGTTACATCAAACTTTTTAGTACCATCTGGCTTAGGTATGTCTGCAAGCATAGTGGATTTGTCTGGTGCAATGTACAAACCATCTTCATATCCCTTTTTCTTTAGCTGTTTCATTTTCTCCCCCTTTTTGGCATCAGCTGGTGGTGGGTTGTCCACAAAGATGATAGTAGGAGGAGCAGAATCAGTGGTTTTCAGCAAATGGGCCTTGATTGCCTTTATGTCTGCTTGTGTATCCATGAACCTAGCTTCCATCATATTTCTGATCTTTTGAATCTGTATTTCATGTTGCTGATCAACATATGCCCTTTGTTGGTGAAGCAGAGGTGGAAATAAACTCCAAAGCTCAGTGGGAGTAGGAGCAGATGATGGAGCAGATGTTGTATCTGGTGCAGCAGTGGGTGTTGCCTTTTGTGATTGTAACAACTGTTGAAGCGTTGACTTAATATCCGCAACAGATGTGTCCAATTTGTCAACCCTCTCCGTCAATTCCTTGTACATTAAACCATCACCCAAGTTAATGGGATCATCTGATTTCCCACTGGCAGTGGTTGTATCAGCAGTTGACTTAGGGAAAGTTTCCCAAAAGTCATCCACAGAGGCCCCTTTTTTTCTTGGTACTGGGGACTTCTTTCCTCAGCAATTGACATCCTTTTAATAGAACCAGGGGTTAGAACAAAGACACCAGCAGATATCCCAATTACTGGAGAGGAAATTGCCTTCAAGGGAGTCTTATTGATGAAACAACTAGCCAGGTGTAGATCAGTGGATCCAACACCTGTAGTTGCTGCTCCAATTGAACTACTGACAGGAAGTACTTGTATTTCCTGCAGTGTAACCTCCTCAGTTGTTGGTGGGTTAGCAATGATTGAGACACCCGACCCAGTCACTTGTTGAGGTATATTCTCATTAACAGGTGTTTGAGAAGAACTGGTTTGTGTCTGGGCTAAATCAACTGCATCCAACAAAATTTTTGTTTGTGGGGGAATTTGAGAAGTGAGGATAGGAGTAGAAAGCGAATTTTCCCCAGGCAGTGGGCTGTGGATGATGGAATCAAGTGATTCCAGATCATCATAATTTGGTGTCCCTATTATTACAACCTGCTATTTTTTAGAAGAAGCAGGAGGAGTTTGAGGCTCAGGTTGAGATCTTTCTTCCAACTGCTGTGAGGTAGTAGCAGTAGTGGTTATTGGTGACTTTTGTGTTGTCACTGGTAGTTGCTCTGGGATCTCATCTTCCAGAGTTTCCTTTGTTTTGGGTTTGGGGGGCTTTTGTGATTTTTTATGTTTTTGTCTTTTGGTGGTTTTAGGTGGGGGTTTAACAGCAGTTGTTTTGTTGCTATCATCACCTTGAGCAGTGGGCTCAACAGCAGGTGCCTGAGGAGCAGTGGTAGCTGCTGAAGTCTGCTCAGGAACCTCTGCTTGTGTTTTGGAAACTTTTGACATCCTTGTAAAGGTTTCAGAAGTGAGGCTCTTAATTGAAAAAGGATTGCCCTGGATAAGCATATGGGCATTATCTTCTGAAAATTTCTTTTTAAAATAGTAACTTAAAAACCTTGGAAAGAGCAAAAATGCCTTTTTAATAACATTTGTAACAAGATAATTGAAGATTTCCTAGGAATAGTTAAAATTTTCACCATGTAAGATAGCATAACCCAGATATTGAATCTTCAATGGGATTTCATTGAAAGCAGTGGTCTTGTTTGAGACACACATCAACAGGGTATGAAACAAAAACCTTGTGGCAGGAGGAAAACTGCCTTTTTCTAAAGTGTCTTTTTTCATTTCCTCTTCATAACCCCTTTGAATGAAAAACGTTTGATACTCTTCTTTAGGGAAAGATGTTTTACCTTCAAGATCATCGAGTTCAAAAACCTCGGAAATGGTTTGAGGTGTTATTGTGACTGGAACATCCTTTATAGAAGAATTGATGGCTAAGGGCTTTTTATCCTTAGTTTCCAACTTAGCATTTTTCCAGAATTCTTGCTGGGTATCCATGTAGATCGGAGCATCACAAGTCAACAAAGTTTTGTACTTTGAAGACGACAGAGCATCAATGATGGAATTGAAGGTTTCGGTGTGACTGGGTTTTTCAAGTAGACCCAAGTAGTTATGTGTGGATTTGTGTGGGAGAGACATTGTGATTTGATTATGATTGCGAGAGGAAGAAGACGATGAAGAGGATGAGTGATTTTGAGAGAAATGGATGATAACTGCTTTGAGAAAGGAATTTAGAATTCGATTCGACAGTAAAAACACTGTTTGGGGGTTTTGATCAGGGTTTTTTTTTGTGAAAAAGTGAATGCTGACGTGGCAGCGGTTACTAAAAGATCTTACCGCTATGTACTATCCACGTGCCAACCTCTGATGATAATGGCGGACAGTTGGTAGGAAACCACTGATGGAACAATATCAGTGGTTTGCAACGGTTACAAATGAGAACAGTGACTAACTTTAAGCTAGCAGTGGATAACCATCAGTGTGTTAAAACACTAATTTTGAACAACAGTTTTTTTTTATTTTTTATTTTAACTTTAATTTTTATCACCAAAACAATATTCGAGGAACTCTTATCTCATTGGAATGTAACGATTAGGTAAAATTGTAATTTCATTGTAATTCTAGTTTTCATTTAATAATTTCATTCTATAATTAATTAACCACAGCAACAATAAAAATGTGAGCAGTGGATGATTTTTAGAAAAACCAATGATTGTAAATATCAGTGCATGTCAACAATAAAAAGGTGAGCAGTGACTATTTTTTAACTATCAGTGGATACCCAACAGTAATTGAAGCACAGATGTTTGGTCAGTCAGTGGTTAACATGAAGAATGAAGAAACAGAGGTTGGCCTTCGGCAGTGGATAACATTTAACAATCACATGTTTGCTCTTAAACAAATGTTTGACATTAAAAAGAAGTTAGCCCATAAACAACTGTTTGCAAGAAAAGACCAATTTCAAGAATACTAGACCCAAACAATCAAAATGAGGAGCTTAATAATCATCCAAATGTACTTCATTTTTATTCAGTGGATGTCAACTAGGGTTGTTCAAAACCGGATATCCGAAAATTCGGATATCCGAATTTCGGATATCCGTTCGGATAGTGAATCGGATATCCAAATTTCTAAAAGAAAACAATTTTTTAATTAAAAGTCTAATACAACCAGTTTTCCAACATACCAAACACAATACAAGATGTTCAAAAAAAAGGCAAATAAACATACTTCATCGTAACATAATAACTAATAACGACATAATAATAAACGCAATTCATTGTTTCAAAATAAAGACATAATCTTCCGCGTTCGATAATCCATCTTCCAAACTTCCAAGCTAGCAATTGAAATCTACGACATAAACCTGTATAATGAAGACAAATAAGATGAAAATAATAAGCAAAAGTGCACATCACTACATCAGCCATATGCCCATATACTTAAAATAATAAGGCCCATTACACAGCAGCCATGTATGTGTGTGTTAAAATTGAAATATTCATAAAAAAGAAGGAATTACTTTACCAACTTTCCAAGTAGTAGAATATCATCACAAAAATCCCCATAAGACCATAACCTGTTCATAAAAAACAAAAAGAAGGAATTACTTTACCCACTTTCCAAGTACTAGAATATCATCACTTCATCATTTCATACATTTGCTGATGGCAACATTTGAATATTGCCATCAAATGTTAAGCAACTACTTTCATCATTTCATACATTTGCTGATGACAAATTGTTTAGAAAAAGCAATGACAATCTATTTAAAAAACAAACTACAAACCAACTTTATTAAAACTAACCCATAAATAAATATTTTTGATACCTTAAGCCGTTTCGGATGCCTCATAACCTTCATCAACCGTTTCATCAATGATAATGATGGGTTGTTCCAAGGCTAACTCCTTCATACCTATGATATAATAGAGAAAAAAACATATTAAAATGCTCTCCATGTAAAAAAATACACTAAAATGATATATAATAAATATAAAACTGAAATGTAAAGTAATAATTTATATAACCTTCTTCCAAGCTCTCGATGTCAAGAATGGTGTCTTCGATAAAAATCTTGTTATTAGAAGCATGCAACCAATCTTGTGCACATACCAACGCTTCAACCATTCTTGGGGTTAACGAAGTACGAAACGAATCAAGCACCCGTCCACCGGTGCTAAAAGCCGACTCGGAGGCAACCATAGACACCGGAATGGCGAGAATATCTCGAGCCATTTTAGCAAGAATGGGATACCGACATTGTTGAACTTTCCACCATTTTAATATGTCAAACCGTGGGTCCATAGGCTCTCGATCCTCATCAAGATACTTATCTAACTCACTTTTTGTCAAAGATGTTTGTGAACTTCCCATGGCCATTTCAAACCGCTTAGTCATTATTTCGTCAATGTCCGTTACTTGGCTAGAATTAGAACTCTCTTTCTCCATTGATGCCGATGATACCTCATAGTCTTTCTCCTTTTGAGGCGTAGACTTTTTATAAAAATCAAACAAAGCACGTAAGTTGGAGTCAAGACTTTTACGGACACACCCATCTACATATTTTGCTCCAATAAGCCATTCAATATATTTCCATTTCCTTCTTGGGTCAAGGACCACAGTAATGAACAAAAAATGGTTTAACTGTAAACGTTTACCTGTAGGTTGTAATTCAGTAAACGTGGTTGTTCGTCAAGAATTAAACTGCTAGACCTGGTGTGTGGCTGTAATGAACAAAAACCAAGATTATAACAAACTAATATTAAAGAAATCGTGAAGAGCATTACAGAAAATAGGTTTAAATCGTTAAGAAACCAAGATTAAAGTGAAGATTAGAGACTAGATCGTGAAGAGCATTACAGAAAATAGGTTCATACCTGATTATGTGCAGTGAATATCGCGAACCAAACGTGTAAACTAAACCCTAGATCGACAGATTCATGGAGATTAGAAACTAGATCGACGAGGTTTATAAGGAAATAACATCGATGCAGTGTGGAATCAGGTCGATAAAGGAGGGATTGAGTTCGATTCAGTCATGGAGTGGGGTGGCGTCGTCTGACTCTGTAGAGAAGAATGAGATCTAGGGTTTGGTTTACAAGGAAATAAGGAAAATGGGTATTTATATATAATAACTAAAAAAATAGTATATTTAGCATTTCGGATATCGGATATCCAAAATATCCGAAACTTTTCAGAATTGGTATCCGAATCCGAATCCGAATTTTCGGATCCAAAAATTCGGATAATTCGGATTCGGAAATTCGGATATTTCGGATTCGGTTTCGGATTCGGATTTTTTTGCACACCCCTAATGTCAACTAACAAAATGTGAGCAGTGGTTGTTTTTTAACTAACAGTGGATAGCCAACGGTCATTGAAACACTGATATTTGGAGTTAAATAGATGTTTAACCTTAAACAGATATTTGCAATAAATAGATATTTGGCCATAAATAGATGTTTAGCCTTTTAGGCTTGATTCTTATTTTGATTAACTGTTGAGCATGTTGAGAGTTTTTATTCACACTGAGATTATTAAAATAAAGTATTACATAGAAAAATAGAAATTTAATGAAATCTTTATAAACTATTACACGCTAGAGTTAACACTTGTTAGGATTTCGTAAACTCTGGCCTTTCTCCATGTGATTTAATGCTCTCTTTTGTTTTTCAGATCAGTTAGCATGTTGCAGATTTTCTGATCCTGTTTTAGAAGTTGGGTAACAAAGTCTTCTGCATTTTTCTGGAAATCTGATGGAGGAGAGTGGAGGACTTCATCAAGCAATGCTATGTTGTTCCAGGTTTTCTTGTAATTAGTGTCATTGATTATGTCGACTTTCCTGTTTAGTTCTTCATCTGTTCTTTTTTCTTTAAGTGACCACATCGAGAATTGGGTTTTAACATCGCTGGTGTCTGACCAGTGGTAGAAGCTGAAGTTTGCCATGTAGATTTTTGTTGAATTTTCTGATGTGGAACAATCTTTCACAGACAGTGATTTGTAGGACACTTTGTTGATATTTTGAATGAAATGTAATTATCGATCTTTTATAGAGTTTAAAAACGCGTCTACGTGGTAAATGAAGAGGTTAATTGTAATTATGATAATCTACTTTTGTTCTTTGAACTTCCAAAATTTATCCCTTGGGTTTCTTGGTATTTAATTTTAATGTTTTCCCATAAAAATTGGGGTTTGGAAACGATTTTGCATTAAAAGACTGCTGCTATGAAATATACATTAATCTGTTTATATTAAATCTACGCGTTTAGATTAATTAAGTATATAAACTCATGACCACTTCACCTGTTTTTCATCACGATTTCCTACGAAGATTCATACTTTCAAAAAAGTCGAGTAATATAGTTTATTGTTGATCTGGCGTCATTCACTACTGTAAAATCAGATGATTTAAAGCAGCGTTTTGTCAAGCATATAGAGGAACACGTGTATGAAGATAGGACTACTCTTCAACAGCTGAAGAGATGTTTTGATGCTTTGCAAGTTGGCCTGTTCACGAGAGAGCAGGTTTCCAGAAATCTTATGCGAATGCCTTCAACTTCAGTTCGTGAGCTTTGTTTTGTCAGCAATATAGAGTGCGGTGATAGAGACGTGTAGTTCATGACGACGCTGAAGGACATACATCAAGAAGTTCAGCAATCGATGGAGTTGAAGCTGTCATTTCTTAATTCTCACGGTTATTGTTAGATTTAAAAGTTTATTGGTTCAGTATGTTATTTATGTAATAATTGGACTTTTAAGGTCATGAATAAATGAAAAAAATTTAATCTTATGAATCTATGTTGCGCTTGTAGGAAAAAAAGAGAGAGAATGTCAATTTTAAATTACCATTTTGCATATTTTGAATTTCAAACGTTATGGATATTGTCAGTAAGTACTGATTTGATTTGAAAGCAATTGTCATCATGACATTTCTAAATTTTATTTTAACTTTAATTAAAAGAAAAACACCGTCAATTTGAAATTACCAGTTTGCATATTTTCAATGTCCAAAGCTCAAGAAATTAACATTAATTACTGATTTGATATGCAACAAAATGTCATCGACAGTTATTTTTATTTTTTATGTTAACTTTAATTTTTATCAACAAAAAAATATTGGAGGAACTCTTATCTCATTGGAATGTAACGATTAGGTTAAAAGGTAATTTCATTGTAATTCTAGTTTTCATTTGATAATTTCATTCTATAATTAATTAACCGCATAAATTATAAAAATGTGAGCAGTGGATGTTTTTTAGGAAAACCAATGATGGTCAATATCAGTGGATATCAACAATAAAAATGTGAGCAGTGACAATTTTTTAACTATCAGTGGATAGCAAACAGTGATTTAAATTACCATTTTGCATATTTTGAATTTCAAAAGTTATCGATATTGTCAGTAATTACTGATTTGATTTGAAAGCCATTGTCATCATGACATTTCTAATTTTTATTTTAACTTTAATTAAGAGAAAATAACTGTCAATTTGAAATTCCCATTTTGCATATTTTAGATGTCCAAAGCTCAAGAAATTACCATTAATTACTAATTTTATATGCAACAAAATGTCATCAACATATATATTTTTTATGTTAACTTTAATTTTTATCACCAAAACAAAATTGGAGGAACTCTTATCTCATTGGAATGTAACGATTATGTTAAATGGTAATTCTAGTTTTCATTTGATAATTTCATTCTATAATTAATTAACCTCATAAATTATAAAAATGTGAGCATTAGATGTTTTTTTAGGAAAACCAATGATGGTCAATATCAGTGGATATCAACAATAAAAATGTGAGCAGTGACAATTTTTTAACTATCAGTGGATAGCCAACAGTGATTTAAATTACCATTTTGCATATTTTGAATTTCAAAAGTTATGGATATTGTCAGTAAGTACTGATTTGATTTGAAAGCAATTGTCATCATGACATTTCTAATTTTTATTTTAACTTTAATTAAGAGAAAATAACTGACAATTTTAAATTCCCATTTTGCATATTTTAGATATTTACTGATTTGATTTGAAAGCAGTGGATGTTTTTTAGGAAAACCAATGACGGTCAATATCAGTGGATGTCAACAATAAAAATGTGAGCAGTGACTATTTTTTAAACATCAGTGGATAGTCAACAGTGATTGAAACACTGATGTTTGGACAGTCAGTGGTCAACATAAAGAATGAAGAAACAGAGGTTGTCTTTCAGCAGTGGATAACATTTAACAATCAGATGTTTGAACCAAAACAGTGGTTCTAACAGACTTTTAAGGATTAATGAAAACTATCATTTTTAACTATTTTAAATATATTTGACCTTAAACAGATATTTGACCTTCTATATCAGTTGTTTGGAGTTAAACAGATATTTGACCTTAAACAGATATTTGGACATAAACAGATGTTTGCGCTTAAACAAATGTTTGACATTAAAAAGAAATTTTCCCATAAACATTTGTTTGCAAAAAAAGACCAATTTCAAGAATACTATATCCAAACAATCATAATGAGGAGCTTATTTAACATCCAAGTGTACTACATTTTTATTTAGTAGTATAAAGATCAAACAACTGTTGTATTTATAATACAGATCAAACAAATGAGGTGATGTGATAAATACTGTTACATATAAACACCTCAGTAATATGGCATCTAACAATCTAACAGAGTATAAAACAGTGATGTGATAAATATTGTTACATATAAACACTGTTAACATAAACAAAGGTAGAATATTTGTTGTTGATGCTGCACCACTGTTGTGGATAGGCAGTGGTTCTTCATTGGATTTTAAAGGGTTTGTCTTGAGAGATAAATTCTAGTGAACCACTGCTATACTAAACACTGTTACATAAGAAACACTGATAATTAAAAACTAAAGTTGAATCCGTTGTAGATGCTGAACCACTGCTGCTACTGAACAGTGGTTTTCCTTTGGTTAATCAAACTCTAGGTACATAAGTGCTTGTCTTTAACAGGGCTTTGTCTTCAACAGTGGATAGGCCTCATCAGTCTTTAAGTCCATCAATCTGTATAAGGAGCAGTGGTTAGTTATAACAGTCCTTAGCATGATCAGCTGTTATAACCACTCCATAACCCTTGGAGAGGAAGCAAGTGTCGGACTATTTAACTGAAAGGAATGATTGCAGTACATCCCTGTTGAAAAACAGAGTCGATAAATTTAAGGAAAATGAGGTTGAAAGATGATAAGCCAACAGCGGACGATATCATTCTACAGTTTCGATAAATTCAGGGGTATTCTCAAATAATGCTTCCTAGATGCTTCTAAACAAGCAGCACTTTGGACATTTGTCGATCTTCAAACATCTATTATCTATTTTCTACTATCTATTATCTATTACCTATTATCTATTATATATAATAAATGAAAGGTGATTGCTCCACATGGCCCAAAGTGGATCAATCAACTTTCATTTATTATATATAATAGACAATAGATATTAGATAATAGATAATACATAATAGATGTTTGAAGTGTGACAGCCCACACAATCACAGATACTGTACAACTAATTAATGTTAATTATGTGCTTAATGACTGTGCTTGATTACAACTGACAGTTTAAACTGCTTTATGATTTCTGCATCATACATACATACGCATCATATTTCATACAGTCACTCCATTTATTATACACAAACATTAGTGACATACATGATGCACAAAGCACAGTTAGCACACTGAACGGATAATTCAGTAACATGCTGACAATGCCAGCACATAGACATACAATGTTATGGAGGCAAGTATGAGCCAGGGACAGGGTACTACACTAGTATGGAGTGTAGGGAGGTGAGGACCATAAAACTGCGTCGCTATGTGATAGTTATAGTGCCGGGTAGTGCCTAAAACACACTATAAATGCAGAATTCTGCATTTATTATTAAAATTCAGCATTTTATTATGCTAGTAAAGTGCAAAAATATGGCAGAATGGTCCTGTATGCTTTCCTAAGTGCCGGGAATAAATTGTGTTACAAATATACATATAAAAGACATTTTTCGGATTAGTTAAACACTTTAACGGAACATTGTCTAACCGGACAACCGGACATTACCCGGGACAACAAATTTTTGTCAGTTACATAGTTTTATTATTTTTGGCTAGTCTTGATCCCCGTTTGCCATAACACCCACTAGAAACCAACAAACTAATATCTATGATCATCATACTTGAAATCTAACTTATGTTTACATTTTGGTTGCAAAAGTTACACCCAACCCCCCCCCCCCCATATAACCGAAATCGGTCCCAAGTTGGACCCACAAAATCACCAACTTACTTCCACTCCATACTTCCTTGATTTGTTTTCTTATTTAATTAGATTATGCTTGTTGGAGTGAACATAATATGTGGAATGATCATTATAAGTAAGGTCTCTTAGATTATTTCATCATTTCAAACATTCACCACACTCCTCACTCATCTCTCTCTCTCTCTCTCTTTCGGCTCCACCCCAAACCGCCACCATCACCACCCCTAAACAACCACCTTCATCCACTATCCAAGTTCCATTTAAGCCTTGAAGGTGATCCATGGAGGTTGCAAGTTGAGGAGCATTCAAAGGAGCTTTGTTCTAGCTTTTTCATCAACTTTTCTCATATTCATCTTCACTAGAATCTACCCTAGCCTTGTGCTGGTAGTAAGTTCTTTGTCACACCTTTGTTCATCACATTTTTATGGCTAAAATTTGTAGTATGATGCTTATGTTAAACACTAAAGTAACAAAAACAAGAAGATGAACATGAAACTTTTACATGAAGTTCTACATAAAAGATTAACTTGAAAGTGTAATACTACTAGTTTAATGTTGTCATGAGTATGTTGTTAATTTGATGATGATTTTCGGTTTCGTGATGTTAATCACTAAAGGGTCTTGTTAAATAATGTATGGAACATAATTTAACAAGAAAAGAAAATGGTTTGTGTTACATAAAAAGGGCCACTTTCTAACTACTTATGAACTTGGTAAAAATGATATTTTTTTTTATGAAATATGATTAAACTAGTAGAATGGTGATCATGTTGATTCAAGACTTACAAGAAACTTTTCTAAATAAACCAAGTAAAAGAATAGGTTTTTGGAAGAACCATGACTCTACATACACTTACATTATTTTTAGAAACAAAATAAATGTAAGAACATTTATTTACAAGAAAAGTTCAAGAGTATTATTTTTGTAAATATTATTTACAAGTTGTAAACAAGTAACTCGTTTAAGAGAATGGTTTTTAAGGAAATAAATACGTTTCGGAAGGTAACTAAGCTCACTAAAGGTTTTACCAAGTTACTACGCGTTTTCGGAATATGTCAAGTTCACGATTATTATGTAACACATATATTTTTGCACTTGGTATTGTAAAGTTTGTTTGTTGATTAATTTCGAAAAGAAAACGATATGCTTAAAAGCATGGACACTCCCGTATTAGGGGAAACTCTGGCGAAATTTTCTAAAAATCCCAAGACTTAAAAGAATATATTTTTCCAAACCAATATTACAAGTATATTTTATGACTTGTGTTTCGACTATAAACTTCGCCATATTTTTGTAACAAAATAAAAGTGTCGGAGGTTGACTTTCGTAAATAAAATTTGATAAATATATATATGTAGAATATATATTTTACACTAAAACTCTTGTGTGATTATTTGTTTATTTTGAGAACTAGTTATATTATTTTTAGGGAAAAATAATATAACTTATGTATACCATGAATTTACGACTCCAAAATGATACCAAAACTTTCACGAAATAAATATTTAAGTTACGCAAGTATTGTTGTATTACGAAGCGCTAAAACGTCACTTATATAGTATTTCGGAAAATAATCTTGCACGTATGCTTTTGGTAAAAATATTAATTTGGAAAATTTATGAAGTAAAATATAATATTTTTGGGAAAAATATATATATTTTGGAATTAAGATGTTTTGACAAGTGATTAAAATATATTTTTCAAAGTGGGACTTAAAATATATTTTTCGGAATTACAAGTGTACATGTATAAATACCCCCATCCTTGGGAAGGAAATACACTTATAAATAATTAAGAAGTGTGAATGCGAAATAGTTGCCTAACTATATTTTTTCCTAAAGACAAGAGTTAAGTTAAAATAATTAATATTATTTTAACAAGTATAATATCAAAGTAACGCAACTCAAAACACTAAACCTTAAGCCAAGGCATGGCCCGTTCGTCTAATAGACATTAGTACGTGTAGGTCGTCAAGCAGCAGACCGAGTTTGAGATTGACGTTACAGGATACGCACTTCTGTGAGTTCATGTCCCCCCCTTTTCTCTTAACTGTTTTCAGTTTTATACCTCGGGGGTGGAATACATGTTACAATTATTACAAACATTTATTTACATGGTATGGTTAGTTTAGGGAGGGTTTATACTACTAGATCATGTGAAGGGTGGGCACAACACTTGAGGCCATTAATCCTCGTTGTTAGGATCGAGGGACACAAGAGTGATAGATCTATTTGGGTGTAGCGAGCCCACACCCGTGAGGCCGGGGCGGCCCATAGAGGTGACTGTGTCTTACAGCCGAAGCCCGGTAACAAATATGCTAGGTTTGAGTTTCCCTGCACCTTTTCACACATACCGGTGGCTTTACAACCCATTGGTGATCTCTTTTTCCTTAATGCTACATACCAGGGACTTTTATACATACTTGAAAGGTTTATACATACTCACTTTTACATGAACACGCTCAACTTTTGTTGATTTTTCAAACTACATGTATTTCAGGAAATTAGTGGATCTGGCAAGGTATGCAATCACGTCAAGTTGCGTAAGGAATAATGATGTCATCCAGGTTTAGGAAGTGTGACCCTTACCTAGACGGGTTGCAAGTCTTAAACCGTATTTCTAGTCAAGTCTTTTGTCGTGTCGTATGAACATGTTTTTAATTTTGTCATGGTTGTATGTTGTTTTATGTGTCGACTTTTAAAAACAATGATGTTGTGGTAACTTTTAAAACTTAATGGATGGATGACTATCATGTGTTTTATTTCATATAGTATTGTTATGATTGTGCTATGGTATTAAGAAGTCACACCAAATAAACCCACGCTTTCGCAAATGCCAGGGTGTGACAGCTTGGTATCAGAGCCTCGATCATAGCGAACTTGGATTCTTTCTCGAGTCTAGACTATGATCACTAGGGCTCTCACGAAAACATTTTACATTGCATACACTAAACGTCCAGATCCAGGGTACAAAACATTTTTACAAACAAAAAGGCATAAATACACTTTTCAAAAATATTATTTCAGTCTTCGAGACTGAGGGAGTTCAGTCTTAGAGGCTGAGGGAGGTTTAGCCTTAGAGGCTAGGAAGTTCAGTCTGAGAGACTGAGGGAGGTTCAGTCTTAGAGGCTGAGGGGTTCAATCTTAGAGATTGGGGAGGTTAGTCTTAGAGACTGGGAGGTTGGTCTTAGAGACCAGGGAGTTAGTCTGAGAGGCTAGGAAGTTCAGTCTGAGAGGCTGGGAGGGGTAGTCTGGGAAGACTAGGAGGATTGCTTGCTTGCATTATTGTGACTTACATTTTTATTTGATTTCATATTGATATTTGTGGATATGTGTGGTTGTGTTACAGACACCATGGTTTCTTCTTCCGACACAGGAGTATCAGACACAGTGGACCCCATGGCAGTTGTGTCAGACGATGAGATACCATCAGAGGGAGACGTCTACACGTCCGACACCACGAGTACAGATGACGATGATTTTCAGCCGTTCGCGCTGCCAGACATCGGAGTTGAGCCTGCTGATAGCATTCCTGCCGGGGATCTACCTCTTGCGGTGATCCCTGCTTCCGTACTGCTTGCTGCTGTCCCCATGGCGTATGTGCCACTCGATGCCGTATCTGATGACGACATTGATCTGTTCGAGGAGGGTCCCCCTGAGGATGACTATGAGGGCGAGGCCCCGATCGATGTTGATGTTATCCTTCCTATTGCTGAGGCCCCTGTAGAGGAGGCTCCAGTTGGTTCACCTGTTCCAGACTCATTGGAGTCTGTGGCATCTGCGTCCTTGCACGATCAGGGTGTGCAGCATCACTCTCCTGACGCCGACCACGACATGGCGATGTCAGCTGCACCTGGTCCGTTACATGAGTTTGAGTTTGACCACGAGATCGATGACGATTTTGACCCAGTTTTTCCCCCTGGTTTCGACCCTGATCATGATGTTGAGTTTATTCATATGGACCAGCCTTTAGAGGCGCCAGTGGCTCCCATTGATCCGTTGTTTGAGATTCCTGTCGATTTTGATATGGACCTTGACGACCCTGAGCCCGTCGTAGCACCCGAGCCTGTTGTTGACCATGGCCCTGTTCTTGATGGTGCACCGGCCATTGCACCTCTTGTTGATGATATACCCATTGCTGACCTTCCCGTTGTGGCACTACCATTGGTGGATGATCCTGTTATTGATGCACCCATTGTTTCACCTGTGGTACCTGCTTTAGGCCCTGTGCATGCTGACCATGTGCCGTTCGCCACGCATGTTGACCCTCGATACGCCGACACCCTCAACGGGTGGATCGAGGATGATGATTACCCACCGTATGTGATACCCGTCACACCTCCCGTGGCACCTATTTATGCACCCACTGATATCCCATTGTTCCACCCACACACCACGGACGCCCATCGCACTGATCTTCCCATCACATTCCTCCAGGACATACCGCCACCTCGTCCTGGAGAGGGTTCATCGAGGTAGCCGCCTGTTTCTGTTCCACCCGTACTGTCATCTCCTTTTCCGTTTCTGTCACAGCTTCCTCATATTACGCCACCTACTGCACCATCATTCGTACCATCAGGCGAGCCATTTTTGTGGACAACGCCCCCTGTTATGCCATTATCTGACCCGTACCACCCATTTCATGTGGGGTACACTACCGAGGATACACTTGCGTCGCTGCAGCTATAGCAGGACGCACTGAGCCGTCGTATTCAGGAGTTAGAGTGAGCTCCACGTCCGCCTTGTCACTGTCTGACCCCCTTTGCAGCACCGCACACTCCCCTTCTGCTTCCACCTGATTCAGATGTTCGTTTCCTTTCATCTGAGCAGCAGATTGCCTATTTGCTGCGCGTCATTCATGCCTTAGAGGAGGATTGGGTGCACATGCGCCGGTTGCTATTCTCTCTTCTTCCTCCTCCTCCTCCACCGCCATCAGCATAGGCATTTTTGGTCTGTTGCAGGTAGTGTTATTTTGGTGAGAAGACAGCGATTGAGCCGACTACACAGCATTTTGAAGACCGCATTTTGACATCATGACTTTTGATATGTGATTTTTGGTGGTTGTATATTACTAGATAGTTTCGACAGGGGTGATGTGGCCCCTAGTCGCTTTTGATGTATGATACAGTTATAAAACTTGTAAACATTGTATTGTGGTCTTGATTATATAATAGCTCAATCGCAGTATTCTCATTACATGCATTGTTGATTTATTTGTTTTGTATTATAACATGGGATGTTATGGGATATGAGGTTGATGGGTGTGATCATATACGCAAATTACCTACTTACCATACTTACTATGACCTGACCAATATGATCTTCTTTTAGAAGATGCCTCCAAGACGCAATATACGCATGCCTACTACTGAGGTGGAACTCCAAGGGATAATTGTCGCAGCCATAGCTCAGTATGCGGCCTCCCATGGAGAAACAAGCGGAAATATCTCGAACAACAACGGCAACAACAACCCACCCAACGGTAATGACAAGTCGCTTGAGACTTATTACGATACATTGGGATATTTCTAGCACGTCCTATGACACCATTTGTAAATGCTAACGTATGTGCAGGGTGCACCTACAAGCAATTCCTCGATTGTAAGCCTGTAAATTTCGACGGCATTGGGGGTGCTATTGCATTCGTCCGGTGGGCTGAGAAGACAGATTCTGTTTTAAGAATGAGCAAGTGTACTCCCCAGTAACAAGTCACCTACATCTCAGGATTGTTTCTGGATGGTGCCCTATCGTGGTGGAACCTACAAGTGCAAACGTTGGGAGAAGCGGCAGCTTATGCGTTAACCTGGAATGAGCTGAAAGAACTAATGAGGAAGAAGTACTGCTCGCGAGCTGAAATACAGAAGCTAGAAACTGAGTTCTGGCATCTAAAAATGGATGGCCCTAAGATTGCAGAATATGTTCAGAGATTTCATGATTTGTCCCATGTAGTGCCGTACATGGTCACACCCGAATTTAAACGCATCGAACGCTTCATCTGGGGATTGGCACCCCAGATCATGAGTATGGTTACCACGTCTAAGCCTGCAACGATCACGGAAGCCATCGACCTCAGTGTGGCACTTACTGAGGAAGCGATTAGATTGAACAAGTTTTCAGTTTCGGAACCAAAGAAGAAGGAGACTCATGTGGAGTCGTCTGGTGAAAACAAACGGAAATTTTCCAATTTCAAACAAGGTGCCAGTAACGTGAGCAAGAAGGGTGAGTCGAACACACCGGCCAGAGCCACAACCGGTGTCGAAAACAAAGGAAAGGGTTACATGGGCACTCTGCCCAAGTGTGATACATACCAGCGCCATCACTCTGGCCCGTGTAGATTGAGGAGATGCGAGTCATGTGGGAAGAACAGCCACTCGAAGGATACGTGTTGGGCCGGAAATGGTACTGGGCATGGTGGTAATCGAGGTTATGGGAATGGTAATGGAAACCGCCAACAAGGAGGAAATGGCGGAAATGGAAACCGTGGAAATTTTGCGAACCAAGCAGGTAGTGGAAATCGCAACCAAAACAACACTCAAGGTGGAAATGGAAATGGTAACGGTCGGGGACCGGGATGTTTCAATTGTGGAGACATCGGGCACTTTAAGAGGGAATGCCCAAAACTGAACCAAGCACGGGGAAGAGTCTTTAACATTGGTGCAAGGGAAGCGTGCCAGGATCCAAACGTTGTCACTGGTACGTTCCCTATAAACCAACGCTTTGCATCTGTTCTGTTTGATACTGGTGCCGATTATAGCTTCGTATCGTTAGAATTTAAAAATATGCTTGGAATAACTGCTAGTAAGTTAGACGTTCTGTACTCGATTGAATTGGCGAATGGGAAACTAGTTGAAACGGGTGAAGTCATCAGAGGATGCGTGATTGAGCTGGGAGGACACAAGTTCACTTTGGATCTACTACCAGTCGAGTTGGGAAGTTTCGACGTGGTGGTAGGGATGGATTGGTTATCGAGCAACAAAGCCGAGATTGTTTGCCACGAGAAGACCATCCGCATCCCAATGGCAGATGGAGAGACGATCGTAGTTCATGGAGAAAAGCGCGATACGCCTCTGAGAATCATTAGCTGTCTGAAAGCTAGAAAGTGCTTACAGAAGGGATGTGTTGCCTTCTTGGCACACATCGTGGATAAAGAAGCTACTGAGCCAAAGATCGAAGACATTCCAGTTGTAAAAGAATATCCTGAAGTCTTTCCAGAAGACTTACCAGGATTGCCGCCACAGCGACAAGTGGAGTTTCGCATTGACTTGATCCCAGGTGCCGCGCCGGTAGCTAAGGCACCCTATAGACTTGCGCCTTCGGAAATGCAGGAATTGTCGACGCAACTTCAAGAGCTATTGGATAAAGGGTTTATCAGACCAAGCTTCTCACCTTGGGGAGCTCCAGTTCTGTTCGTCAAAAAGAAGGATGATAGTTTTCATATGTGTATAGACTACCGCGAGCTTAATAAGTTGACTATCAAGAACAGATATCCTCTGCCAAGGATCGATGACATGTTCGATCAGTTGCAAGGTTCGAGCTTTTATTCAAAGATCGACCTTCAATCAGGATATCATCAGTTAAGGATACAAGAGGAAAGTATCCCAAAGACGGCCTTTAGGACTCGTTATGGACATTACGAGTTCCTGGTTATGCCGTTTGGGCTGACAAACGCACCAGCAGTGTTCATGGATTTAATGAACAGAGTCTGCAAGCCGTACCTCGACAAGTTCGTGATTGTATTCATTGATGACATTTTGATCTATTCAAAGACGAAGGACGAGCACGAACAGCACTTAAGAGCTATTCTGGAACTACTTAAAAAGGAGAAGTTATACGCTAAGTTCTCGAAGTGCGAGTTCTGGCTGCGCGAAGTCCAATTTCTTGGACATGTGGTTAATGGAAATGGAATCCATGTGGATCCAACAAAGATCGAGGCGATCAAGAATTGGGAGACTCCAAAGACGCCAACCGAGATTCGACAGTTCTTAGGTTTGGCTGGTTATTATCGAAGGTTCATTGAGGATTTCTCTAAAATCGCTCAACCTCTGACCGCGCTCAAACAGAAAGACAAGAAGTTTGATTGGGGTGACAAACAGGAAGAAGCGTTTCAGTTGTTGAAGAACAAGCTTTGTGATGCACTGATCTTATCGCTACCCGAAGGAACGGACGACTTCGTGGTATACTGTGACGCCTCGCGTCAAGGTCTGGGTTGCGTACAGATGCAGCGCCAGAAGGTTATAGCATATGCGTCACGCCAGTTGAAGATTCACGAGAAGAATTATACCACGCACGACTTGGAACTAGGCGCGGTGGCATTTGCATTAAAGATCTGGCGACACTATTTGTATGGCACGCGATGCACGATCTTCACTGATCACAAGAGCCTGCAGCACATATTTGACCAAAAGGAGCTTAACATGAGACAAAGACGCTGGGTTGAACTATTGAACGACTAAGATTGTGAGATCAAGTATCACCCAGGGAAGGCGAATATGGTCGCCGATGCCCTGAGTCGAAAGGAAAGGATCAAGCCCAGAAGGGTTAGGGTTCTGGAAATGATTGTCCAGACAGACCTCTCATTGCGCATTCGTGCTGCACAAAGAGAAGCACTTAAAGAAAGGAACATTGTGAATGAGTATCTCCGTGGGATGGAGAAGCAGTTGGTACCAAACGAGGAAGGAACTTTGTGCTTCATGAAACGAATTTGGGTTCCTCTGTTTGGTGGATTGAGAAAGGTTATTTTCGATGAGGCTCATAAGTCGCGGTACTCGATTCATCTAGGAGCGGATAAGATGTACCAAGACCTAAAGGACTTTTACTGGTGGCCAAGGATGAAAGGCGACGTGGCGATATACGTTGGTAAGTGTTTTACTTGCGCCAAAGTAAAAGCCGAATATCAAAAACCGTCGGGTCTCTTGCAGCAACCTGAAATACCCAAATGGAAATGGGAACAGATTTCCATGGACTTCATAACGAAACTGCCAAAGACGCCCAAGGGCCACGATACAATTTGGGTAATAGTAGACCGCCTAACAAAGTCTGCGCACTTTTTACCAATCAAGGAGAAGGACAACACTACTAAACTTGCTAAAATATACATGCGAGAGATTGTTGCACGTCATGGAGTGCCTCTCTCGATTATCTCCGATAGAGATGGGAGATTTGTATCAAGGATTTGGCAATCCTTCCAAGAAGCTTTTGGCTCGCAGTTGAATATAAGCACTGCTTTTCACCCACAAACTGATGGCTAGAGCGAGCGAACAATTCAAACACTGGAAGATATGCTAAGAGCATGTGTGATGGATCTGGGTGGTAGTTGGGATAATCATTTACCATTGGTCGAATTTTCGTACAACAACAGCTACCACACCAGTATTGGAGCCGCGCCATTTGAAGCTCTTTATGGACGCAAGTGTCGATCACCGCTATGTTGGGCTTATGCGGGTGATAGACAGCTTGTTGGTCCCGAAATAGTGCAAGAGACAACAGACAAGATCTTCCAAATTCGAGAACGCATCAAGGCGGCTCGCGACAGACAGAAAGGCTATACAAATCAACGGAGGAAACCTTTGGAGTTTCAAGTTGGGGATATGGTTTTGTTAAAAGTTTCACCCGGGAAGGTTGTGGCACGCTTTGGGAAGCGTGGGAAGTTGAATCCGCGTTACATTGGCCCGTTCAGAATCCTGCAAAGGATTGGGCTTGTAGCCTACAAGTTGGACATGCCGGCTGAACTTAATGGCGTTCACGATACATTTCACGAATCTAATCTGAAAAAGAGTCCAACACAAGAGACAGTGATCATTCCTGCGGACGAAGTTCATGTCGACGACACGCTCCACTTTACTGAAGAACCCGTTGAGGTTAAGGATTGGAAAGTTAACAAAACACGCAGGAGTAGTGTCAAGCTCGTCAAAGTTCGATGGAATGCACGACACGGCCCAGAATTCACGTGGGAACGTGAGGATCGTATGAAGGCCAAATACCCCCATTTATTTCCCAAGACCCCTGCAACTAGAAGCAGAACCTAAAATTTCGGGACGAATTTTTCTTAACGGGGGGAGAATGTGACAACCCTCACAATCACAGGTACTGTACAATTAATTAATGTTAATTATGTGCTTAATGACTGTGCTTGATTACAACTGACAGTTTAAACTGCTTTATGATTTCTGCATCATACATACATACGCATCATATTTCATACAGTCACTCCATTTATTATACACAAACATTAGTGACATACGTGATGCACAAAGCACAGTTAGCACACTGAACGGATAATTCAGAAACATGCTGACAATGCCAGCACATAGACATAAAATGTTATGGAGGCCAGTATGAGCCAGGGACAGGGTACTACACTAGTATGGAGTGTAGGGAGGTGAGGACCATAAAACTGTATCGCTAGGTGATAGTTATAGTGCCGGGAAGTGCCTAAAACACACTATAAATGCAGAATTCTGCATTTATTATTAAAATTCAGCATTTTATTATGCTAGTAAAGTGCAAAAATATGGCAGAATGGTCATGTATGCTTTCCTAAGTGCCGGGAATAAATTGTGTTACAAATATACATATAAAAGACATTTTTCGGATTAGTTAAACACTTTAACGGAATAACCGGACAACCGGACATTACCCGGGACACCAAATTTTTGTCAGTAACATAGTTTTATTTTTTTTGGCTAGTCTTGATCCCCGTTTGCCATAACACCCACTAGAAACCAACAAACTAATATCTATGATCATCATACTTGAAATCTAACTTATGTTTACATTTTGGTTGCAAAAGTTACACCCAACCCCCCCTCCCCCATATAACTGAAATCGGTCCCAAGTTGGACCCACCAAATCACCAACTTACTTCCACTCCATACTTCCTTGATTTGTTTTCTTATTTAATTAGATTATGCTTGTTGGAGTGAACATAATATGTGGAATGATCATTATAAGTAAGGTCTCTTAGATTATTTCATCATTTCAAACATTCACCACACTCCTCACTCATCTCTCTCTCTCTCTCTCTTTCGGCTCCACCCCAAACCGCCACCATCACCACCCCTAAACAACCACCTTCATCCACTATCCAAGTTCCATTTAAGCCTTGAAGGTGATCCATGGAGGTTGCAAGTTGAGGAGCATTCAAAGGAGCTTTGTTCTAGCTTTTTCATCAACTTTTCTCATATTCATCTTCACTAGAATCTACCCTAGCCTTGTGCTGGTAGTAAGTTCTTTGTCACACCTTTGTTCATCACATTTTTATGGCTAAAATTTGTAGTATGATGCTTATGTTAAACACTAAAGTAACAAAAACAAGAAGATGAACATGAAACTTTTACATGAAGTTCTACATAAAAGATTAACTTGAAAGTGTAATACTACTAGTTTAATGTTGTCATGAGTATGTTGTTAATTTGATGATGATTTTCGGTTTCGTGATGTTAATCACTAAAGGGTCTTGTTAAATAATGTATGGAACATAATTTAACAAGAAAAGAAAATGGTTTGTGTTACATAAAAAGGGCCACTTTCTAACTACTTATGAACTTGGTAAAAATGATATTTTTTTTTATGAAATATGATTAAACTAGTAGAATGGTGATCATGTTGATTCAAGACTTACAAGAAACTTTTCTAAATAAACCAAGTAAAAGAATAGGTTTTTGGAAGAACCATGACTCTACATACACTTACATTATTTTTAGAAACAAAATAAATGTAAGAACATTTATTTACAAGAAAAGTTCAAGAGTATTATTTTTGTAAATATTATTTACAAGTTGTAAACAAGTAACTCGTTTAAGAGAATGGTTTTTAAGGAAATAAATACGTTTCGGAAGGTAACTAAGCTCACTAAAGGTTTTACCAAGTTACTACGCGTTTTCGGAATATGTCAAGTTCACGATTATTATGTAACACATATATTTTTGCACTTGGTATTGTAAAGTTTGTTTGTTGATTAATTTCGAAAAGAAAACGATATGCTTAAAAGCATGGACACTCCCGTATTAGGGGAAACTCTGGCGAAATTTTCTAAAAATCCCAAGACTTAAAAGAATATATTTTTCCAAACCAATATTACAAGTATATTTTATGACTTGTGTTTCGACTATAAACTTCGCCATATTTTTGTAACAAAATAAAAGTGTCGGAGGTTGACTTTCGTAAATAAAATTTGATAAATATATATATGTAGAATATATATTTTACACTAAAACTCTTGTGTGATTATTTGTTTATTTTGAGAACTAGTTATATTATTTTTAGGGAAAAATAATATAACTTATGTATACCATGAATTTACGACTCCAAAATGATACCAAAACTTTCACGAAATAAATATTTAAGTTACGCAAGTATTGTTGTATTACGAAGCGCTAAAACGTCACTTATATAGTATTTCGGAAAATACTCTTGCACGTATGCTTTTGGTAAAAATATTATTTTGGAAAATTTATGAAGTAAAATATAATATTTTTGGGAAAAATATATATATTTTGGAATTAAGATGTTTTGACAAGTGATTAAAATGTATTTTTCTAAGTGGGACTTAAAATATATTTTTCGGAATTACAAGTGTACATGTATAAATACCCCCATCCTTGGGAAGGAAATACACTTATAAATAATTAAGAAGTGTGAATACGAAATAGTTGCCTAACTATATTTTTTTCTAAAGACAAGACTTAAGTTAAAATAATTAATATTATTTTAACAAGTATAATATCAAAGTAACGCAACTCAAAACACTAAATCTTAAGCCAAGGCACGGCCCGTTCGTCTAATAGACATTAGTACGTGTAGGTCGTCACGCAGCAGACCGAGTTTGAGATTGACGTTACAGGATACGCACTTCTGTGAGTTCATGTCCCCCCTTTTCTCTTAACTGTTTTTAGTTTTATACTTCGGGGGTAGAATACATGTTACAATTATTACAAACATTTATTTACATGGTATGGTTAGCTTAGGGAGGGTTTATACTACTAGATCATGTGAAGGGTGGGCACAACACTTGAGGCCATTAATCCTCGTTGTTAGGACCGAGGGACACAAGAGTGATAGAACTATTTGGGTGTAGCGAGCCCACACCCGTGAGGCTGGGGCGGCCCATAGAGGTGACTGTGTCTTACAGCCGAAGCCCGGTACCAAATATGCTAGGTTTGAGTTTCCCTGCACCTTTTCACACATACAGGTGGCTTTGCAACCCATTGGTGATCTCTTTTTCCTTAATGCTACATACCAGGGACTTTTATACATACTTGAAAGGTTTATACATACTCACTTTTACATGAACTCGCTCAACTTTTGTTGATTTTTCAAACTACATGTATTTCAGGAAATTAGTGGATCTGGCAAGGTATGCAATCACGTCAAGCTGCGTAAGGAATAATGATGTCATCCAGGTTTAGGAAGTGTGACCCTTACCTGGACGGGTTGCAAGTCTTAAACCGTATTTCTAGTCAAGTCTTTTGTCATGTCGTATGAACATGTTTTTAATTATGTCATGGTTGTATGTTGTTTTATGTGTCGACTTTTAAAAACAATGATGTTGTGGTAACTTTTAAAACATAATGGATGGATGACTATCATGTGTTTTATTTCATATAGTATTGTTATGATTGTGCTATGGTATTAAGAAGTCACACCAAATAAACCCACGCTTCCGCAAAAGCCAGGGTGTGACATGAAGGCCGACAAATGTCCAAAGTGCTGCTTGTTTAAAAGCATCTAGGAAGCATTATTTGAGAATACACCTGAATTTATCGAAACTGTAAAATGATATCGTCCGCTGTTGGCATATCATCTTTCAACCTCATTTTCACTAAATTTATCGACTCTGTTTTTCAACAGGAATGTACTGCAATTATTACCTTATTTAAGATACCTTCAATTGCATCTTCTGATAAATCAACATTCATTTCACTGAAAAGATATGTTCAACTGCATCTTCAATCATGAACTATTTAAATAAATGGATGAAATCATCCAAAAATACCCTAAATAAAACTAATTCAACCATCCAACCATATGATACTTGCGGTATTAGAATGCCCATTTTTACCTTATTTCAACAGGGATGAAATCATAAGTAAAACATAAAAAAAACCAAACACCTGCTATTTGTCGTCCAAATCTTTTAGTTGGTCCTCATAGTCCTACAACCTTTCAAAGTCGTTGGAGTCGATCGATAATCTCAGCAGCTAATTCACAAACAACAGCAAACAACAATAGCAAGTCACCAAACAATCGACCTAAAAATCATATAAAAGCCCAAATATAAAACAAACCCTAACCTAAAACTCAAGATGGAAAAATGAAAAAATATATTTATAACTAACCCTAAACCTCAAATCCATTACAGCATAACAAAGAGAACTGCATGACGCAGAGCTGACAACCTCAAATCATCTCCGTCATCAACTTAGCAGCGGAAACCTAGCCAAAGCACAACAATAAGTAAATACGCATGAAGATCAAATGAGTGAACAATTAAAACAAAGATTGACACTTATAGAACGGAAGTTATTGATAATCTAACCTTGATTCGGAGCATTATTCTGAACATCGATCGGAATAGAGTAGAGCAGAGGGAGAGAGAAAGTGGGAAGCCCTAAATCAGTAAATGAGGGAGGATATAAATAAAAGAGGGCAGTGGTACTGTTGGGCGGGAAAAGGGAAAAAACGATGCCCTCATCTACTGACACGTGGCCCAAATAACTTTCATTTATTATATATAATAGATTACCCTACATCCAACTTCTTTTAATCCCCAAGTCAATTGGGATTGGTTCAGTTAGTTTGCGAATGGTTGAAGAAAATAAGTTGAAATTTAAGAGTGGTGTGATACAAATTAAAAGTTAGGAGTGTTTATCAGCTAGTTGGTGAAAGTTAGGGTTATTTAAATTCGAGAAAAATGCCTGGATAGTCCCTGTGGTTTTCCCATTTTCACCTTTAGTCCCTAACTTTCTAAAATTACAGCTATAGTCCCCAACCTTTGCAATTTCGTTCCCGGATAGTCCCTGGCGGGGATGGAGGTTAGTTTTTGGTGTTAAGTGGATGTGAAATTACTAAAATGCCCTTGTTATTAAAAAAATCTAAATTATTCCATCTAAAATTAAATGGGGCCCACCATTTTATTAAAATATAAAAACTCACCCTCCATTCTACCCTACCCCTATCCCTCTCTGTTTCTTCCCGACCCACCATGTTGTGTATGAAGATGTTGATCTATATCATCAATACAAACTACAGGCATTAGAATATTCATACGAAGAAATTTAAACCTAATTAGTGACAAAAGCATCAATTTAAACCTAGTGTGAACAACCATCTCACCGCTGCACAAACCGTCGGTCGCCGCCGTTGTCCATCATCATCTCCGTCGCCGCTGCTGCTGCTTTCAGCGACCTCTCGCCGTTCAAATAAAAATGGAAACCGAACAGTACCTCGGTGAAATCTCAGCTCCCTGTTTTCTCCACCGTCTCCTTCACTTCCATATCTCCTTGCAGGTTATCTTCACTTTACTTTATCTTCAAAATATCATTATTATCAGAAAATTAATAGTAACACTTGCTTTTTATTGTCGACCAGGAACTGGTTCGCAGCTTCTGTTCTATGACCTAGCTATTTCCACTATGATTGCTTCATATCAAGTGTTTGACGGAATTAAGGTTCACGGGATATGTTGTATGATGTCACCGGATACTGAAAGTACTTTCAGAGTGGCTGTGTTTGGTGAACGCAGACTCATATTATCTGTATTCAACATTCAGTTGCCGGATCATGATGATAAAACTCTTGTTAATTTGGTTTCTTTAAGCAAAATTGTTTAGCTTATCGTTTCGATAAGACCGTGTTTTCCTCGATCTTCAGTGGTGATGATGGCGGCGGTGGGGATGGTTGTGGCAGTGGTGGTTACGGTGAAGTGGGGGTAGATGGTGGTGGTGATTGAATGTGGATATGGCAGTGGTTTTCCTCGATTTTTCAAGAGCAGAAAGGAAGGGAGGGTTGGGTTGGTGAATGGTGAAGAAGGAAGGGACGGTGGGGTTAGGGTTGGTCGCCGGTCGTATGTTGTATGTCGGAGAAGAAGAGGAAGGGATTGTTGATTTTTTATTAAATTGTTTTTATAATATAGGTGGACCCCACAATATAATTAAATTTCTTTTTTATTGTTTTAATTTTTATGTTTAATAGCAAGGGCATTTTAGTAATTTCACATCCATTTAACACCAAAAATTAACCCCCATTTGCGTCAGGGACTATCCGGGAATGAAATTGCAAAAGTTGGGGACTATAGCTGTAATTTTAGAAAGTTTGGGACTAAAGGTGAAAAAATGGCAAACCACAGGGACTATCCGGGCATTTTTCTCTTTAAATTCAATATCCCAAAATCAAAATATGTTTAAGGTTCTACTTCACATTTACTTTTTTTTAATATTATAAATTGATGTCGTTTACCATTTTTGTTATTCTAATGTACAATGCTTTATCAATTTCAAATATATCACTGTGACGTGTCTATCACCATCTACGTTTCGATTAAAGTTTCGTTCAAATTCGAAAGAATTAATTATAAATGATTATTTTGTTCGTTACCGTGACCAATCGTACGATACCGTCCAAACAACTTCGGTAGTAATACCAATATTCGTTTTATGGTTTCCGATGTAAATTTTGTTGAAAACGAACTTTTATTCACAATAGAGCATTTTTATATCAAAAGCTACAACGAGTGTTAGCACCGTACCGGTGCCATGACGAACCAAGTTGATATCGTCCCAAGAATGTTAGTACCATGTCGATTCTGAAAAAACATTAGTAGCCGCATTGGTACTATCGAAACCGTTACTCACATTCGATGTTATGGTTTCCGGTCGATGTAAAACATTTGTCGATATCCTTTCGAGCATGTATTGACTTTATTTTTTAGGTCTTTATCTTTCGATTGCTATACCGAGTACTAGTATCGTACCGATACGGTAATAAACATAATCAATGCCAACCGAATACCTATCGCAATTCAGAAAGAAATTCTACTAGTTATCAATTAATTATTGTTGCAGTCACGATCTAAAATTTCTCTAGTTAATAAGTTTTTAGATATGTTATCGTTTATTATTCAAAAAGAAAAGATGTTTGGGGCTTTGCTTTTGTAATATAAATGTAACTCAAAACTCGTCCCATACAAGTCTCTCTCTCTCTCTCTCTCTCTCTCTCTCTCTCTCTACCATAATCATGATTTGTGGATTTGACAAACCAAGGAATTCGGGAGTTGCTTTCTATAATCGAGTTGAATATATGGGCCCAAGTCAGTAACGGTGAGGGATTCCCCCCATTGGCCCAAGCCCACAAAATTACACAAGAGTCAAGACACAATTAAATCACAATATGTGAGGCCCAATACAGAAACATTCCATGTTGGGGAGTGCCTATGGATGTTACTTGTTAATTGCACTAGAATCATAATACAAAAATAAATTCTACTATATCGTCCAATTATATATATGAACTAGATCCGTAAGTATTGTTATTATCCTTTCCTCACCAACTTCATACCTAATCATCTGAACTTAACTTGAAATGGTACATATACATTTTCAAAAACATGTACCAGTTCTTAAACATGAGTATGAGTGAGTAACATACTAACATAGGAGGTAAGAATAATAACAATTATAATAAAACATCCTTCAACTTTTTATGTATTCAAGTAATGAGTTGTTAACTGAAATGATTCAGAAAACAAGAGTATACGTAATAAAAAACAGGTAGAGTACGTAGGAAGTAAATTACAACTCAGGATACTAGGATTCTAATAATCTAGTTTAGTTTATATTTAGAAGTGAGTGAAGGAAATAAACTAGGTGATGATAGGGTGACTTTTCTCTTAGAATGGTAGGGCCAACGTCTAGTTTGCTGGCTATTCTTTAACTCGATTAATCTTCAGTTCGGTTCGTTTACACTAATATAGCCCGAGCTTGGCTCATTTTGAACTCTATATCCAAAGCTTAAACTGGGCTCGTGAAATTTTTTTATGTTCGACCTCATTTGGGCAAGGATTGCTTGTTATTTATTTATTATTTGATTATTGTATTTATATTAAATGTATATAACTATATAGAAAACCCTATCTATATAAAAAACCCTAGAAAACCCAACCTCCCGACATTTTTTTTTTGAAAAAAATAACACATGTAATATACATGTTTTTAAGAGTTTTGGGCCAAAAAAATCAAAAAAGCGCCAAAGGGATAATTTAAAAAAAAAAATCAGCATTTTCTGTCTTTTGTGCCTAACACATGTTAGGCACTGAAATTTGTTTATTTTTTTTTTAAATCCCTTCGGCGCTTTTTTTGTTTTTTTTTTGGCCCAACACACTCTAAAACATGTATATTACATGTGTTATTTTTTTCAAAAAAAAAAATGTCGGGAGGTTGGGTAAAAATGGGGGGAGATTTGGGTTTCCAGAGTTTTCTACCTAAAGAGGGTTTTCTGTCTAGCATTGTCCTATAATGTTATACACATTTATTATATTAAATAAAAATTATTATATTTATATTATTAGATAAGTAATAAGCTTGTTTGGGCTTGCGAACCTAGCCGAGTTCGTTTTGTGAAGCACGAATCGTTTATTTGTAAAAGAAGTTATATTTTTAATAGACGTGATTTCTTCCAATGTATCTCACGGATTTCTTGCCTCACTCTCCTCCGTTTGACTAACTTATTTCCATAGATAGTTAATTAATCCATAAGACTAGTGGGTGTGGGCATGGCCAAGGGGCGTTGTTGGCCCTTTAACGTCAGGTACACCACCTCGGGTTGACGTTTTGGTGGGAGTTGTTAGAGAAACTGGTAGTGATAAGAACTGCAAAATAATATGAAACGGAAATAAACAAATAGTTAATGAGAACCGGGCTTGTGTTTGACACAATTCCCTTAAACAGATTCGTCGTCTGTTCCCAGGGTACGCCGGTTGGAAACAGCAACAGCGCACTGCCAGACTTGAACACTTGCCTGAAAAGAAAAAGGAGAATGCTGTAGAGAGATCGAGAGAAGAGATGGTTTCTGGTGTGTCTCAACTGAGCAGCTTACATCTGATTTTATAGTCACTAAACTATAACCGAAATCTGGCCCATTATTGCATGAGTTAAAACTGAATAATGGTCATCATTGAGTCAGTTTCGAAACTGATAATCAAAACCGAAGACCAAATAATGATCATCATCAATGCGAATAATCATCTTTAATTTCAGTTTTAAAACTCGTTAAAAAAAATGGTTACAGTCTTGAGTGCAAAAACTCGCCTCGCGTGGGTCCGGGTTTTCGGAGTTGCATTCGTGTCCGCAGGACGCGCGGGCACACACGAGTACAACTAAATCCGGTTCCAATTTTTGCACCCCCCCCCTGCGCGCACGCGCGAGGGACTTGTGGTAAAACATGTCATAAAGTGATATTTGTTAGGTAAATGTTTTACCTTATAAATACCCTTTTTCTTTGTCTCCACACCAATGTGGGACAAGTGTTTTACCATATGAGACTACCATTCACACACACCCAAATTCCAACAATCCCCCACATGAATGGAGGTCGATCTCAGAACAACATTGTTCCCATTAGATTTCAGCAGTTGAGTTTTGCATACGATAGGTAGGTGTTACCCTTTGAACCTTCGCTCATGAAATGCACTTAGCCCACTAGCTCTGAGTAGAACTCGATGTCTTTGAACTCGTCTGCCGTTTGTGTAGACGACAATGCACTTCACACAAGACTCTCCCTGACAAAGTCAAGTCTTCATAGTTATGTTCGTTATGGTCATGAACATGATGCCTGGTTCTGTGAGAGCCATTAGGTATTGTGCCCCAACAATACCCTTCGAAGCGACTCCACTTCTCTCTCACATAGGTGATTCACTATGTATGGTTACCTTAGTCGAATCATTAAAAGCCATAGGCTTAGCCTCACACTTGTCACTTTTAGGAATGGACTAGGAAGTTTACTAAGCTTTGCAATAAACTCCCTTATATATACGTAGGGTTATCCCCCTGAGTGACCTTACTAATTCATACAATTAGGTTTTCCTATTGAACTCAGCTCTTGGGATCTCCAGTCTACTGAGTTAGGTTTCCATCATATGAACTTTTATTTTCAAGGGCTTCAGTCCCATTCCCATGGACGACTTCTGTACTAACTCTCTACTTGGGCCTTTTGTTAGCGAATCCGCAATATTATCCTTTGACCTCACGTAGTCAAGAGTGATAATTCCTGTAGAGATTAGTTGTCATATCGTATTATGTATACGTCTCATATGTCTGTTCCTACCATTATACATTGTGGTACGAGCTCTGCCAAGTGCCGATTGGCTATCACAATGTATACAAATGGCCGATGCCGGCTTAGGCCATCTTGGTATATCCTCAACAAATTGACGTAGCCATTCTGCCTCTTCACCTGCTTTATCTAAAGCGATGAACTCTGATTCCATCGTGGATCTAGCGATAACCGTTTGTTTTGACGATTTCCACGATATAGCAGCACCACCAAGTGTGAATACATACCCACTTGTTGCTCTGGAATCATTCGTGTCAGATATCCAATTTGCATCGCAGTGTCCTTCTATCACTGCTGGATATCTGTTATAATGCAACCCGTATTCCTGAGTGTATCTTAAGTAGCGAAGCAACCGAGTGATACAGTTCCAATGCATTGAACTTGGGTTGCTCGTGTATCTACTTAGCTTGCTCACAGCATATGCTATGTCTGGTCTAGTACAACTCATAAGATACATCAAGCTACCAATAATTCTTGAGTGTTCCAACTGGTTTATGGGTTCACCTCTATTCTTGGCTAGATGTTGACTTGTGTCAAGTGGAGTTCTAGCTTCATTAGAATCATTTGCATTGAACTTCTCAAGAATTTTGTCCACATAGTGGGATTGACTTAAAACAAGTCCACTTTGGGTTCGCGTGATTTTGACCCCCCAAAATCACATCCGCAAGACCCATGGCTTTCATGTCAAATCTTGCCTTTAGCATGTTCTTTGTAGATTTTATGATTTTGTCATCACTTCCAGCAATGAGCATATCATCTACATATAGACACAAGATGACATATCCATCAGTTGTGTCCTTCACACACACACACACACTTGTCACATTCATTGATTTTGAACCCAGCATCAAGCATGACATGATCAAACTTTTGGTGCCATTGTTTTGGAGCTTGTTTCAATCCATACAAGGATTTTACAAGTTTACACACTTTCTTTTCTTGTCCAATAGCTGTGAAGCCTTCGGGTTGCTCCATGTAGATTTCTTCTTCTAGAATTCCATTCAAGAAAGCTGTTTTCACATCCATTTGGTGAACTTCCAAATTTCTAATGGTGGCAATGGCAAGCACCAACCTGATGGATGTTATTCGCGTAACTGGAGAATATGTATCAAAGTAATCTAAACCTTCTCGTTGTTTATATCCTTTGATCACCAACCTTGCTTTGTATTTATCGATGGTTCCATCTGGTTTCATCTTCTTCTTGAAGATCCATCGATATCCTAGTGGTTTACATCCTTGAGGAAGATCCACTAGTTCCCAAGTATGGTTTTGTAAGATAGAGTCTATCTCACTTTTGATTGCCTCTCTCCACTGAGGTCCTTCTGAGGAATGCACCGCTTGTTGGTACGTTTGAGGTTCATCTTCTACCATATAGGTAAGAAACTCAGGGCCAAAGGATTTTTCAGTCCTTTGCCGTTTACTTTTCTTGATTTCAACTTCCTCAGTATTAGATTGTTCTCGAGGTTCATCGTTTTCAATTTCACCCTCGTGAACAATTTCCTCAACCGGTCTAGAAGAACTCGGTTCACTTTTATCTAAGCATGGGAATATATGTTCAAACCATGATGCATCCTTAGATTCCATTGTGGTGCCTTTGCATATTCCAGGATTCTTAGAATCATGCACAAGAAAACGATAAGGACCATAAGGACGGGTGTATCCTATAAATACACAATCCACCATTTTGGGTCCTATTAGTAGGCGCTTAGGTGGTGTGACCACCACCTTAGCTAAACACCCTCACACTTTCAATGATTTATATGGTGGTTTCTTTCCGGTCCATAATTCGTAAGGCGTTACATCCTTTTTCTTATTGGGTATCATGTTCACACATAATTTTTCGATAAGATTGCTTCCCCCCACATGTTTTGGTTTACACCAGAACTTATCATCATGGCATTCATCATTTCTTTCAAAGTACGATTTTTCCGTTCTGCTATGCCATTTGATTGAGGGGAGTAAGGAGCCGTGAATTCGTGGATGATTCCACTTTTTGCACATACGTCAATAAAAGGTGAAACATATTCACCTCCTCGGTCGCTCCTTACGATTTTGATTTTTCGATTTAGTTGATTCTCAACTTCGGCTTTGAACAAGATAAACTTGTCAATAGCCTCGTCCTTACTCTTAAGTAAGTACACATAGCAATACCTAGTACTATCATCAATGAACGTGATGAAGTACTTATTCCCACCACGAGTAGGAATTGCCTTTAGATCACACACATCAGTGTGGATCATCTCGAGGGGTTCGGTGATTCGTTCCACCTTTTTGAATTACGATTTCGTTTATTTTGCTTCTACGCAAGTTTCACATTTATTAATTGAGTCGATATCGAATGTTGGTATGCAATCAAGTTTGATTAAACGACGAATGGAATTATAATTTACGTGACCTAGTCTACCATGCCAAAGATTAGAAGACTCAATCAAGTAAGTAGAACTAGTAGCGTTTTCTTTCATTGCATTCACGACAATTACATTTAGTTTAAACATTCCATTGAGGGCATAGGCCTTACCAACATACACACCATTTTTGGTCAACATGACCTTGTCCGACTCAATCACCATTTTGAACCCAAATTTGTTCAACTGCCACCCCGACACAAGGTTCTTACGAATTTCTAGAACATACAACACGTTTGACAAGGTGAGTCCCTTTCCAGAAGTCATTTTTAGAACCACGTTCCCCTCACCTTTAATTTCAACCGTGGCGGAGTTTCCCATAAAAACCTTTTCGCCATTAGTCACCTCTTTGAAGGTGTTGAAAAGGCTCTTGTCGAAACACATATGACGGGTAGCCCTCGTATCAACCCACCAATCCTTGTTATTTTGCCCGACCAAATTAACTTCAGTCACCAAAATCGAGAGATCCGTGACCATGGCAACCAGGTTGTCGACTTCATCAACCATGTTCACATGTTGAGCATTTTCCTTCTTGGGAAGCTTGCATTCACTGGCCTTGTGGCCTTGCTTTTGACAATTATAACAAATTCCTTGGAACTTATTTTTTCCAACTCCTCCCTTAGGACCAAGGTTGGAGCGTTTCCCATGACTTTTCTTTCCACCATTTCCACTGTTTTTTCCCTTTGAAGATTGGCCATGTTCAACAAGATTGGCCTTCACTGTTTCAGGACCATCAACCTTTTTTAGGGCCACTTTGTTGTCTTCTTCAATCCGAAGACGAACAACAAGATCTTCAAAGGTCATCTCCTTTCGCTTATGCTTGAGATAGTTCTTGAAATCAACCCAACTTGGTGGCAATTTTTCGATCATTGCAGCAACTTGGAATGTTTCACTGAGCATCATTCCTTCCGCATGAATATCATGAAGGATAACCTGCAATTCTTGGACTTGGCTCATGACCGTTTTAGAGTCTATCATTTTAAAGTCCAAGAACTTAGCCACCACAAATTTCTTAGTGCCCACATCTTCTGTTTTGTATTTGCAATCCAAAGACTCCCACAATTCTTTGGCAGTTATTGCTTTGCAATACACATTATACAATGTGTCCACCAAACCATTCAAAATAAAGTTGCGGCACAGGAAATCCGAATGATTCCAGGCATGCATCGCGCTCACAGATTGACCATCCATATCCCCTTCATCAACATGGGGTTTAGGTTCAGTCAAGAACCTTGCCAGGTTCAGCGTGGTCAGATAAAAGAACATCTTTTGCTGCCACTGTTTAAAATTCACACCACTGAATTTCTCTGGTTTCTCAGCATGCGACACTGCATTAGGCAGTGGTGTCAGTAGACCGGTAGTAAAAGTAACAGCAGAAGTCATGACCGCAGAAACAGCACTGGTCATGACAGTAGAAACAGCAGTAGTCATCGGCTGGGATTCCATTCTGAAAAGAAAAAGGCAAAAACAATTAGTAAAACGGATCTGTTTAAGTTTGTTAGAGAAACAGGTAGTGATAAGAACTACAAAAAAATATGAAACAGAATAAACAGATAGTTAATGAGAACCGGGCTTGTGTTTGACACAATTGCCTTAAACAGATTCGTCGTCTGTTCCCAGGGTACGCCGGTTGGAAGCAGTAACAGCGCACTACAGGACTTGAACACTTGCCTGAAAAGAAAAAGGAGAATGCTATAGAGAGATCGAGAGAAGAGATGATTTCTGGTGTGTCTCAACTGAGCAGCTTACATCTGGTTTTATAGTCACTACACTATAACCGAAATCTGGCCCATTATTGCATGAGTTAAAACTGAATAATGGTCATCATTGAGTCAGTTTCGAAACTGATAATCAAAACCGAAGACCAAATAATGATCATCATCAATGCGAATAATCATCTTTAATTTCAGTTTTAAAACTCGTTAAAAAACGGTTACAGTCTTGAGTGCAAAAACTCGCCTCGCGTGGGTCCGGGTTTTCGGAGCTGCATTCGTGTCCGCAGGACGCGCGGGCACACACGAGTACAACTAAATTCGGTTCCAATTTTTGCACCCCCCCCCCCCTGCGCGCACGCGCGAGGGACTTGTGGTAAAACATGTCATAAAGTGATATTTGGTAGGTAAATGTTTTACCTTATAAATACCCTTTTTCTTTGTCTCCACACCAATGTGGGACAAGTGTTTTACCATATGAGACTACCATTCACACACACCCAAATTCCAACAGGAGTTGCCCGCTTGGCGTGGCAATAGTGCTTGGTGTGGGGCGCTGGCCTGTGGTGATGTGTCTGGCAATGGTTGGCTGGGTGGCCACATGGCACCCCAACGCCGGCCTGGTCACGCCCATTCCACACCCCATTTTTTTGGGTGTGGACTGGTGGAGCCCACACTTTCCACGTGTCGAGCAATATACCCAACCCAAGCCCCTCCACACCCCATAGTCTAATAACATTGAAAAAAATTGAGATGAAACATATACCATAATAACATATATTTATTATGGTATCAAAGCAAGTTTAGAAAATCATACAAAAAAAAAACGCCATGGTTGGCTACGAAGGAAACAAGAACGATGAAAGTACTATTGACCACAACTCTCCTTACTACATTCATGCCTTAGATTACTCTAGGCATATGTGCATCAACAATGTGCTCACAGATGCAAACTACATCAATTGGTCACAAGAAATGTTAAATTTATTGTTTTCCAAGAACAATGTGGGTTTCATCAACGGACTCATCAAGAAGTCGGCACCCAAGTCCAGGTGCTACTTGGGATGGATGAGGTGTGATGCAATGATAAAAGAGGCGGCTAAATACAGCCATTGACAAAGAGATTGATGGCCCAGGACACACTCTTGATTAATCACAATCTCTTGTTTATCAAACACACACAATAACGTTGCTGCAAATCAAACAGTTTTGCAGCCTTGTTCTAAATACGCAAAGATGGACAATAACAATATGTTTTATTTTCTTGATAAAGATTAAATGTACAAATATAATCCTATATATACATAACAATATGACAGTTAACAAGGCAGTTATATCACACCCGTGTCAGAGGCGGAAGCGCGTAGTGTGACTTGATCGGTTTCCATAATATACCATGTAAGTAACAAAACTATATGATATAAAACATGCACGATGTTCATCCATTCCATAATATAAAGATACAAGTCATAAGTTGTTTTGTAGCAAAAGACGACATACATTAATAAGTTTTACACACGAGACTTGTTCAAAACAAAGTTTTTAAAATAACAAGGTTTTGATTCCTATGTCTCGTTCGAAGAAGGGATATATGGATCTAACCCTCCAAAATACGGATGACATTGTCTTCATAATAAACTTGAAACTTCATAATCCGTCACCCATGATCCCTTTAGTTTCCCGAAATACATGTAAGTTTAAAATCATCAACAAAAGTTGAGCGAGTTCATGTGTTTTAAGTTCGCATGCATCAAATGAATCTTAAAAACATTTGAAAGTTCGAGTATCGAAAGCTGGTATGTAAAGCGTCTATGAATTTAATGATCATTAAAGTTTTGCAAGAACATTAATATGTGTGCCGACATAGGAAGCTCTCAACCCGGTAGACAATTTTATGTGTCGATTAACCTCGAATGGGACACAAAAACACTCTAAGTGGCCTCACAAGGACCCGTGAGTGGGGCTCGTTCATACCCGATAGATCTACCTCTTTTGTTCCTTGGTCCTTAACAAGATTCATGGTGCCCAAGTTTGCGCCTATTCGCACATGATCCAATAATTCATTCCATAGCTTAACCATACCCTTGTTAACATGTATTTCCCCCTGAGAGTTATAAAACCGAAAATGTTAAAAAGAAAAGGGGGACATGAACTCACAAATTTGCGTCCATAGTATTGTGCTAGCAAAACGGGTATCCAATAGTGCGTAATAACCTACAAGTGCTCTAACTCATTAGACACTTGGGTTTATGTTAATTCATGTACATGTTGCTCATCTTGAACGTTATTGTATTTGTTATGTATTTGGAACCCTTGTGTATTTTAAATATGTTGGCATTTGTTTCATATGTTTATTTAATATATATATATTCTTGCATTCATAATGTGTACGAACGGGCCTCGCCCTTCGTGAGTTTCCGTGCCTCGCACGAGTATATGTGGGTCTAGTCCATGTAAGTCTTTGTGTCTCGCACAAGTATAAGTGGACCGAGTCCAAAAGCGTCTTCGTGCTGCGCACGGCGCAAGTTCGTTGTGTGAAATATATATTCTTCAAAATATATATTTTTAAGTTCGGTGAACCTCGTTCACATGTACACGTATGATTGGTTTGTTTTGTGTATATATTTGTTTCACAAATATATATATGTATATCTTTTCAAGATATAGTTGTTAAAAATATTTATTTTTAACATCGTATATATGTTAATGTACGTGTACAGTACCTTTTGTGAGTGTACACTTTAACAAGTGTATTTGTGTCACACCCCAACCGATGACGGAAACAACGGGGCATGGCACTGAGCGAAACAGATTGTCCAGGAGAATCCATAACAACTATTCGTTATAATATATTAAGGTTCATGTCCCATACCACAAACATATAAAATAAAAAAAGTTATTACAGACATTGTTCTCAAAGACAAATATCCATTCCGACAACTCAGATTTTATTTAGTTTGTTTCTAGACTCCATCCTAGCCTGGTTCATCAAACAGCAAGCAATCATCCTAAGCACCTGTCACATACGTTAAAATATAGGACAATACACAAAGTGTAAAGGTGAGCATACAAGTTTAATAGTATTAGTAGAGTTCGAAATCGTTTACGCATAACCAGCATGTACAACGTATAATGTGAAGCATGTAAGTTATCGACAAAGATCCTATCAATACCAATGACTGCGATTTGACTGCGAGAAGCCTACGCGATAACCTTATCTCGTTGCATGAGAACACAACCAAGACCAAGGTTTGAGGCATCGCAGTAAACTACGAAGTCGTCGTTTCCGTTGGGCAATGAAAGCACGGGAGCATTGCAAAGCATAGCTTTGAGGGTTTGAAAGGCTTCCTCTTGTTTAGTTCCCCAAACAAAAGGTTTGTCCTTATGCGTAAGAGAGGTAAGCGGCACAGCGATCTTAGAAAATCATTCGATAAAATGGCGGTAATAGCCTGCCAGTCCGAGAAAAGAGCGGACTTCAGACGGATTCTTGGGTGTAATCCAACTCTTAACAACTTCGATCTTCGCAGGGTCAACGTGGATACCTTGACTATTGACAATATGACCCAAGAATTGGACCTCCTCTAGCCAAAATTCACACTTGGAGAACTTGGTATAGAGACGGTTTCCCTGGAGTAACTCAAGAACCAAACGTAGATGTTGCGAGTGTTCGGCTTTTGACTTGGAATAGATCAGGATATCGTCGATGAATACGATTACGAAGCGATCAAGAAAGGGTTTGCACACTCGATTCATGAGATCCATAAAGACTGCGGGGGCGTTGGTCAAACCAAAAGGCATGACAACGAACTCATAGTGACCATAGCGGGTTCGAAAAGCGGTTTTGGGTATATCCTCCTCTTGAATGTGTAGTTGGTGATAGCCTGAGTGTAGATCGATCTTGGAAAAACACGTAGCACCTTCTAGCTGATCAAATAAGTCATCGATTCGAGGCAAGGGATAGCGATTCTTGATTGTCAACTTATTCAACTCCTTATAGTCGATGCACATCCGGAACGAGCTATCCTTCTTTTTGACGAAAAGGATAGGCGCGCCCCATGGAGAGGTGCTAGGGCGAATAAAGCCTTTATCAAGTAGTTCCTGGAGCTGACTCGAGAGTTCGCGCATTTCAGAAGGAGCGATACGATAAGGCGCTTTAGCAACAGGGTTTGCTCCAGGAATGAGGTCGATTCGGAAATCAATATCACGAGTAGGCGGTAATCCGGGTAAATCATCAGGGAAAACGTTGGGAAATTCACAAACAACGGGAATATCTTTCACCTCTGGGTTTCCTTTCTTTTCCGTCTCCGCTGCTACGATGTGTGCCAAGAAAGCTTGGTATTCCTTTCGGAGATACTTACTAGCCTGGACACACGACATGAGTTTAAGACCTTTCGAAGGAGTTTCGCCATACACACAAAGTAGATCACCATTAACAAGCGAGAAACGAATCATCTTATCGAAGCAAACAACTTCAGCATGATTTTTGCGAAGAAAATCCATGCCTACTATGACGTCAAAACTACCGAGTTGCATCGGAATAAGGTCGATAGGGAAAACGTGATTGTTGAGTTCAAGTGTGCAATCACGTAGAACAGAATTGACGGCGACGGTTCTTCCGGTGGCAACTTCAACATCGAACGTCGAGGGGAGATGAGCGCGCTTATGATTGAGGAGCTTTTCGAATTCAAACGATACAAAACAGTTATCGGCTCCAGTATCAAATAAACACGTATCATATATACCATTCACAAAGAACGTACCATTGACCACATTGTTGTCTGCTTGAGCCCGGCGGGCGTTAATGTTGAAAGCACATCCGCGGGCTGCTGGTTGTTGCTGTTATACATGTATGTATATCGTATTTATACATGTACGTATATCATATTTATCATTGGTGTTTATGTATAAATGGGCCCAACCCAAATGAATTATGTATAAATGGGCCCAGCCCAAACTAAGTTATGTAAGTGGGCCTACCCCAATTGATGTGTTATGTTATAAAATGGTCCTAGCCTATTTTATATGTTAATGGGCCTAGCCCAACTTATTATATAAATGGGCTTTTACTAGCCCATTATAACTTCAAGTATTCTTGCATTCCCACAAGTGTATTTTAAGCGTATTTTATACGTATTCGTATACGTATATACTTATATATGAGCACACTTAGAGATTTTTCGTCTTATACTTTCCAGAATTTTAAGCGTTGAAAAATATATATATTTTCAATGTCTAAAAATATATTATTTTAAAGTTCGTCGTAAGAGTCGTTACCATGCATTTTCTCGTCGGTAACGCCAAGTGTCGTCCGTGATAGGTATCCACCCCATGTCGTGATGATATGGCGACCGTTGCCGATGGCGACACATTTATTCTGTTAGGACGTTTGTTTGATATTTCGCGTCGGTTTTTGGTTATATGTATAAATTATTTCTGTCTATAATATAAGGTTATATAACGATTTGTCCAATGTCCGCGTTTCGTGTCAAAGTATAATATAACTTTGTTTATGTATTTATTTCCTTATGTATTTTTATACTCGTTCGTCGCCATGTATTTGGAGTTTGTTATGTGTAGTGTATTTTGTATTTAGTTAGTGTTCTTCCAAACTCCTAATACGTACACATACTTGTACACAAGTATTTATACACATAAGTCGGTGTATTCTAGTTATATATATTTTTCATTCCTAAATATATATATATATATATATATATATATATACATACATACATACTTATAAAATTTCCATTTCACTTTTTATAACTCATTTTAAAATAGTTGCTCAACACCATCATACAAGTAGGCATTTTCGTTTCTGCCTACTACAAGTAGTTGTGCGGATTACAGGATGAAATTCAGTCTGTTTTTCCCACACCCACATGCAACTGCAATGGTTGCACTTGTGGGATCGAAAAGAAAATTGGAGAACAGAAGGACAAAGAGAAACTTTATGAATTTCTACTGGGGTCGGACAAAAAAATTTGAGACTATACGGACTCAAATACTTGCTATGCAACCTATGCCTTCGCTAGGTTCGGCCTATCACTTAGTTGCAGGCAATGAACAATAGAGGATGGTGGCTAGCAACAAGAGAGTATGTACCGAAAATTATGCTTTTCAAGATTTTGTTCCAGGTAAACGAGATCAAAATTCAATTTACAAGTAGGCCCATATATATGAAAGGATGGGAAACATAATGTTGGTGACCCGATAGAACATTGTGATTTTTGTGATAAGAATGATCATAATAAAGTAGGGTGTTTTAAGCGAATTAGATATGCTGATTGACGGCCAAGAAAGGGGAAGCAATCCAAGCCAAGGGGTCGCGTATGTTGAAGGAGATGATAGTCCCATACCAAGGCTATTCATAGAATAATTATCAACATTTTGTGACATTCTTTAGAAACAAACTATAAGTTGCAAAGGAAGAGAACCCACCAATCGCCAACATGGCAGGTAACATAGCCCAAGAAGATACGTGGGTAATTGATTCCAGTGCCACCAAGCCCATTTCTTATAATGATACTATACTTAAAAACTTAATCAAACAATATTACGAAGAATTGGTTATGATACAAAACGGTGCAAACATTCAAGTTAAGGGGATTATACACTTCCAAATAGAAGGACAATAAAAAAGTCCTTTATGTTCCCGATTACAAATGCAATTTATTGTCGGTTAGTAAATTAGCTGATGACTTACAATGTGTGGTGACATTTTTTTCAAAATTTTATGTCATACAGGGGCGGACCCACATTGGTGCCACCGGGGTCCCCGCCCCCGGACCCCAATCTTTTTTAAAAAAATAGTAGATTCGGTATATTAAATTGTATATGGACCCCATAAATACAATTAGGTGGACACCATAGAAATAAAAAGAAAGCTGGTATAGTGGTAAATCTTCCTCTTTTCCACCAAGAGGTCATGGGTTCAATCCTTGATAAGCCCATTTTTCTTATTTTTTTTAAAATCTAGTTTAAACCTCACTTTAACTCGACCCGAACGAGGACCAACCCGAAAATGGACCCCATTAAAATAAAATTCTGGGTCCGCCACTGCATACAGGGCCTTCATTCGAAGGAATTGATTGGAGTAGGCTAATGCTTTGGAGGTCTATACAAGATAGGGATGACTGAAAACAAGAGACCAGCGATGATGGCAATCATAAGTACATGGCATAAGAGATTGGATCACACATCAATGTCTAAACTTAATAATGTTGGTTTTGTAAGGACATTTCTTTAAAGGGAGTTTGTGATTCCTTTGTTAACCTGTCAAAACCTTATGTATCATGTGGATGGCTATTATGTGTCGCCTCTTCTTATTGTTACCAAATACGGAAAAGAAATTAAAAAATCTGATTATGTCTTCCGGTTCTCTGCTGGTTACTATCCTTCATGTTTCCCTGTCTGGGGATGTTGTCGCTTAAATTCTTGGTCTTGCAAGGCACGACAAATTTAAAGATACTTCATGTTTCTGCATCAGCACCTGCTGCCTTTTTATGCTTAGAGTTCTCAGCAAACTAGAATCCTAAGGGTTGTGAATAGTCTAATAACCATAACCATGGAGGTAACTCATGTGGTAAGGGACGTAGTAATCATCCTCCTCCACATTACACCTATTTAGGCTATGAACGTGTAAAAACTAAAAAAACATATGAATAATTTGTTGTAATGTTTGTATTTACATAACATATGCATGTGTATCTAAGAAGCAAAATTTTAAAATATAAACCTCTGATTAAAAAGTTTAAGGATTTAAGTTTTTTTCATTTTCTTCATGCAATAATTTAGTGTTTTTAAACGAATATAACACATGTATATACCTGGTATGTTTGTGTGTGATGACATGAAAACTAAAACCATCCATAGACGTACAAGCTTTTAAATATAATTTTCCAAATGTAGATGAGACTTGTAAAGGTTTTTTGTTTCCTAAAACCAACCATAGACGTACAAGCTTTTAAATAGTTATTCCTTTTTTTATCTCACAGCTCTAAAACTGACAACACAAATATATTTATATTTATGTGTTTTCAATTATAAAATCGAAAATTAAGTTGTCAACATGTTTTGAAATAGCTAGTATAGTATACTAAATATTAATTATAGGTACGGCATGCATCCATTAAATTCCATTATATAACTAACAATCTTGTTTAACTAATGCATTTAATTTCAACTAGCTAATTAACACAGACTTATATAGATTGTTTTGTAATGAGCACGTCGTTGTCATCTGATGGTATAAATTTTGAGAAAATTATTAAAATGGGCAAAGACCAAAATAACTTGCGAAAATGGCCAGCTATGCCCTCTTGGAACGGGACATCATGCATGAAATGAGCCTTTGGAAATCCCTTCCTTGATACACAATAAAAAATGAACATCATGCATGGGATGAGTCTTTGGAAATCCCTCCCTTGCAAGTTGGGTCCCGGACGCATGAGGTCCCAGACGCATCAGGTCCCGGAAACTTTCAGATTCGTCGGAAACTATGGATGTTCGCCGGAAACTTTCAAAACAGAAGGTGTGATGTTGATGGGGGATTGTTGAGGAAGATTTGGTTTTTTGGAGTTGATGTTGATGCCGGAAACTATGGAGGTTCGCCAGAGACGATGTGGGATTGTTAAGAAAGATTGAGTGTTTTGGAGTTGTTTAAGTTTGAAATCTCGCCGGAAACTATGGAGGTTCGCCAAAGACGTCTGAAAAATCGCCGGAGACGTCTGAAGGACGCATGAGGTGCCAAGGACGCATGAGGTGACCAAAGACTCATCACGTGCATGATGAGTCGCTCCAATGACTCGTGAGATGGCTACGTGTCCATTTTTTATTGGGTATCAAGGAAGGAATTTCCAAAAACTCAATCCATGTATGATGTCCCGTTCCAAGAGGGCATCAGCCGGCCATTTTCGTAAATTATTTTGGTATTTGGCCATTTTGGTAATTTTCCCATAAATTTTAAGAAGTACATGATCAAATAGTCAAAGATCAGGAACATGAAAACATTAAGTTGTACGTACAATATGTGCAAAATAAATAAAAAGAAAAAGAAATAAAACTCCAACAAATGCTGTGCTGTTGGTTGTGTCATAAAAGCTTCATCACGTATACATATATGCTGTACACATAATAGCCAGACAGACCAGATATGATGGTACCGTTTATATTTCATCAACCTTATCCTTTTACATAGTAATCTTCAAGTGAAACACAACCATAATTTTGGTAGATCTTGATGCATCAACATATATAGGTGTCTTCATCGTGAAGATACACAGATACTAATAATTAATTACTGTCATACAACCAAACTATAATCTCATAACATTCATACGTCAACACACTCTTTTCTCATCTTTATTATATGCTAATATTGTATTATCTATCCGTTAACTTACTTCAATTAAGCATCAAACGAGTTGTCATAATCTACCCATTTCCAGTTGTTTTTTTCTTCATAAATTTTGTTAAAAATTGTTAATATTACATGTAACAGTAATAAATGATTTTAAATATAAAAGTGTCTTTTTTTTACATGAATAAGATAAAATAAACATTTTGACCTTTCTCACACAAAAAGCTAATTCAAACACTTATTAAAAACTTCTTTTTAAAAAAAAATCTAAGTCAACAAGCACTTTTAACAAAAAAAAAAACACATTTGGAGTTAAATAAGCAATTTCTAACACCCACTTAGGGGCTGCTTGGTAGCCTCTTAATGACCATTCAGATGCTACCTCTTAATGGTTTAAAACCTCTGAATAAATAAGAGGTAACCTCAAGTCTGAATGGTTAAGAGGTAACCTCTAAATGGTAAATCATCAAATGTCACATTCTTCTACCTTCTCATTGGTAAAATTCTTAATGGTTCCATTAAGAGGTAGCCTCTTAATGACCATTCAGAGGCTACCAAACAGCCCCTAAAATTAATAGTTGTTTCCTTTAGAAAAATGAGCTATAGCTCAATTGGCATTGGAGGGAAGTGAAGATTTGCGTTTGAGGCCATAGGTCTCAAGTTTGAATCCATTCTCAATCGGATTTGGGCTCTCAGACGGCGGGTTGGATTTGAGGCCATAGGTCTCAAGTTCTAATCCGTTTCCAACCGGGTTTTACTACAATGGGCTTTTAGGCGGCGGGTTTTCCCGGAACTAGAGATAGTGGGCTTGGGCTACCCAGCGCTGTCTATGGTCGCATGCATATACGTTGCGTTTTGCCATTAGGTTACCCTGGATAGTCGAGCTTTTGTTTCGTTAGCCGTTAAAAAAAATAAGTCTATATACCTTTTAGTTAATTTGTCCCCTCTTTTTCCTTTTCTTTTAAACTCCTTCCTACGATAAAAAAATATAATAGTTTATTTTTTATTTTTTTGAAAAGAAAACTCCATTAAAACACCTCCGACCCAATCGGGCAAAAGGCCAAATAAACAACAGCACCTCCGACCCAAACGGGCAAAGGGCAAACAAAAATTACAACATATACAAAGAGTATTTATACCACTCCGTCCATATGATATAATTACATGGATATCTACTTTTAAACCAAGTATAACCTCTAGATTTTATCTCCCCGATGATATCATGCGGACTACCAACTTTCTGGTTAAACACCACCTCGTTCCTTTCTTTCCATATGCACCAGCAGGCGATAATAGCCAACCCATAAGTCACCATTTCCGCCTTCTTACCGATCTTGATAAATTTGTTAATGTCTAGAATATCTTTGAACTCAAAAAAGAATAAAGGCGGGACGTTGCACCATATGTTGAACGCCGACCATACTCAGAAAGCCATCGGGCAAGCCGTGAACAAATGCTCCACCGATTCCTCGGAATCGCCGCATAACGGACACATGACCGAGGTAATGTCCACATTCCTTCTTCTTAAGGTGACTCTCGTAGGGAGCCTATCCATATTGCCTCTCCAAGCCATAATGTTGCACTAACCATAGCCAAGCATCCTTGTCGTTGGTAAAAGTGCTTATGGTATTGATATTTGAATGACTAGATAAGGAGAGGATCAGTTTATATAGATCCAATACATAAGAAACCCTAGCACTATATTAGGAAACAGAATACACCATATCTCTGGCTAAATATACAAAAATATCAATCACTAAAATATATCCGCTAATAGCCCCGCAGTTTGATCGGTCAACGGGCAAACGGTCAAACTGGACCTGAAAGACTGAAAAAGTTGACGAGAAAGCCCCTTGGTAAATATATCTGCATATTGAAAAGATGAGGGGACATGGAGAACACGAACATGGCCAATCCGAACCTTTTCCCGCACAAAATGAATATCTATCTCGATGTGCTTTGTACGCTGGTGCTGAACAGGGTTATCGGATAGGTAAACTGCAGACACGTTATCACAATAGATAAATGATGCGGTCTGCAAAGGAACCTGCAACTCGAGTAAAAGGTTTCGTATCCAAGTGGTTTCGGCAACAACATTTGCGACTCCCTTGTATTCAGCCTCTGCACATGAACGTGAAACTGTAGGTTGTCGTTTAGATGACCAAGAAAGCAAGTTATCACCCAAAAACACACAATACCCACTTGTTGAGCGACGGGAGTCAGGACACCCATCCCAATCAGCATCCGAATAAGCAATCAAGGAATGAGTGGTTGATTTGACCATGCGAGTACCGTAGTCAATTGTCCCTTGCAAATACCGAAGAATGCACTTCATGAACACATAGTGGGGGTCACGAGGCTCGTGCATAAACAAAAAAACCTGCTGTACAGCATAGGATATATCTGCCCGAGTAAATGTAAGGTATTGTAAAGCACCAGCGAGACTTCTATAGAGAGTCAGGTCATGAAAAAGGGGGCCATCTGTAGCACTCAACTTGGATGACAGATCAACTGGGGTAGCACAAGATTGCAATTTGTCATTGAAGCTCTAGAAAGAATCTCCTTAGCATATTGTGACTGGTCTAAAAATAATCCAGTGGGCCGGCGAGTAACTTAAATACCAAGGAAGTGATGTAAAGCACCCAAATCAGTCATGGCAAACTCTCGTGAGAGTTTCTGAATAACATCATGTAGAAAAGCCTCAGACGAAGCAGTAAGGACAATGTCATCTACATATAAAAGTAGATATGCAATGTGTGGACCCTGAGTGTAGATAAATAACGAATTGTCACATACGCTGCTGCGAAAACCTTGTGAGAGAATATAAGTGGCAAAACGGGTGTACCAAGCCTGAGGGGCTTGCTTCAAGCCGTAAAGAGATTTCTTCAACCTGCAAACAAAACATGGATAACGTCTGTCAAGAAAACCCGGAGGTTGATGCATAAAGACGGTCTCATTGAGATGCCCATGTAAAAAGGCATTCTTCACATCCAATTGATGTATCGGCCAGGACCTTGAAACGGCTAAAGAAAGGACAGTCCGGATTGTAGCCGGTTTCACTATAGGACTGAAAGTGTTCTCACAATCGATTCCCACAGTCTGTGATTTACCATTGACGACCAACCGTGCTTTATATCTTTCCAAAGTCCCATCTGATTTAAACTTGTGACGGAATAGCCACATGCATCTAATAACTGGTTGGGTCGTGGGGCGAGGGACCAAATCCCACATCTTATTTTCCTGTAAAGCCGTAAATTTGGCTTGCATCGCGCGCACACCAATTCGGGTCAGTTAGGGCCTGAGTATATGTAGAGGGAATGGGTGAGATGGTCGAAATGTGTGAAGCATAGTGTAAGGGTTTTAGGATGCCAGTTTTGGAATGAGTGGTCATATGGTGACTGGACGGTGGGCGAGTGCGGGTGGATGTGGCAGCCGTAGTAGTACCTGTAGAGGGTGTGGGCTGGGATGGGTTTTGGGTCGGCACAGATGGGGCAGCAGGTGCAGGGTTAGTGGTGGTGGAAGGGTGCGGTTGGGCTGGATTAGCTGGTTTGGGTCGTCGGGAATATGACAGCGGGTAGGTGGATGTGGATGTCGTGGCACGGGCTGGTTGGGAAGGTTGTGGTGGGTGTTTGGACAGGTTAGGAGATGGGGTGGTGGTGTTAATGGGGCGAGTGAAGGTAAAGCCGGGAGGGGTGTGATCATCCAAAAAATTATAGGAATTGATGGATGTAGGTAGGGTAAAAGGGAAAGTATTTTCATCGAAGGTCACATGGCGGGAGATGGTGACCTTGCCGGTGGTGGGATCGAAGCAGCGGTATCCGTGAAAGTCCGGTGGGTATCCAAGAAAAATACACCGGATCGAACGGGTATGTAGTTTATGAGGTTGGGTGGCTGAGGTATTGGGATAGCAAGCGCATCCAAAGACGCGCAGGTGGTCATATGTAGGGTGTCGAAGATAAAGGGCAAAGGTGGGTGTAAAGAAGTTAAGACGTTTGGTGGGTAGGATGTTATGGAGATAAGCAGTCGTGTGTAAGGCTTAGACCCAAAAAGACGGGGGAAGGTGGGCATGGATTAAAAGGGAGCGGATGATGATGTTTATGCGACGGATCATACGCTCCACACGACCATTCTGGGAGGAGGTTTGTGGACATGAAAAATGGAATAAAAGTCCTTGTTGTGTGGCAAAGGTTTTGAAGGCATTGTTGTCAAATTCGCCTCCTAAATCACACTGAAAAGTTTTAATATTTATGTTAAATTGGGTGGCGATGAGTTTGTGAAATTTGACAAACGCGGGAAAGGTTTCTGATTTGTACTTTAAAGGGTAAACCCAAATAAAATGGGAAAATTGTCGATTAAAACCATATAATATTTGTACCCATATTTACTAAGCACAGGTGATGTCCATAAATCACAATGGATAATATCGAATGGTGCAAAGGTATACGAAGAAGAAGCATAAAAAGGTAATCTTTTACTGTTTGATAACTGAGATGAATGACGTAAAGTAGAAGTTTTATTCTTATTACATGGAAAATTGAAAGTACGAAAAAGAACAACTAAAACTTGAGTGCCGGGGTGACCAAGACGATCGTGCCATGGCCGAGAGGTGGTAGTGATAAAGCTTGCTTGTGCAGGTAGTTCAGGTTTGGTGATTGGATAGAGATCCCCGATGTTATTGTAGCTGGAAAGGAGGTGCCCAGTTTGAAGGTCCATCAAAGAGAAACCAAAAGGGTCAAATTCAATTGAAACGTTATTATCACGAGTAAAACGACGAACAGAAATTAACATTTTTTATTATTTGTGGACAATGTAGGATATTAAGGAGGACATAGGTGCGGTTGGGGAGGTACAGGTATCCTGTTCCAGACCCATGAATTGGTAAAGACGCGCCATTGCCAACCAAAAGTTTACTACAAACAGGAAAAGAGTCTGGTTTTTGAATAATACCTTGCTCATCAGTAGCATGACCTGTGGTGCCTGAGTCCATGATCGCGTTGGGGTCATAATTGAGATTCATTGCTGACATCGCAACACCTATATCTGATGGACAAAGCGCATTGTATCCATTTTGTGGGCTAGGAGCAGTATAATGGGCTTGTTGTTGACCGAAGCCTGGAGGATCCGATGAAGCAGGGCTGTACGCGGGCTGATGTGGGATGTTTGGGTATGCAGGAGTGGTGTAGTGGGCTGAATTAGGTGGATTATGGGGCTGGTTGAAGGGTGTATTGGGCCGATAAGTTGGTTGGGTTGGGTAGGGACATGGCGGAGTAGTCCACCAGGCCCACGGAGGGTAGGAGGGATTTGGGGCTGGACATTGTGAGTTATAGTGCTCCTGTCCATGGCTCGACCCCCGACCACGACCGCCCCGGTAGGAATGGCCGCATCCGCGGCCACGACCACCACGATAATGCCCTGCTGAATTTTGTTGGGATGGGTTGGGTGATTGGTTGGAGTTGTTGTTATATGAGGGTTGATGTGGGTTAGAGGATGTGTTGGTGGATTGAGTCATTAAAACTGAATTGGATGATTTTTGGCGAGCCTCCAAACGAATTACCTCATCCTGTAACATGCTCCTAGCTAAGTCCCAATCAGCATTATTTGCATTTATCAGAGAAGCGGTAGTGTCATACTCCGCAGGTAGGCCGCGAACGAGTTGGAGGACTAAGCGTACTTCCGAAACCTGATGGTCCACATCTTCCAGTTGATTGGCCAGATCCTTCAGTTGTTGACAATAGTCGTCCAAAGACGAACAGGCCGATAGTGTGAGGTTGCAGAATTTGGTTTCAAGGGCTCCTGCCCGTGCCTTCTTGTTGCTTAAATATATTTTTTCTAGTTTTACCCATGCATGGCGGGCGGTGGATTCAGTCTCCAGAACACGAACAAGGAGATCATCGGAGATAGTGTTATAAATCCACCGGAGAACAAGGGCATTAAGTTCCTTCCAGGGGGTGAAGTCTGGGGAATCTTTAGCTGGGGGTGGTGTATTGTCAATGTGGCTGAGGACCTGATAGGCGGTGGCATGGAGTCATAACAACTTTGTCCAGGAGCTGTACGTGACTTTTGTGCCATCTAAGGTCCGGATTTTGGTTTGGACATTGGTGACCGAATATGCAGGATGAAGGGTAGGTTTATTGGATTTTTCGGAGGACTCTGGGGGGGTCAGATTTATCCTCTTTACTCATCGGACCTGAGGGAGAACAGGGGAATTGAAGACGGCTGAGAATATGTTAGTCGAAGCTAGGGTTTCGATGAAAAAAAAAGAAGAGGGGTTGAAGAGCCGAGGCTCTGATACCATAAAAGTGCTTATGGTATTGATATTTGAATGACTAGATACAAAGGAGAGGGAGGATCAGTTTATATAGATCCAATACATAAGAAACCCTAGCACTATAATAGGAAACAGAATACACCATATCTCTGGCTAAATATACAAAAATATCTATCACTAATATATATCCGCTAATAGTTGGAAAGTCTCACAGAGCTGAGTGTCTCGTTACATTCCTTCCATTCCTTAATCTCCTCCTCCGACGTAGGCTGTCTAGACCACTGCCAAGTTAAAATACTATTTCTTTGACCTGCAACTATTCTCTCTGCGATCCTGCACATTTTAAACAATTCCAAGCCAAATAGATGAGGCCATCTTTACGAGAAGGGAAGATCACCCACCCAAGTGTGAATCCGAAAACGGATATCATTCCCATTCCCAACCTTACCCTTGATAATCTGATTTAACCCATTCCCATTTAATTTAATTTTGGAAATCACTTTTACCATATTTTTCCAACACCCCACTATGCTACCATTAAACGGAAGGAAGTTCCTTTGATAGTTTTTACCATGGCAGGCATCCACCACTTTACACCAAAGATTATGGTTTTCGGCCCTATATCTCCAACCCCATCTAATAAGAAGAGCATCATTAACCTCTTTTAGTCTGTTAATACCCAGCCCCCCTTGTGTCTTAGGCCAAGAGACCCCTTCCCAAGACACCCAGTTCATTTTAGAATTGCTACTAGAACCCGCCCATAGGAATCTCATTTTGGCTTCGAGATTCTTGATAACCCCTGTCGGGGCCTTATATAAAGAGAGATAGTAAATAGGCAGACTCTCCAAAACCGAGTTGATCAACGTAAGCCTCCCCCCTATCGACAAAGTTTTAGCTTTCCAAACCGACAACCTTTTATCAAAAACCTCGATAATATGCGACTAGTTATTAATTCTGTTCATATTATTCCCAACCATAATCCCCAAGTAATTAAGCGGGATAGAATCCGGATTACATCCAATCACTTTAGCCATATCGGACACGTCCCCACTATCGACCCCCAACCCGTAAATATTAGATTTTTTCATATTGATTTTTAAACCCAAACAGAGGTAAAATATTCTTAAACATCTCGCCACGTTTTTCAAATTATCCAAATCCCATTCCCCCAACAAAAGAGCGTCATCCGCATAAAAAATGTGAGAAATAATAGGACCGTTATTAGGAGTTTGGATACCTTTGAATAGCTCTTCATTCCTAGCTTTGCCTAGTAAGCTAGACAGGGCTTCCATAACCAGAAGGAACAAAAACGGAGATAAAGGATCTCCCTGTCTAACCCCTTTGGAGCATTTAAATTCAAAGGTGGGTGACCCGTTAACAAGAACCGATGACCTAGCCGAAACAAGGATCCCTTCGACCCATTTGCACCATAAATTTGGAAAACCCATTTGCCCCATGATATCCAAAAGAAAACTCCAACAAACGTTATCGTAAGCCTTTTCAAAATCGATTTTTAGAATAAAATCCTTTTTATTATATTTTTTTAATCCAAGCCAATAACTCATTTAACATTAACGGACTATCTAAAATGTACCTCCCTTTAAGAAACGTCGTTTGATTCTCCGATATGATGGACCCAATAACCTTTTTAAGACGATTAGCAAGAATCTTAGATATAGTTTTGCTAATGACACCAATCAGATTAATTGGTCTGTACTCTCTCAGCCCCACCGGGTCTTTGTTCTTCGGGATAAGAGTAATGTATGATGAGCTACATCTTACCGCGATAGATCCTTTGCTGTAAAAAGAAACCAACAAGTTATAGGAATCAATTTCAAATAAATTCCAATACCTTTTGATGAATTTGAAATTAAAACCATCCGGCCCAGGGGATTTGTCCGAACCACACTCGAACACCGCACTTTTGATCTCTTCTTTGCTAAAAGGGACCGTCAGAGACACCGGCTCGACCTCCGACAGACGCTTCACGTTATGGCAACTAATTTTAGGTCTATCTTTAATTTTCTCCTCAAAAGCCTTTTTGAAAAACCCCATTGTCTCTTTTTTTATCAAAGAAGGTTTTTTGGTCCAAACACCGTCAATTATGAGACCCGGAACATTGTTGAAGGCCCACCTGCTTTTGATGTACCCATGAAAGAAAGCTGAGTTTTCATCACCTTCCAACTCCCATCTAGTTAGGGGTGTGCACGGTTCGGTTCGGTTATTAGCATTATCCGTAACCGTAACCGAAGTTATCGGTTAATCGGTTCGGTTAATCCGGTTAATTTTTTGGTTTTCGGTTCGGTTCGGTTAATTTTCGGTTGATAACCAATTTAAACAAGGGCTAATTTTTTTGCTTAGAAATACGTGTAATGGAGATATAAATACATGAAATAGATGTATAAATACATGAAATGGATGTATAAATAAATGAAATGGAGGTTTAAATGCATGAATAGATGTTTAAATACATAAAATTGATGTATAAATAAATGAAATGAAGGTATAAATAAATAAAATGAAGGAATAAATAAATGAAATAGAGATATTATTACATGAAATGAAAGTATAAAACATGAAATACATGAAATAGAGGTATAAAAGCTAGAAATATATAAAGAAATAAATGATTCGGTTCGGTTCGGTTAATTTCGGTTAACCGATGGTAAAAAAAATATCCGTTAACCGACTTTCGGTTAATTCGGTTTCGGTTAATTTTGGTTCGGTTTTGTCGGTTTTTGGTTCGGTTTCGGTTAACGGTTCGGTTATTGCACACCCCTACATCTAGTTCTAGCTCTTTGTTTGAGATCTTTAATTTTTAAATCCTACAAGCTCATTTAGATCTTTCAAACATTCCATTTTGACCCACTCTTCCTCTTCGGATAACTCTCTTCCTTCTGATATCTCTTCCAGGGTTTCTAAATCTTCCTTTAGAGTTTCTAAATCTTCCTTTAGAGTCATCTCCATTTCCCCTTCCTTAGATAAAACATTTTTTTTCCACATTTTTATAGCCTCCTTGATCCCCTTTAATTTATGCGTTAACGCCTCATCGGGCTCCCCACCCCCAAAAAACCTCGCAGCAGCCTTGTTGACCATCTCATCAAAATTCTCTCTCCAACCAAGAGTTGAAGAATCTAATAGTTTAATTCTTCTCTTTTTAAGAAAAATAACTCACACTCTAATCTAATCTACTTTTATGTCAACCACTATGGAAAGGCCATCATTTAACACACCAAAATATCATTGAGCGAAATATACTTTTGTTTTTTAGTTACTTTTTAAACAAATTTATATGTTCATTCACCCTAGCGTATCCTAAAAAATATTTTGTTTCAAGATTATTTAGATATGATACAAGATTTCCCTATAATGGCAAAACATTTCACCCTAATTATTTTGATATGACTAAAGCATTGGTTTATTTTAGAGGTGACAATCTTGACTCAAAGGCTTTCAAGTGGGTTAGTTTGGGTTCCTTTTAAAATTATATGGGTTAGTTTGGGTAAGATATTTTAACTAAACGGGTCACAACGGGTCAATTGAAATTCCATCTTGTTATTTTCGGGTCAAAGCGGGTCGACAACTTTAAAGAAATGGGTCGATGTGGGTTAGCACCTTAAAGAAACGGGTCAGATTTTGGATCAGAATGGGTTTCGGGCCAGCACAAGTATCTGCACAAGACGGGTTACGGCACGAAATAGGTTTTGGATCGGAACGGTTTTAGTTTGAATTGAGTTTCGGACCGAGACGGGTTTTGGCACGTGGCGGCTTTTGGATCGGAACGGGTTGGTTCGGATCGGGTTCGGGCTGACACGGGTTTCCGCACGGGACCGGTTTCGGATCGCAACGGGTTTTAGGCCGACACGAGTTTCCGCACGGGACAGGTTTCAGATCGCAACGGGTTTTAGGCCGACACGGTTTCAATATTTTCAGTTTTTTTGTTTTGTTTCGGTTTCGGTTTTTAGTTTCTGTGTGGTCGGTTTATTCTGTTTGATCGCAACCGAATATTAGGGTTTTGCCTTCGTATTGATTTTGGATTGATTTATGAAATAGGATGAATGATTAATTAACCTGTCAATCAACAGCTGCAGACAGTCTTCTAATTTACCCAACATAAACAAACAAGCAAAAGGCACATTGTTCTTTCCGTTTTCTTTTGCAAGTGATGCAAGTTTTGCTATTTCTTCTATTTCTTCTGCAGCTCCTAAAGAAGAATAAAGGAGCAATAGACCGCTCAAATCGTTTGCATGCTTCAGACAATCCTCTGCCATTTCCAACTGCAATGAGCCGAATAATGTTAATTATGATTCCAATATACATGTACTGATGTACATATATAATTTAGAATGAGAATTAGAATTATAGAAATATAAACAAACAAGCAAATACCATTCGACCGATCTTTTAAACCAAATTTGTTTTCGTCGACCGTGTAAGATTAAATATTTATTTATTTATATTTAATCTAGTAGCCATCATTATCATTTATATAATATAGATCAAAATATATTAATAACCTATTAATAATTAGTTGGTAATTGTTGATGGACTATATTACCCTTATTAACTAATTGGGTTTCCTCTTAGGTGTATATATAAGGAGATTATTAGAGAGGTAAAAGGTTAGACACACAACCTAATAACATAACATCACAATTCGTCCCTCTCTCTCCATAACCGAAACCTCACTAATTTCGGTTCATCACCATCATCACTTTACACCCTAAAGAGGAACCAGATCATCCTGACAAGTATGTCAAACTCAATGGCTGCATCTCTGACTGGATTCTCTGCTGGCCTGTTTGCTGTATCAGGTATTATTTACATGTTTTCCCTTATGTTTAAACATAACTGATCAACATGTGGTATCAGAGCATATGTTGATAAATCAGTTCTGTTTTCGTATCCATTATTCTGGGATCAAAAATCTGGAAAAGAGAAAAAAAATTAAGCCTTCATGATCACGGCTGTTTTCGAGTCTTTGTTGCCGAAATCCCTGTTTTCGGAAATTGATGTTTAATGAATTTGACTCGAAATTATAATGGGTAAACTAATATTCGAAATCCATTAAAGAAAGTCTTAAAATTTAGATTTCGGAACCCAGAATTATGTTTTTTTATTTTTTAGGGTTCATCTTTTGTTCTAAATAAAACTCGAAAATTCCCTAAGATTTGGAATATAATTTGGATTAGTGGATGTTTTTTCCAATGTTTGATCTGAATTTTATCTATTAAAATTTCGAAAACTGTTAATAGATTTTCAGTTATTATTTTCGAAATATTTGATAAGTTTAGATCATAAATAAAATAGGAAACACTATCCCACAATCCCTTAAATTTCGAGTTTTAGTTATAATCACAAGAAACAACTATTAACAGTAGGTTCGAAATTATCAACATACTAATCGCACAAGTTTTCCCTTCAGTCGCATAAGATCAGATCACATAAGACATGGTCTGATCGTACAAGACAGTCACACAAGGGTAATCGCACAAGACTTGTGGATCGCACAAGACAGTGCTGATCGCACAAAACTTGGGCCTGACTAATTGCACAAGATTTGGGCCTCATTGATCACACAAGTCATTATTGATCGCACAAGTCATTATTGATCGCACAAATCCTTACTGATCGTACAATTTTTTTTTTTTTTGGGCCTAACTGATCGCACAAGTTTTGGGCCTTATTGATCGCACAAGACTTGGGCCTTATTGATCGCACAAGACTTCGGCATTACTGATCGCACAAGACTCGAAACCTCATTATTTTAGGCTGTTTAATGTGAACTAACAGGTGGTTTGCTATTAAAAAAATTGGTTCTGTAAATAATTAGTTAATTAACAAGGATCAAATAATGTTTTACAAAACCAAAATAGCTTAACTTGAATGAGCTTCTGATGTATTAATTCTGGCCAAAGCTGATTTAATACATCTATTTATTGTTCAAGTATTATAAAAAGCTATGTTGAGTATGCATTACACACGTGAAATGTCTTAATTCTGGCCAAAGCTGATTTAATTCATTTATGTTTAGCATGCTTGACAAGTGCATAACTAAAGTGATTGTCTCATTTCTGGCCAAAGCTGATTTGTCACGATTACTTTGCACACATACTTAAATGATTACACTTCTGGCCAAAGCTGATTTATCTTTGTTTAAGTAGAATTTTACTAAGTCTATTATTTTGATGTTAGTAATAGACATATCACAATCTCTTCACATAATGATCCTTATATTAATGATCCTTATTTAATTTTATGATCATTTCGTCTGTCTTATTCTTAGTACCCATAATTTTACTCACTATAATTTCCTTCTACATATATCTCATCCACTCTAATTCCTAAACCTAAAATGTTTGCTTTATTTAAAGTTTCTATTAGAATTAGCTCTTAAATTAAATCCTTGATTATTTCTTAAGACACGATAATCCTATTGCTCTCTTCTGATAAAGATTATAAAGAAGAAAATTAGAGCATGATGATTAGGATAAATCGAACATGATGTCTCTTATGATAATCAAGAACTCTCTAACATAATGCTATCACTAAAGTTATTTCAGATTAAGTCTTTCCTAAGGCTAATCTCTTATATATGGAATAATCACTAGAACTCCTAAGATGCATGCCTTCATTTGAAATTCTAAACTATAAAGTTAAATGGTATATGTGAATACATTATAATGTACAAAACCATGACCCGTAAAGTTAAGGGCTTACGCGTGGAAATAAGTACATTTTTCCAGTACATTACATACTAAGATTTTCACTTGTACAATTTGATGCCTTATAAATCAACTATAACACTCAAAAATACCAAAGTATAATGAGTGTGTTGATAAGCGACATATGTACAAAGAAATAAATGTTTAAAGCTGAAAAATAAGTTGTTATTCACTTTACAACCGCTAAAACCTTAAAAGAGGATTGTTCTAAGGTCCATAGACAAATTACAAGTGCTAATTCCACCTCTAAGGTTCTTCAAGGGAAAATCTCACTGCATAATTATGTCATTAGACTAGACATAAGCAACGAGACTATCCATTATTCTAAAGAACAGTTGGATGAACTAATTAGATAGTCACTTACTAAAGATATTTAAGTCTACTAAATATAATATTCCTATTAGCACATGATTAGTTAACTCTAGTTTTAAACGTTTCCTTACCAGAAGTCAACAAATAACTAACATGAAAGTTAGTGACAAAATTAAATGTTAAGACTATAAGAACCATAATAAGCAGTCTTCTAATAACGCTTTTCGATACCTTATATATTCTGAAGATTAATCAGAATACAGTATCATAATTAAGCAATGTTATGAAGGTTGTGAGGTTTGCATAGTCAACATAAAGTCACACTTATCTTAAACTCTCATTTTATTTGTTCTAAATATCTGGATTGAAACAATACTAAGATAAAACTAGATGATACCTTACATTTTCACAACTTTGTCATCATGTAAATGAGAATTTGACAAAAGGAAAATGAGACTTACAAATTTCATCCTTTATAACCAAAATTCATGAGAAATCATGACATGGTTAATGAGGATGATTTCTTATCTAATCTCATTCTAAGTGATTTTAAATCATGACGTTATAGCCCTAAATATTACTTGGCTTCAGGAATAAGTATGGGTCCATCATAAGTCATTCATTGATATTCATGGAACTTATTTCAAATGGAATATTCAGACACAATTCATTTATCATTTAAAAGACTATCAACTTGTATCTAAATTTTGTCGCATATGGCCCATGGACTTAAAGTAATCTACTCATATATGTGCTTAACATGATTTCTATTAAATATGTCCCTAAGTTTTTATGACATCTGGACATTAAGGAAATCAAGTAAAGTCTAACATATATATATGATAGGTTCCCACGTCACATACCTAATTGAAACTTCTCTTGTAGCATTCTAGAGATATTAAAAGATCAGTGGGAGCATTAAGTGTTTTAGAACAACTTGCAATAGTTGCAAGAGGTGGGGGAGTGAAAATTTCACATTACCTCAATTTGCACCTCTTGTACAAGACACCGCTCCATCACGACACTGTTCCATCAAAACTTGTCTCCTTAAAATCTAATGCTACTATTACAAAAGTTTCATTGTTGCTTAATTGTGGGCACACTTAGATTTCTTACCTAAACCAACATAATCCTCAACAAGAGAAACTACAATGACTAACGTCACTAATATATTTTCTCTATTATATGTTTTCTCTATTAGAATTTGTTTGGTCGTTAAATATTGACCCTAAGCATGCTGAGTTCCTAAAGATTTCTAAGATCAGTGGGAGCAGTCAAAGTTCTTATCACGACTTGCAAAGAATACAAGAGGCGGGGGGAAGAGTGTCATTAAATTTCACTCCGAATTTAACTCCGATTACACCTCTTGTACACCATACTGCACCAACTCTTACAAACTTAGAATCCTGAAAATGATAGCAACCTAATCAAGAGCTAATCCATAAAACTGAAACTTCTAACAAACCCAATAATCAACTCAGGAGGTCATCTAGGTTTAAAAACCTACTAACTTTGATGATTACATAACCTCCCTAATTTGGAGTTGAAATGGATTTTGGAAAAGTTTACTGATCCTATCTCTTCTAACTAAGCCATTAGTGTCAATCAATCTTCTGAATGGAATAAAACTGTTTTCTAGTAAAACTGATTTTATGTGTTCGCATAACGTTTGGGATTTGATTGAATAACCTAAGAGTGTTCATAACTAAACCAAATCCTGATATAAACGTTAAGACACAAAGAAGCATGATTGATTGTCAAAGGTTGTACTCAGGAAGAGATATATTATTAAAGAATCTTTATTACATATCTAACAAAAGATTTCTTTGAGGATCATCACTGTTCTAGTAGCTTATAATAGTTTAAAGCTACATTAGATGAACATTAAAACAATTTTCCCTAACAAATGGCTGACATATTTACATGTTCATAAAACAACCTGAAAGTTCCAAACTGAAGGTTAAAGAACACTTTATTTGTAAGCCAATAAAATCCATGTATGGGTTAATGCAAACACCATAATGTGATGAAATCTTAACGCAATTATTTTCATCAAGAACCTAGTGGATTAATGTACCTACCTCAAGATGAGTGGGAGCAACTAAGATAAACTTGTCTATATAGATGATATTCTTTTGACAAGTAGATGTTACATAAGTCAAAGCATTGTTAACACAAACTTTGATATAATAGATCTCAGAGATATCTCTTACATAATAGATATCATAACATGTTGAGATAGACCAAATGTGACATTACTTCCGTTCCATAAGTTTAACATTAAATTGGTCCTTACATATGTAACAAACAATACTGCTCTCCTTTAGAGGATAATAGGATAAATGAGATTATTTCCTTACGCTTCATTAATTAGAAGCCTTATGTAAGTTCAAGTCTATACTCGTTTAGATATTACTCACATTGCAATACACTAGATATGTCTAGATTAATGTGAAGCATCTAATAGAGTATTACAATATCTTTAAAGGAAACGAGAGGCTACAATTTAAAGAAGAAGTGAGAACTAAAAACCGGTTTATTACTCTAACTTTGTAATATTCAAAGATGAAAAAAAATGTAATTTCGGGTATATCTTTATGTCAACAGACAAAACCTATCTCATGGAGGAGTCATAATAGACTGATATCAACAACCTAAGTTATAACGACATAATATAGTCACTAAATGTTGTTGGAAATTTATCAGTGGACTCATAAGTTTATTAACTCCATATAATTAATCTTTTGAAGACTTGGTGTGATAAAGTCAGCTACCATGTCTCCTTGAACAGTAACAGTTCGAGAGGTGCTGCATTAAATTTCGATACACAATTAATTATTCATTTATGAACGAATTGAGGAAACTAAATATTTGTATCGAATAACATTCGTGATATGCTTAAGGATCCTATAACTGAAGGTCTATTACCCATAAGTCTTATTAAGAGAGCTCATAAAAGAGACGGGTTTTAATTGATGACCATGTACAACTGCATATCGTACTATGAATGACTAACTATTAATTAATTTTCCTCATAAGTTTGATTTTGTATGTCTCTTACATATGTTCTGCCGGTGTAATGACATATAGATAACTATAAATACAAATCAAACGTTAAAGGGCTTACTTATTTTGATCATAACTGTTAGGTTTTAAATTGAGTCTGTAGTATGATTAATGGGGGTCCTGAGTCGAATAATGATTCAACGGCTGTATTTCTCTGCTACGGTTCTTGGTTTAAAGCTAAAATGAGTATTAACCTCTGATCAGACTAATCTAATACTCATGATAAATGATTATTCGGCTAAGTGGGAGAATGTAAGATTAAATATTTATTTATTTATATTTAATCTAGTAGCCATCATTATCATTTATATAATATAGATCAAAATATATTAATAACCTATTAATAATTAGTTGGTAATTGTTGATGGACCATATTACCCTTATTAACTAATTGGGTTTCCTCTTGGGTGTATATATAAGGAGATTATTAGAGAGGTAAAAGGTTAGACACACAACCTAATAACATAACATCACAATTCGTCCCTCTCTCTCCATAACCGAAACCTCCCTAATTTCGGTTCATCACCATCATCACTTTACACCCTAAGGAGGAACCAGATCATCTTGACAAGTATGTCAAACTCAATGGCTGCATCTCTGACTGGATTCTCTGCTGGCCTGTTTGCTGTATCAGGTATTATTTACATGTTTTCCCTTATGTTTAAACAGAATTGATCAACAGACCGGTTATCACAGTTGATAAAGATAAACAATGTTTTCAGTTTACTTTAGAGGAAGCCTTTTATCTATGCTTTTCTCTAACATGTATCAAGATAGAAGACGGTGATCATCATGCAAAATCGAACAACGAGTTATGGTAGTATATGGTTTCGAAACAACCATCTTTCGTTCACAGTTTCAAGGCTTATTCTCATCTACGGGCCAAGAATTGAGTTTTGATTTTAAGAGTAGTTAAGTTTGTTAATATATTTAGGGCTTGTTTGGCTAGGCTTTTCAAAAGAGCTTATTTGCTTATTTGCTTTTCTGAAAAGCAAATAAGTCAATAAGCTCTTTTGAAAAGCTTTAAAATGGAGCTTTTCAAAACAGCTTATTGACTTATTTGCTTTTCAGAAAACAAATAAGCAAATAAGCTCTTTTGAAAAGCTCAGCCAAACAGCCCCTCAGTTAGACAGGTTAGTTAGTTAGTACATAACCCCTTGATGTACAATCTCTTTTTTTTTTTAAGAAAGCAATTTTTAACCAACCCGACCCGGACTCGGACTCGTTTCAACCCGAACCCGTTCCAACCCAAACCAAAACAACCGTTTTTTGTAATTGATTCGTTTTGACCCATGACCCGAACCGACCTGTTTGCCAGGTCTAGTTTATTTAGATATATTCAAACGATTAATTCTATATACATTAAAGCATTGGTTTATTTAGATGTATTCAAACGATTAATCTATATCTATCTATACTATATAATAAAAGAAACCAATGGAGAGACACTTGTCATTATTCTAGACCATCATTAATTGTATATAATTATTATTTAAATTAAATTATTAAATTTAATATGTTTCAAACATTTAATAAAGGAAAAATTACAAGTTTTGTCCTTTATCTTTATACCACTTTTCAGGCGGTGTCCTTTTTAACGAATGTTGACAGGCGGTGTCCTTTACTAGGTATTTTGTTGCAAGTTTACTCCTTTACACCCAACCCAGTTAAAAAACCCTATTAATTGTTGGGTGTAAAGGACTAAACTTGCAACAAAATACCTAGGTAAAGGACTAAACTTGCAACAAAATACCTAGTAAAGGACACCACCTGTTAACAATTAACAGGGTTTTTTAACTGGGTTGGGTGTAAAGGACTAAACTTGCAACAAAATACCTAGTAAAGGACACCGCCTGTCAACATTCGTTAAAAAGGACACTGCCTGAAAAGTGGTATAAAGATAAATGACAAAACTTGTAATTTTTCCTTTAATAAATTGCGGATAAGTTCCATAAAATATCTTATTATTTATTTATATTAATTACTAAGTTAGAAATTATATCTTAATTCGTAAATTGTAGATAACTATTATTTAATTTAAATTATTAAATTTAATATATATTTAAAATGCAAAATGAATATAATAACTACATTTATCATACTAATAAATATTTATTTTTTATAATTAAAAAAGATAGTCATTAATCTAACTTATAATACGATTTGCTAAGTATCTATATATTAAGATAAACATTACATGTCATACAATGTCAGAATTCATATATTAAAAAAATGGTTATACATAGGATTTGATAAGTATCCATCCATATATTAAGATAAACATTAGATATTAGATTTGATTTAAGAATTATGTGATAATAAATTGTAAAAGACCTTTAAAAAAAACCTTTAAAATTAATTTAAATTAAAATTTTTTTTTTCATATAAGTTTATCTAATTGGCTAATTGCTATATGTCTAATCTGGACATTTCAACATTTTTTAGAACTGATAAATTAAGACCACTATTAATTAAATAAAACTTGAGTTATTAAATGTATGTTCGCATGACTGTTAAAACTCGTGAGAAAGTCGATGATACAGTTTGTCTTCTAATCGATGGTTCAAATGATTTCATATTTATAAACTTGGCAAACAACACAAGTTTTGATCATATATGACACAAAATTTTATAATTGTTAAATCTTTGTTATTAACTATTTGATATTTTATTTACTTAACCCGTGTAATACACGGGGTTATAACCTAGTTCTATATACATTATTATTAGTTTTTTCGGTTCTCTTTTTGAATCTTGATACAAGAGATTTAGCTTTCAAGTACTCTCCAACAATATGATTGACCCCCCCTCCCCCCCAATTGATTCGAAGATAGGGGTTGCCGACAAGAATCGGTCCTTACTTGTATGAATTGGTATGCTTCTGAAAGGACGTTGGCAAAGATAACGAGGATGAAATAAAGATGCACATTAATATGGTATAGGATGTTGGTTTTGTGAAATGTGTTAACTTGGATATCTTTGAAAATCGTGTAAAGATTTTCATATTGAATTATTTCGCTGGTATTCACGAATATTCAATCGTATATGTTTCAGAGAGAAATCATTTTATACGGCTTCTCCAATTTTATTATGGAAGAACAAGTTTGATACTACAGAACATATTCCGTACTGATAAACATTTCAATACTGACAGGACGTTCATTGCTAAAGAACAACTTCAATACTGAATAACAATGTTTTTGTTGAAACACAAATTTGATACCGAGGACCAGTTTTGGTATCGAAGAACAAAACTACTGATCTTCATTTACTATTGAACACCAATTTTATTTCTATTTAAGCTAGTTTGCAAATTTTGAGCCAGTGATGTTGACCTGGACCCCTATTTTTCGTGGGCGTGAAACCATAAGATTTTCAAACAAGTGTACTTTCCGACTTGTTCCATCTTTGATTATGATTTCTCATTTGGTCACTAAGTAAATCCACTTACATGAAATAGTTAGATGACACTAAAATCACTAACATCGGATATAGGGTAGGGATGTCGTTTATGACGAAAATGACCAGACAAATTAACGTTGTTAAATGAATGGAGTTTGTTTAAAAGAAAACATCAAATTCGCAAAAGTAATGATCTAGGGATCAAATTCTTAGTCCGGATGATAGGAAAGAAAAATGGTGTAATTGACCCAAATAGTAAAAAAAAAAAAAAAGTGAGCATCAATTGCGTCATAAGAGGGAGGTTGAGTGTGGTTTACGACATACACACTTGAAAGGTGTATGGGCCCAATTACTTACTATAAATAAGGCTCCCTCATTTTCTTACCTCATCACATCACATGGAGAAGCTGCAAAACGCAAATGGTGTGCTGCTGAGATTGCCTCCCGGTTTCAGGTTTCACCCAACAGATGAAGAACTTGTTGTACAATACTTAAAGCGCAAGGTCCACTCTTGTCCTCTGCCTGCTTCCTTCATCCCTGAGGTGGATGTCTGCAAGTCTGATCCTTGGGACCTGCCCGGTGAACAGGAGGAGGAGAGGTTCTTCTTCAGCACCAGAGAGATCAAGTACCCCAATGGAAACCGATCCAACAGGGCCACCCAGTCTGGTTACTGGAAAGCAACCGGCCTGGATAAGCAAATTATGGGGGCCAACCAAGTTGGATTGGTTGGCATCAAGAAAACTCTAGTTTTCTACAAGGGAAAGCCCCCCACCGGCTCCCGAACTGATTGGATTATGCATGAGTATCGTCTTGCTACCACACAACCAACTCAGGTAGTCATGTCACCACCATTTTAAATAAATAATAAGTCCATAGTCCATACTAACTAAATTTTCAATGGTTATGTAGGGTCTGGAAAAGTGGGTACTGTGCAGAATCTTTTTGAAGAAAAGAGGGAACTACAAGGACGAGAAAAAAAATGTGCCGGTTTTCTATGATTTTCTGGCTACACCCAAGGTGAAGAAGACGTCGTCATCATCATCGGGCTCAAGTGGGATCACAGAAGAGAGTAGCACAAATTGTTAATTAGGAGAAATGAAGAATAATGTTTCTTAGTTTTCTAGTAGTACTAGTATCGATGTTGGAGTTGAAATTTAGATGGAGTTTGTAATCTCATCTTGTTAAGCGTTAACTTGACTTTTTGCCCTCAGCTCAGCTCAGAATGTGTTGATCTTGCCTAAAATGATAAATTACAAACTTAAAACACAAAATTAGCCTGCAGAATGGCAGGGGAAGGAAGTCATAGATTCCCTTTGCATTGCTACTGTTTAATTAAAACTTTTACTACATACATTCCACCACGTAGCCGTCTCTTTCATAAAATAGATGCTTGACAAAGCAAAGCAAAGCAAAGCAAAGCAAACGTAAAGGACAAGTCATTTGATTATTAAAATTCGGTCGGAGTTACGTGATGAATGAAGCAGGTAGGTTTATTTATCAAACAAAGTGTATGATCTTGAGACATACAAGAAGGTGGGCCGGCTTTCACTTGTTTCTTGTTATAATAATATAATAATAAGAAATGAAGCTCGGCATGGGTACACATTGGATGGAGGAGAGTATAAAAATGCCGACCAAAAGTTCCTTGAGAAACTGGACAACAAATATATATATATTATTTTATTGGAGTTGGAGTTGTTCACGTCACGCTACATAATATTATTTCTAATCGTATTATTTTGAATTTAAGAGGCAGTGACAATGACATAGGGGCTGTAAGTGGCTGTTGATCATCAACAATCAACTTTGATCTTGCACCATAATTGTTATTCAACCACCATCACAAGTCAAAATGGGCAGATGAAGGGGACCGACTTAAGTTGACCAATTCCAAAACCAACTACCTTATTTTGCTTACACTCTCTGCAACAGTGACCCTTTCTCAATATCCACAATTATTGGTTTGATTGGCCTTAATCTAAGGACTCTTTTCTCCAAAAGGTCCTCCTCATCAGTGGCGAAGCTTGAAATTTTGTACGGGGGGGTCGAAAACGTATATACCCAAAAAATTCTATAGAACCGGGGGGTCGAAAACGTATATACCAAAAAACTTCTATACGAAAACTACATATATAACACTACTGGCCGAAAAGTTCGGGGGGTCGGGCGCCCCTCCCGGCCCCTTCAAAGCATCGCCCTTGCTCCTCATAATCTAGTTTCATGATTCAAAATGTGTGGACATGTTTCAAAGTTGAAACACCAAAATAAAAGACCACCATGTTATTTCAAGTAAAAAAAAAACATATCCATAACCTAGAATACTACTGACCAAGGCTTTTACCAAATCTTCTGAGTTTTTAACTTACACATGATATAGGAAGGTTTAACAGATAAAAATAGAGACTCTTCAGTTTTCTTATTCTTGTTGGGCCCCAGACGCTTGCGCATTTGTCTTTGAAGGTGGTGCCTGTGAGCATGCCCTCAGCACAGCTTCATTCTGCAAAAGATAACAACTTCAAGTCATTTCACATACCAATTAAGGTTACCTTTCTAGGTGATAGTGTTACGCCTTGATTGCGGTGTGCGCATATAATGTATACATGTGTGGGCCCTCAGGGAAGCAAAAGTGAAAATTGCACTAATTTTAACGTTATTTTACTAATTTCGTGAAAATAACGTTAAAAGCAGCAGACAAGGGTGTTGATAGCCGAAAGACAAGGGTGTACATGCACAAATCGGCCTTTGTCCCGATTGCTGAGTTTAGCCGCTAGAAGCAGCATCTCTATTCCTACGGGGTATAGGTAAGGTCGTCTACATCTTACCCTCCTCATACCATAGTTATCAATAGCGTCCATAGTGGTGTGTCATACGCCGCTACAAGGTGCTATGCGACCAAATATCAACCAAATAGCCACATCCGACGGCAGATTCCAGCGCCGGTGCTGCAACTTCTAACATGTGTATGGTGATGATGATGATGATTTCAAGGTGATGGTGTGTCATACACCGGATATAAAACACGACAGGCCAACAGATAATACGAAATACTGATATGCGATCATTTACAAACACGGCTATTTATAGCCTTTGTCCTTGGCGGTTAAAATAACCGCAAATACAGTTAACTGGGCGCCAACCCATAACTTACAGTTGGGTCAATCACCAGTTCTACTAACCTGTGTCTACATACTATGACCCATACAACTTAGACTATAGTTTAAACAATATAAACACACAACGAAAAAATTAGATAAAACACTTTACTCTGGTACAGTTTGTTAGATTGATTATATTTAAGTTGAGTATTAAAGCTTAATTATGTATGCGCCTTGGTTTAAAAAAGCGGGAAGCGCACAAAAGCGATGAGGTCTAAAAAAGCTTTTTTTAAAGCAAAGCGCAAAAGCGGTGAGCTTTTCGTACGCGAAGCGCAAAGTGATTATAAAATTTATTTTTTATATATCCCACAAGTGTGTAGCCTCCAATACCTATGATTTAGCTATAATTAAGCTTTATATATGTTTTAAAATGAAAAAAACATAAATGTACACATAGTTGGTAGCAAAGGACTTATATGTTGGGTGTGTGAATGAAAGTCTCAAAAGGTGGTAAATGCTTTGTCCCACATCGGTGTGGGGACAAAGTGAGTGGTTGTTTATAAGGTAAAGTCTTTACTACTCCATTGTAGCTTTATGACATGTTTTACCACAAGTCCTACCCGCGCGCAGGGGGGGTGCAAAAAATGAGTTTCTGAATTGAAATTTAATTGAACACGTCCTGCGGACACGAATGCAGCTCCGAAAACCCCAGGCACGCGTGGGCCAGTTTTTGCATTTAGCCTTCATTTTTTTGTATTAAAGCCAATCCCAGACGAATTTGAATTTTTTTTTTGTACATAGTGCGCCTTATGTCATGCAAGGCGATCCAGCCTGCGCCTAGATGCGCTTCGCGCTTAAGGCGCGCTTTTTAAAACCAAGGTATGCGCCAGTATTAGACTTAAGATTAAGATTATTAGTGGATGATTAAACACACCGATTAGATAGGCAGTTATGAAGAGAAACCAACCAGTTCAAAGAGTATATAAACCCTATCATGTAATCATTTGAGTTCTAATCTCAAGCACCTATTCCCTCGCTCTCAAACTCCACCTATTCTATTTGATTATCAAATTCAATGGTTTAAACCATTCTACAAATGACATCAAAGCACAAGGTTCAGGCCTGTGATGAAGCATTAAGAAGATGACTACAAGATGGGATGTCACTACGGTACTGATGACTCTCCATTCAATCCCTCTACCGATTTCGTTCAGATAAATCGGATGATCAAAGTGATCATGAGGGTAGTACAACAGTTTATGTATACAACTGGAAGGTTTTCATCTCAGTTCAAATTCAAAATCTATTGCCGATAAAAGAAAAGTCGCACAAGAAGAATTTAAGCAACGACAACGATCAAAAATCAAACCAACACCTGTGCAGTTACTGCAACAAGCCATATCACTTTCGATAATGTCCAAAAAGAAGTCAAATTTCTGAATTTTTGATCAAGGGGTCGGGAAAAAAGTTAGTGACATGAGGTTTGATTGGGAAGAAACACACTTGTGGAAACAAGAAACTTTTTAAATCACTGAAATAATTATGGCATTGAAGGCTAGATGAAAATGTAAAGAAGAATAAGCACCTACGGATAGGATAGAGATTTGGTTATCCGGGAAAAGATGAAGAAACAATCAATAATATGTTGAAGGGCGTGTTGGCAAACGGTATATAAACAACCAACCAACCCCTATCAATCAAATCGAACTCTAATCATTATCCCTGCCTATTCTATTTGATTATAAAATTCCATTCTTGTAAGATAAATCCAACCACCACCACCACCACCAGGCTAAAACACAAGGATGAGAGATAGAAATAAGAAATTCAAGTGCATTAAAAACAAATTAACAGGTAGTATAGAAAGAAAGAAAGGCCTAGTACCTGCCAGACGCGTTGGATACGCTTCTTGGCGTTTAGTTTGCGGGTGGTGGTGAGTTTGATTCTCTTCCAAACCAGACCCCCTGAATCGTGCTTCTTCACTATTTCCATCACTCGCGTCCCCCAGAATGCTCCCCCCATCTTCATCCCTCCTCACTGATTATTCACTCCCCATGCTTGCCTACTTTTTTATTCCCCTCCCACCCTAATCGCCTAATGGGCTGCCTGCCCTGCCCTGCCCTGCCTTAATGGGCTTTACCCTCTCCCTCTCAACTAAATTAGAGCCTCTTTGTTTAGGAACCTTTTAATGGTTCAAACCTATTTTTGATTTAGACTTTTTGTTTAGCGAGCATAAATGGTTCAGATATTTGCCTTTAAATAGTTAAGATCTCTAATTTAAATTGGTTAGACATTTGTTTTTGAACGGTTAAGCACTATACTGGTTCTTAATGGTTCAGACATTTTACTGATTCAGCACTTAACCATTCAGATGTTGCCAAACAGCCCCTTAGGGTAAAAGGTGTGGTCATAACCCTTATGACCACCATGACCCTCCACATAGGCGCCCAGAGGCGCAACTTCTAGTGGGCGGGAGGGGCGACCGACCTACCAAACTTTTCGCTCAGTAGTAGAGAGTATGTAGTTTTCGTATAGAAATTTTTTGGTATACACATTTTTTACCCCCCGGTATTATAGAGTTTTTTTTGGGTATATACGTTTTCAACCCCCGGTCGGAAATCTTAAGCTTCACCACTGTAGGCGCCATGTAACCCACATCTAATCCATCATCCAAAATCACTACCTTAAGACCTAAACCACTATTCCTTTTATTTTTTTTAATATATTTTTGTCTCAAAATCATCAAATGGGAGGGTCGTGATAAACTTGGTTCACTCCATGCGAACCACCATCAATCAAGGAGAAGAGTGGTGTACATCATCATCATCATCATTATCATACTCAATAAATACCAACAATAGCAAAGCTAAGATAGGATCTGATGAGGGTAAGATGTAGACAGCCTTATCTCTATCCCGTAGGATAGATAGACTGTTTCCAGTGAGAGCCACAACTCGATTGTAGTTTTGCATCAAGGCTTGGACATAAGGCACATAACACTTAGCAATCGGGAAAAGACCGATTGGTGCATGCACCCCCTTGTCTTTCGGCTATCAACGCTACTACATGATGCATGGTTAACCATCCGTCACTTTTAACGTTATTTTCATGAAATTAGTAAAATAACGTTAATATTAGTGCAATTTCACTTTTACCCCCTAAACGACTACACATATATACATTATATGTGCACACCACAAGTAGAGTGAATAAGAAGAGTGGTGTACAATTTCATTAATGATCCTACATACAAATAATGTCCCAACCCACACACCACACACTCCATATTACTTTTTCAACCCTCACCACAACAATTAAAATTTTCAAGAATAACTACAACTCATTAACGTTTGAACTCAAAACATCCATAATAAAATAAAACTCTAGTATTTAAAAAATAAACATTATAAAATTGATTTTCAACCACAATTCTTACTCACACCCTATATTACACAAATAATCTAAACTAGTAACTAATATTAAGCCCTTTCGTGTTACGGTGGGGCGTAAAACCATGACAAATAGCACCAATGCCACAGCACTGCCAGCGACCATCAACACTGAAGTTGCGACGTGTTAATGCGAAAAAATTAGACCGATACATAAAACACAAAAAATAATAACTAAGTCGATTAGGACCCGCGCGTCGCGATGAATCTATCAAATGGGAAAAATAGATGGCCATAAAAACGTTGAACCACACATGCACGTTGCGTAATATTAACTCACAAAATTTAGAATGAAGCGTTAAACAAAACGTAAAAACGATGAACCACACACAAACGTTGTGCCGTATTAACTTGCAAAATTTAGAACAAAACGTAAAACAAACATTTTGCGAATTATGAAAAGTGTAGGGTACCAAAGTTGAAAATAAAAAAGTTGTGAGGTTAGATTGGCAAAAATAGAAAGCTTTTGGGTTAAAAGTAAAAAACCAAAGTACCTTTGGGTTAAAAGTGTAATTATATAATTTTTTTTTTTGAAAACCTCTCTAAACTATGCACCACAATGTTATTAACTTATAATTTATAATATTCATCATTGTCTCAGATTGAATATGTGACCTATCCTCTAAGTAGGGTTGTCCAAAATGATGCGGCTCGGAGCTCACTTAGATTTAACTTAGAAAAAGCTCGTTCGAAATGGCATGATTTGAAAATAAACCGAGCTGGATTGGCTCGCTTGGTAGCTCGACTATGCTTAGCTAGGAATATTTTACTTATTATGTATTTTATTTTTATTTACATTATATTATATTACAAAAAACTGATTATTATTTAGGGTCATGATTTAGAGAAAACAGTAGAAAGTGTGAGAACGGTGAGAACGTTTATTGATCGTCCGATCAAAACAATCTATGAACTAGATTGGCGCGGTGGCATTTTCGTAAATAACACCAATTTTATTACGTGGACGCGTGTAACACCCCGTGTTTTCGTAAGTGAAAGTCAAAGTCAAGGTCAAAGTCAACGACCGATTTCGCGCAACTTGACTTGTAGAAATGTCTTTGTTTTATTTATATTATGTGGAGTAAGTGTTGTTAATTGCAATAATCGATGAGTATTAATCGTATTCCAATCGACATACGACTGTGAACTATAGGAAGTAACAATGCGATAAAGTTAATCAACTAACAATCAAGCTAAGTTAATCGAATCGACATCAATTCGCAACTCGAGCTACGTATTTTTACTTATCATTATACGTGTGTGTGTGCCTTACGTGTTAACTGTGCATGTTTATTTATGATATGTTGTGATAATCAAGCGAACTCAATCGAACTCGAAATCTAACTCTAATGCAATCAAACTCGAACTCGAATCACAAATCGAACCAGGATAGATAGTGGAAAAGAGATTACGCTAGATACGAAGTGGTTGAGACTGAAAGTAATTTGACTAGGAAACCCTATCGAATCGAGCCGCGCGCAATCATAGTCGAAATATCGAAAATCGTCGCGTGAAACACTCAAAAGGTGCAACCGATCGATCAGGCTCCCAGCCAGCCGAACGGACTGCTGTCCGATCGGACAGGCTGTCCGATCGAGCTGCCAGCCGATCGGCCAGCCCTTTCCTCTTTTGTCATCCTATAAATACCCCTGTCATTGTCATTGTCATTCTTTCCACTTTTGGAAACCTCTGTTCGACCAGCACGCACAACTCGCCTTTTCTCAGATTTCTCTCGATTCCGGTAAGTTTTCGTCCTAAATCTTGTACTTTCTTGATCTATACACACTCCTACACCTTTCTATCTTTCAAATCTAAACTTTTAACCGTGAAATCATCAAGAATCAAGTGTTCTAGGATGATGTCATCATGGGTTCGTGAAGAACTTCATGTTTTGGCCTCAATCCACCATGAATAACTGGGATCTAGCCGATTTCCACATAAACAAACAAGGATCTTTTATAGATTTGAACATATACATGGTGAAAAGGATTGAAGGATGGATTTTCCCAACTTTCTTCAACTCTTTTCACTCGAACCAGTAGAAACGGAACCTGAGCCGGGTTACAAATCACTTCAGTGGTTATACGGCTCAAGATCTGGATTCTATCCACGAGGTTAACCGACTCCGGGTTAAATGTTAAACTTCGTTCCGAACAGACCACCGACCGGATTTGGGTGATTCCTGTCCGACCCGGGAAACCAAGTAAGAACGAGGCTTCTATGGTTTTACTCGCTGTCAAAAATACCTCGATAAAACGACAAACAAACAGAACAACCAAAGTGTTAGACGCAAGGCTGATCAGGTCAGGATGCTAACCGATCGGACTGCTGTCCGAACGGACGGCCAACCGATCGGATAGTCAGCCGATCGACTGGCCAGCCGATCGGGTAGCACATGGTCCCACACAATCAACTTGTTTTGGAGAATGGTGTTGAACCAGGTGTTGTTCGATCGAACTACTGTTCGATCGGATTACTCTTCGGATCATGAGATACTATGCTTCAATACTTAATCAATTTTCAACATGTTCAATGCACTAGAAGTGCCACCTGATCGAACTGCCGTCCGATCAGGTGACGCCCTGTTGTCCGATCGAACAGCAGTTATGCTGCTCGATCGATCAACCATCCGATCCACTGAACAATACCTTGCAGTTCATTAAAGTAGTTGACTATTGTTGTCTTGCCAACCGATCGAACACCTGTCCGATCGAACACCTGTCCGATTCAAAGGCTAAACCTTGAAATTCTGTTGAATGCCTAACCGATCGGGCTGCCGGCCGATCGAACAGCCGTCCGATCGACCGACCTGAAAGGCAAAGGTACTTCAATGTTTTCAAAATGCTACAACGAAAACTTCAAAGGTCAAGCCATCATACACAAACACATCCTTCTCAAAGGAAGGAACAATCCACTCGTACAGCCATCCGATCGGCCTACCGACCGACCGAACAGCAGACCGTACGGACTGTCAGCCGAACGGTCAGCCGTCCGATCGAACTGCCGTCCGATCGACCAGCTGTCCGACTCCTCGATACTTGTTTCCTGTTTTACATTTCACTTATCGTTATGCTACCGAATCTATTCAGGCTAACCGTATTCGCTAAGCGCTCCCTTCAATCAATAAATCACTGTGAGTATACTCGACCCCTTTTCGCTTTTAGCACTTTTGGGTGTTACATACGTTACGAATATTCAAACTACAATTATCACACTACTCAAACTATTTGAACGCTAACCGTTAATGCATGTTATACGTGGCTCATGAATGCTTGTTTGTTATGTTTACACATGGAATGCTGTCTACCTGCCTTAGCAGCGATAGTACTATAGTTTGGACTCAGCACCCATTCACACGGGGGTTGTTAAGGATCTTTTACTTGCATGGATTACGGTGGTAATCATGTATTGCGAACTGCCTCGGGCAGTCAACCCGCAGTCATTGGTATCGATGGATCTATGTCGATAACTAACGTGCTTCATTTCACTATGTGTACGTGCTGGTTATGCGTAAACGAATTCGAACTCTATATGCTATTATCAAACTTGTATGCTCACATTTACATTTTATGTATTGACTTTATTTTAACGTATGTGACAGGTGCTTAGGAAGTTTACATGCTTAGCATGCTGTGAACTTGAGGCTAGGAAAGGTCTAGGATGCTCTCTGCGCTGTGATGAAATCGAAGCTAGGAAATGGGGTCCTAGAAACCAATAAATAAACTATTTTGTTTGAATCTGAGTTGTCGGAACAGGATATTTGTCTTGATGTTTATCTGGAATAATTTGTTTACTATTTGAGACATGGTATGGGACATGTTAACTTAAATTAAATGGTAATGATAGTTGTTATGGAAACTTCTGGACAATCTGTTTCGCTCAGTGCCATGCCCCGATGATTCCGCCATCGGTTGGGGTGTGACAACGCGCTTCATTAAGTGTAAAAAGGGTAAAACACCATTCCTCACATAAAACGCCATTGAAAAATAAAACGCCGAATAAATACAAAACGCCAATTTTATCACTGCGTACTTTTTTCTGTGTTTTTATTTAAGCTCTCTGGCTACAAAAACGCCACAAAATATGAAACGACATAATATATAACGCCAAAGCTTACATCCGGATAAATGTTAATTACATTTTTTGTTATAAAAATAACATCCAGCCTAAACTACGCGCCAAAAAGAATTCTATAAATAGAAACGTCTCACCACCTTCCGTTTATCACAACAAAAAACACACAAAAACACACAGTGGTTGCTAAAAAAATACAACTCAATGTAAAACGCCAAAAAATAAAACGACGGCAAACATCTTTTCTTTGATACTCAGTAAATGTTCTGCATGAAGCTTCGCTGAATGATTTGTTACGTGAGTGTAGTAAAATTTTGGTGCATGAGATGGATAAAATTGAAAAAAGAGGGACTGATGACACTCATATGTCATATTGTCATCTTTGTTCCTGAAGAAGGTTTGGATGATAAGAAGAGACCTATACCAGTGTAAATGCTACTTTGGTCTCGATGATTATAATGAAGACGACAGGCAGATAGCATCCATCCACACGGGGTCGATCTATGTCTCCAACATCCACAAAGACACTTCAACACATGAACAAAGAAAATAAACAACGCCAAAACCAAAACGCCATTTATTTGTCACATTACTTGTAGTTTCAAAAGAAAAAAGAGACTGATGACACTGAAGATTTAAAATCATAAATTGCTTCTACTTTGTTTTTTTTTTTAATTTTCTTTATCTGTTGTTTGTTTTGTAATTTCAGTTAATAAACAACAAAAGAATATTAATGCTATAATAAAACGTCAAAATTAGCAAATGCTTGTAAAACGCCATCATGCCATAAAAACGCCCCCAAAAAACTATCAAACTATAATAAAATTACTTTGAACAACTACTATTATATAAAAAAAGCGTGAAACAATGTGCAAAGAATATAAAACAATAGAAGTCCAATCATTATCTAACCGCCATTGGAAAACAAAACGCCATAATTACAGCCGTCAAGTTTTGATGTGTTACACCATAAAAACAGTTGAGTCTGAAAACAAAACACGGTAAACTGCAAAAAATAGAAAAATGAAACGACGGAAAACATAATTACTAACATTTATTATATTTATTTATCTTTTTCAAAACGCCATAATTACCTGTCATACACGGGAAAAAAACGTCAATATAAAAGCAGACCATTAGAACACAAGCTCAAACACGCCAAAAAAATTGACTAAAACGCCACATATTGTCCAAAACGCCAAAAAAATTTAAAAATGACCAAGGTTATTGCATGGAGGTTTGAAAGGAAAGAGAAACGATTCATCATAAAGTTCTCTGATAGGAGAAGGGTAAAGGTAAGGACAATCAAAGCCATGCTTGGAATGAATGAAAAAGGTTTAGAAGGATATCATGGCACTTGGGGTTCCAATGGACAACGATTGTGAAAGAACCAAAACTGTAATAAAAAGACTGAAGAGAAAATTTCTAGCACAAAATGATGAAGATGATGATTATATTGACGACACTCCTATACCAAAACTTAGCAGTTGGGTATTGCATGAGGAAGAAGGAACACTTGAAGTGACTTACAAAAATGAGGTGCAATATTCAAGGCCAATGGAAGAAATGTTGAAGACAGGGTTACTATCTATCATTGAACAACTCTGTGATTTAGCACCTTCAAACGATCCAAAATCCAAGGATGCAATGATATTCAAGAATAGGCTGCAGCAAAGAAGAGACGAGCTAATGGCGTTATACTCAAAAATGAAATTTGATGATGAAGAATCTGAAGAAAGTGATGAACAAATCGATGGGTACATCTCTGATGTAATCCCACCTACGGAAGACTATTAGTTTATTTAGATTTTGTGTTATTGTAATTTTATAAAATATTAATCTATGGTAATCAATTATTAACAAAAAGATACAAAACGCCAAAAATGACATGGAAAAAGGCATAACGCCAAAAAGTTAACTATGTCACACAAAAAGAATTAATTCAACGAGAAGAAATTTGAGAAAAACAGTAAAACGGCAAATAATTAATAATTCTAGACAACGCCAAAATTATCTTGCACACAAAAAATAAAGCAGCATGTTAAATGTAACGCCCTGCGTCCCTAAACTTTAGACTATTGGCAAGTTTAGTCCCTGGACCTTGCCCATTGTCAATTTTAGTCCCTGAGCTATGTAGCCACTAATACTTTTGGTACTTTGAGAATTCTATATACTTGGAATGCCTAATTCTATATGCTTAGAATGCCTAATTCTATATACTTGGAATGTCTAATTCTATATACCTAAAATGCCTAATTCTTGATACTTTGGTGCTTGACTCTTGAGGCTCGTGAAACTTGAGACTTGGTTGAACGAGGGACTGGAGTCCTGTCACTGGCGGAAACTATGAAACTTTGAAACTTTTGTGCTTTTGCTATAATCTAGTTATACTATTACCCCATACTACACAACGCTTAATCTAACTCGCGAATCGAATCAAAGACGGTGAAACGGAAAGATGGGATTGACCGAGTGGCAATCCGATCAGATGACCATCCGATCGGATAGCCATCCGATCGGATGACCACCCGATCGGATGGCCACTCGATCGGACCACCATCCAATCCGTGCACACCGCCTCTCTTCACACACTCTGACACTATAAATAGGCCTGTCACATCACCATTCTCACTGATGTGACAGTCTCACTCGAACAAGACGCACGCACCCCTTTTTTCCTCCATTTTTTGACGATTTCGGTACGTTTTACACTAGATTCTTGTACATCTTTGATCTACACATCATTCTCCATGAGATTCACCTTTGAAATCTCACTTTTCACCATGAAATCTCTCGGATTTGAGCTCTTGAAGGTGATGTCATCATGGCGGTTTGTACCAAACTGTTGTGTGATGTCATTCTAGCCAAAATCTAGCTCAGATCTGATGGAGTGTGTGAAAACCGGGTGCTAAAGTATATTATAACAAGTGTTTTATTATCGTGAACTTGATTATATGTGTCGAATATGATATCTACGAGTGTTTGTGGTGTTACAGGTTAATTGGGTTAAACCGGTAAAGTTAGGGCGTTCAAGGATGATGAACAAAGTGATTCGTGGTGGTCGGGCATCAATTCGGATCAAGTTAGAGTTCGAGAATTCAAGAAATATGATGTAGCAAAGTTTGAGGGTTTTGTGGTAATTAAATGAAAGTTCATTATAGTGGAAATATTGAGGAAATAAGAAACAATGAAGTCCATGGGTTGTTTGAGCAATAACTGAAAGTTGAAATGCTTGTAGAAGTGGAGTTATGAAACATGACGTAAGCTACGGAATTCTAACTGTAGCCTACGGTTGGTACAAGTCACTCAAGCAATTGTACAGAAAGTTGAAAGCGTAACTTACGTTTTATTTCGGTATATGTGCAATTGTTGGACGACATTTAAGAGGCTGCGGATTGGACGTGATTGGGCTCGCAGACATATGGGTTATTAATTGAAACATTACATCACTTTTGGGATTGGACCAACACATCATCAATTATCATCAGAGGGAGTGGGCCGCATATAGGAAGTTGGGCCGACATTATCAAAGAAAATCACGTGGACTTTGGCAGCCTGATGATTTAATTAAGGAATAATGGAATTTAATAATCCAACCTTTCACCAGTTGGCCGGCAACGGACCCAACTTCAAAAATAGCCACTGGCGGTCCCAACTTTTGACATTTTGTAAAACATTGGACCCTTGCTAACACCGTTATAACACTGATGACGTGGCATGCTGACGCTGACGTGGCACGTGACATGTCATCATGCCACGTCAGCGTGCCACGTGCCACGTCAGCATGCCAGGTGACATGTCATCATGCCACGTCAGCGTGCCACGTGCCACGTCAGCATGCCAGGTGACATGTCATCATGCCACGTCAGCGTGCCACGTGACACGTCAGCATGCCAGGTGACACGTCATCATGCCATGTCATCACTGTTATAACGGTGTTAGCAAGGGTCCAATGTTTTACAAAATGTCAAAAGTTGGGACCGCCAGTGGCTATTTTTGAAGTTGGGTCCGTTGCCGGCCAACTGGTGAAAGGTTGGATTATTAAATTCCATTATTCCTTTAATTAATTACATCATATCATCTAACCTCATATATACCACTTGGTGCAGAGTGAGGCACTAGTGGGCAATGATAGGAGACCCAGGGAAACCTGGGTTGGATCCATGAGCCAAACGGGTTTTACCGGTAATTTCACTGTCGTGCCTACGGACGGATGGGTTACCGGGTTTTCCCCGGAATTGGTGGTGGACTCGGGTTACTCTCGGAGTACTCCGTTTGTCCAGTGGGTGCCCCGAGAGTGCTCGGGATTGAGTTTGTTGGCTGTTAAAAAAAAAATATAGATGCATACATATGTTGGGCGGCTAAGATATGAGAGTAGCACGTGGACTTGGGCGGCACATATTCACATGAGATATTGGTGGCAGACATAAAAGACTTTTGAGGAAGGAAATTTTAATATAACATCTTATTGTATTGGCTAGAAGGAAGCATCACGTGAGTGGGATTTCTTTTTGGGCCGATGTCATCATCATTAATTGTGAGGGGAGGCTTTTGTTTTGTTGATGGAACTTATAAAAAAATCAGATCCAACATCATCATGGATTGGGCCGATAAGTGGATCACATGATCACAAAGGAAAAATCAATATCATCATCACTTGGCGGCTGACTAGTGGACGGCCCACACAAGGCACACGTGAATAGGCAGCAAGGTTTGGAGGTTTTAAGAGGAGATCATAACATCACATCCATCATCGATCTTTGGACGGCAGAGAAGGGTTTTTCAACCGGGTATCAAGCCAGTGAAGATCATTCAACCGAGATGAGCGGCTAAATCTCTCGTGGACACTTCGGGTGAATGATTCTTGTGAGACACTGTTAATTTTAGTTTTTGTTTTTATTGAGATTTGGATTTGTAGTCGGGTGACAGCCGACTATTTGCGTGATTATATAATTTGTGTGACAGACAAATCCTGAGTGACAGTCATAGTTATAATTATGTTTTGAATTCACTTATGCTTTTGTTGATTGAATGATTCCTATGTATGTTTGTTCTAATATTTATCTGATCAATTAATATTAAGATTTTGAACTGCATATGTAATTGGTAGATGTGACAGATTTACTATTCAATCAATAGCATCCAATAAAATCAGAACTAGGTTATTAGTTATTACAGAATCTGAATCCCGGAGTGATCACATTTTCTCATCATTGTTTATTACAACTCAATCTTTTTCTCAATTTTTATTCGTTAGTTTAGATAATTCTTATAATCAATCACACCGATTTTCCAATTCAGTAGTAATTAATTAATACTTTTCATTCGACACTTTCCACAATCCTCCTCTGGTTCGATATCCGACTTACTCTAGCTACTAGTTTATTTCGGTTTTTGCATGTCACTAATGACAGACATCAAGATCTAAGGAATTTCATGCGTTTTACACTAAATCTATGTTAGATCTAAACTTTTCAAGCTAAAAACCTATGTTTATCTTCATCTTTTCTTGAACTTTTACATAAAATGGTAAGATCCGGGCCTAAACGGACTGTAGACTTGATTATTAGTATAGAGTCAGTTTTTCGCTTGACGGTTTCAAGTGCTTTATCCGCCTCGGTTTTTTTTCTTATGGCTTCTCTTTTTGATGGGTTTCGATGCGGAAGGACCATCGTTGGGTGGTTGAGTTTCGGGGACGGTTTCGTTTTGTGAAAGGTCGATGGAGGTTGGTGAAAGGTTGATGGGCGTTTGTGTAAACGGGGTAGGTATCGAATCATCGGTGTGTGAGAAGTTAGTAAACAAACGATTCCCAATATACGATGCATAACTCGCTTCTTGGGGCATAGAAGAGTGTATGAAAAATGGACGAGGCATTGGACGATTGGGTGGTGGGCTAGGATTATTTTCTTGGAATGCATACGGGTTGTTCGGGTCAAAAGGACGGTTACGAGAATGTATTTTTTCGTTTTGTAGAAGGAGAATTGAAGATGATTATAGATGTGGTTGAATGTGGTAAAAAATGGAAGAAAAATGTGAGTTTTATAGTGAAAAAATAATTTTTTTTTAAGATAGCTGTTGGCCAACGGCTAGTTTGGTTTGTCCACTGAGAGCCCGCCATGTCAGCTTGGCCAGACCGCCCCACGCCCGGCTTGAAACCCAAGCCCCAAGGGCCACGCCCCAACCCAAGCCCATCCGGGGTGGTGGCTTGGACATTTTCCCCCAACCCACACCCAAACCCCCCGCCTCATACCCCATAGTCTTAGCTTTTGAAAATTGAATCAACATAAATGTGAAGAGTCCTTCTTGTTTTAATTACCTTCACAACATGAGTATGGCCTAAGAAAATAAAAAAGAAAGTAAGTGAATAATCGAAAGCATTGCGGTCGTCGGCAATCCACAACATAAAAAAATATTAAATATGAAAGCGGTTTTTTTTTTTTTTTTTTGAACGGCTAATGGTGATGGCGGTGGAGCTCCGCTTACACCCCGGGCCATGCCTGTACATGTAACCCGTCCACCCAGGTTCGGGGTTCTCCCCCAGGTGAAATCTCCTCTGTAGGTTTCAACCTACACACCCGGGTAGGAAACCGCAAGTCAAAGCCCCTATGAAGAAGCCGGGCAGGTTGATTGTCCCCAATGGGGATCGAACCTGAGACCTTTGGAAAACCTTCCCACCTCCTCCCAAACCAATTGGTCTGGGAATCATTGGCATATGAAAGCGGTTTAGTTTTGAAATAGGAAACGCGGGTGTGAAACCGTCAATCCCATCCTTGTCTAATAATTGCAACTTTGACTTTTGACTCTAAATTAAATTTAAATTTAAATATAGTGATACATACATACATACATATCGTTGCTCCTTTCTTTGTGCTCCACATATATCCTCATCTATACATTTATTGTATTTATACACTTTTATTCATTTTCATAAATCAAGGAAAAGAAAAAAACGTTGGATAATTTGTGAATATGTTGCGTGACTAACATGAAAGATTGACTGTTGAAGTTGAACAAACACCGCTTTGACTTTTGACCTTTGAATTCAATCATTCATAATCTTCATCATCATCATTTTCTTCTTTTCTATTCTTCTTTAATTTCAACATTCAATTCAATCTGATACCACAAACAAACAAACCCTTGCTTGCTTCCTTCATTCCGAAGATAGATAGATAGATCAATCCATCGATCGATATGAAGTCTCCGTTCAAAAAACTACGCGGGTTGGGGCTAAACAAGCATCGTCCTCAACCTCCTGCCCAACTGGATGAGCTTTCTCAGGCCTCACAGGATATGCAACACATGAAAGATTGCTATGACAGCCTACTTTCCTCTGCTGCCGCCACCGCCAACAGTGCTTACGGTCGGTAGCTATCATTCTATTCACTCTTCACAACAACAAATTCTAATTCCAATGCTAATTGTTGTTTCAGAATTCTCGGAATCATTGCGGGAGATGGGAGACTGTCTTCTGGAGAAAACCTCGCTAAACGACGACGAAGACAGCGGCAGAGTCTTGCTCATGCTCGGAAAGGCGCAGTTTCAAATACAGAAGCTGGTTGATGCCTATGTAAGTATATATATATATGACCATTTTTATATGTATTCATTTGTTAATTAACTGTTAAGTCATTGATTTCCAGCGCTCACATATTTCTCGGACAATCACAGTCCCTTCAGAGTCCTTGCTTAATGAGTTGCTTGTAGTTGAGGTTTGTCACATACTAACTACATAACCACCATTTGAATTGAATTGAATTGAATTGAATTTCATATCAATCCTTAGATAGGGCTCGGCTCGCTCATGTTTATTTTATTTTACTTTACTTTACGCAGGAGATGAAAAGGCAATGTGACGCCAAGAGGTACGTATGCGTCCACATCCACATAAGCGTTTGCTTTGTTGTTTTTAATTGAAAATGGTGATTGTAGGATGTTGTATGATGAAATGAAACATAAACACAAACAGAGGAGGACAAGGTTAGCAGCAGCATTAGGAAGCAATAATAAAGGTGAATATGTTTCTTCCAGTCAGGTGCAAGCAGCTAAAGAGGAATTTGAGGAAGATGCTACATTATTTATCTTCAGAATGAAGTCCTTGAAAGGGGGCCAGTCTCGAAGTCTCCTTACGCAGGCTGCTCGCCATCATGCTGCTCAGGTCGCCTTTCCTTTCCTCTTCTCTTTTTTGTTTATTTATTATCAATCACTTGTTTGTTTGTTTTACTTACTTACATGTTGGGAATGAATGCAGATGTCGTTTTTCAGGAAAGCTCTTAAATCTCTTGAAACGATCGAGCCACACATTCAGTTAGTAACAAAACAGCATCATATTGATTACCACTTCAGTGGGCTGGAAGATGATGACAGGGACTCTGTTTTTCTTACTGATGATGAAACTGACGATGAAACTGATGATGAACAGTATTACGGTGAATTGAGTTTTGATTACCAGAGGAACGATCCCAAGAATCAAGTATCAAGCTCAGAAAGCTCAATGGAGGTAATTTGAATGATTTGTGCATTTGGTTTTGCTAAACTACTTGTTTAATTTCTCTTCTTTCTTGCAGTTGGTAGACCTTACATTCCCACAAGTAGATTCAGTGAAGAAGGTAAAACATTTGAGACTCCTAGTTATTTTGGTAACATATGCATTAAATTAAACTATCATCAATGATTTTGCTTGCAGGAGGAGCAGCAGAGGAAACCCCTTTGGAATTCATCTACATATAATATACAAGTGAACAACAACGCTTGCAGCAGCAAATCAGCACCACTTTCTGCTAAGAGTAGTAGTAACATGGACCCTAGTCAAAAGTTTAGACAGTCATCTGCCAGAAAATTAAATACATATGTTCTCCCAACACCACTTGACAAAAATCCAAGTTTTACTACTCCACAACCAGCATCAACAAGTAATGCTAATATGTGGCATTCATCCCCTTTGGAGTTTAAGAAATATGAAGAAAAAGCCAAATTCCCATTGTCGTCAAGCAAACCAACTCAGCTGCCGTCTCCGTTAAGACATCCTTTTAGTGACAACAAGGTCAAAAGATATGCTTTCTCGGGTCCTATACCAAGCAATTCACTGTTAAATAGCGGTAAATTGGTTAGTGGTATTCTTGTGTCATCGCCTAGAATTAGTGAACTACACGAGCTCCCTAGGCCACCCGCGTCTCCTTCAAAAGGTGGAGGATTCTCTGCCCCTTTGGTCTCGTTCAAAGATTCTAACAAGTCATCGCCCCCATCAGGACGTTGACCACAGGCCAACGGATCCTAAAACTGCATTTTTAGGTAGGTACACATGTTATTATGATATGTTTTTATAATATGAGGAACTGTTGGTATGTCGGGATTATTTTTGACCTGTGTAATTGGAGTAGTATTTTATTTTGTGTAGTTCCGTGTTGAGTTTACAATGATGATATTAATATTAAAAAAAAATATGATCCAACATTTGCAAATTTAAGGTTGATACAACAAATCTTTAAGGTGTGATCTAAACTGCGATAGGCTTGTGCTCGTGAACAAGAATCGCAGTTTCTCCTTTGGGTTACTTCTCTGTGAAGTTCTGTTGATGTGAAGACAGCTGTTCATCACCCTGTGCTTTAGGGGCTGGTCGAGTCCTCTTAGCTTACTAACCAGCACCAGATCACCCTCTCCTCTGCAACTTCTGATGGCCAGTTTATCAACCATGGGTACTGTTGTGGCCAGACCATAAGATAATCTCCCAAGTCCAGCTGCATGATAATCTCCTCTAGGCTAGGGTGGGCTGCTGTGACTTTTGATGGATGCTTGTGTCACAATTCTTAGATCAAAAGGCACAGATTTTATTCATGTAAACAAGAACAGTTAGAAGTGAATGATTAACCAGTCATCGACTGGTGAATCATATGCTTAAACAAGAGCAGAAGTATGCAGCAGCAAAAGCCCTAAACACTCACGAATTTTACTTGTGAGAAACTACGGGAAGACAAGGAACAGCAGAGACAGATGAGAGCAGATCGTGTGCGAGACACCAACTTCTGGAGCCTTCTTATGCAGAGCACAACCCTAGAGACTTTGACAGCTGGAGCCCAGCAGTGGAAGCCCAAATGAGAGAAGCAGGCCAGCGACCAGATGGGAGCGGCCCAAAAAACGAACCGAAAGCAACCTCAAAGAAAAACAATAAAACAATAAAAAGTTATTAGAAAAATTATAGAAAACATATAATAAAATTAACAGGGAACATTTATACTGACATTTTAACACCCCTCTCAGTTTAAATGTGCAAATTGGTTGATAAGACCCAGGGACTTACATTTCAGAGTGAGCTTTTGGTAATAGGCCTTTAGTGAACAGGTCTGCAAGCTGATTTTCGGTCTTGATTCCATGAGTCTTGATCAGACCCGAAGCTATCTTTTCCCGCAAGAAGAATAGGTCGACCTCAAAATGCTTGGTCTTGTCATGAAACACTGGGTTTGTGGCAATAGATAAGGCAGCTGAGCTATCACATTTTAATACCACGGGGATATTAACATCAACTTTGAGTTCACGAAGGATATTGATCAGCCATAACACTTCACAGGTTGCGCTGCACATGGATCTATATTCTGCCTCGGCAGAAGATCTAGACACAACACTCTGTTTCTTGCTTTTCCAAGAAACCAATGAACCACCAAGAAAAATACAGAAACCAGTGAAAGATCTTCTGCTGTCAATGCATTTTGCCCAATTAGAATCAGCAAAGGTAGTTAGGTGAAAGGAGCTGGTTTTTTTTAACATAATTCCAATCCCAGGGGAACCTTTTAGGTACCGCAAGACTTTGAAGGCTATCTGAGTGTGCGCCTCAGTTGGTTTGTGCATAAATTGAGATAAATAGTGTACCGAATAGGCTATGTCTGGTCGAGTGTGTGATAAATAGATTAGATTACCGACCAACTTTTGATATTGTGTAATGTCAACTGCGTTTGTTTCCTTTTTTGTTAAATTTGTTAGAACATGATTTTGTTCTATGGGACAACTAATTGGTTTGCTCCCACTCATCCCATATTCATTTAATAAGTCTATGCAGTACTTTCTTTGTGAAAGACACACACCATCATTGGTTTTTATGACTTCGATTCTAAGAAAAAATTACAATAAACCAAGATCTTTAATCAGAAATTCAGTTTTTAAAAACTCTTTAACCTCATTTACCTTCCCTTCATTATTCCCAGTTAGAACAATGTCATCGACGTAGACAAGTAGAAGAATAAAGACTTCCTTTTTTTTTCATGACAAACATAGAATGATCACATTTAGGCCATATAAGGACTTGTTCAACCTGCAAACTTTGTTTTGGTGCTTGACACTTAAGCCATCAGGAAGGCTCATGTAAACTTCTTCCTTAAGATGCCTATAAAGGAAGGTATTATTAACATCAAGTTGATATAGCGGCCAGTTATTCTGGACAGATAAACTAATGACACATCTTAAAGTGACCATTTTAATAACAGGGGAGAAGGTTTCCTCAAAGACTATACCCTCTCGTTGGTTAAACCGTCTAGCAACGAGTCTAGCCTTAAACCTATCGATCTCACCCGTGGATTTATATTTAACTTTAAACACCCATTTACACCCAATGGGTTTTTTTCCACTAGGTAGATCAACTATATCCCAGGTATTATTTCTGTGAAGAGCTGATAACTCACCATTCATAGCATTAATCCATCTATTATCCTTAAGGGCATCTTTATAAGTGTTTGGTTCAATAATTTTGTTAACATTGGCAACAAGACAAATATTTTCACTAGGTAAGTTGGAGTAATCAACGAATTTGTCATAACTATACTTTGCATGTCCTACCACAAAGTCATTAAATATTTTTTGGGACAGACACAAATCTGGACGATCTTCTAGTAGGTTGAGTACTCTCAGGAAGGTTTGACTCATCATTTATACTGCTTGACTCAACCCTCACAGGACCAGGTTCAGCACTTGTGGACTCATGACTGCTAGACACATCATCAGACCCTAATGACTGTTGAGCATCACTAACAACAGTGGGTTCAACCTCATCACTGTGTTGCTGAGTCTCAGCAGGTGAATCAATGAAACCCTTCTCTTCATCATTGGGATTTATATCACTTGAAGTTTCAAAGTTGTCAAAAAAGTTTAATTGGTTTAAGTTATTTATGTTGATTTGATCAAGGTAATTATTTTTGAAGGGGAACACTGTTTCATGAAAACTAACATCTCTAGAAAAGATGAATTTCTTTTGGTCTAGACTCCAGACCTTATATCCTTTTTTAAAGTTAGAGTACCCCATAAAAATACATTTTTCAGCTCGTTCCTCAAGTTTATCAGAGTTGTCTAAAATAGTGAAAAAGCAAAGGCAACCAAAAACTTTCAAGTGATCAAGAGAAGGTTTAAAACCAAACAGCATTTCGTAAGGAGAACAACCACGAAGCACAGAAGAAGGAAGTATGTTAATTAACTAGGAAGCAGTGAGCACACATTCAAACCAGTATTTAAGAGGGACTTTAGACTGAAATAATAAAGCTCTTGCAACATTTAGCAAGTGTCTATGTTTTCTCTCCACAACACCATTATGTTGTGGAGTATATGTACATGAGGTTTGATGAATGATTCCTTTTGTTTTAACAAAGGAAGACATTTGAGAATTAATGAATTCTGACCCGTTATCACTCCTAAGCACTTTGATATTAACTTAAAATTGGGTTTTAACCAGATTGTAAAAACTTTGTATGTTTTCAAAAACTTCGGATTTGGATTTCATCAAATATACCCATACAGATCTGGTAAACTCATACATAACTGTGAGGAAATATTTGTATCCATCTATGCTAGTGACTTTATAGGGACCCCAAACATAGTGTACAAGATCCCCTACTTTAGTTGACCTATGGTCACTTAAGGGAAAAGGTACCCTATGTTGTTTGGCCTTGTGACAGATGTCACAAGTTTTAGTATCATTAGACTCAGATTTAATTTGTAAAACGTTTAACACTTGTTCAGCCGTGTAACACCACGTAAAAACGTGACCAATTATATAAAGACACGTGTCCTAAACTCTATATATGTGAAAGTTCGAGTTTGAAGGACTAAAGTTGTCAAACGGTGAAAATATGAAACCACAGGGACTAAAAGTGTCAATACGCCAAACTTGTGCCTCTGAATGACCATATACGGAGAATATATTCTTAAACGAGTTATTAATTGAATATAAGAAGCCGATCATGAAAATAATCGGAAGATTATAAACTACGGGGGTTAAACGTGTCAACATGTTAATTCTTACCTCTGAGTGACCTTTTAACGAACCCGAGGCTTCGAAATATTCAAATATACTCTCAAGAATAAGTGATATAAATTTCACGTGGTTTCGAGATCGTTATACAAGTTTTCAAGACTTTGGGTAAAAAGTGTCAACATGATGAAACTTGTGTTTATAGTGATATTTAACAAAACCGGGCCTAACGGAGTTTGGTTATACTCCCTTGAACCTCTACAAACTAACTAAAAGGGGCCTTATATGCCAAAAATGAGGTTAAATAAGGTTTATAATGACCAGGGACTGAAACTGCCATGTTTGAAACATTTTTAACCTGAACAGCAAGTTTACGCGGGGCGCGTAAGCCCCCTTCTGATCCTACGCGGGCCGCGACAAACGCCCAGGTCTATGGAAAGTTGACAGCTACTGGTTGGAGCCTGTTCCACCGCCTTAGATGCCTGAATTTCGATACTTGGGGCTTGTTGTCGGTTTTAGGATACCACTAGGACACTTGGGGTGATCCTAAACACTCCCATTACAGCTGGAATGATTTTGAATCAAGGATTTCAAGTATAAATAAACCTCTATGTTGAACATATTACTTGCTCATTTGGTTGCAACAACTTCAAAACTCATTTCTAGAGGTCGCAAGCACTAGGAGAAGATTAAGAAGTGTAGAAAAGATAGCAAGGACCTTATGTAAGAGTTTTAATCCCTGCTTAGTCCATTTTATTAGCATAAAAACCGAAAAGTCAAACATATCGTAATTAAGCTTTGACTTCCGGTTTAATCATAAATGGTCCAGCCACTGACCGAAATGAAAGTGGTTATGGAACCATATTAAGGTAGGTGATTAACCCTTAAAAGGGCACCTCCTAATTATTTCGTTTGACTAGTTAATTATCGGGTCAAACTAGTTGGTCAAAAAGTCAAACTGGACAGAAACTTTAAAAATGATTTAAACTAATAAAACAAAGGTTCTAAATCATATTTTAACATTCTAATGACTTGGTAATTAATATTGGAACATGTTTAATCAGGTATAACCCGACAATTATTAGTCTAAGGTCAGTTTATAACCGAAAGTCGCAAAAGCTTGACTTTTGCTTTGACTTTCAGTTCTGACCCGATTAAGCTTAATTCTCCCATGTTTTAAGCTTCCATTAGGACCACATTATATAGTAGTATACCCCTCTGGAGTTATATTGTTTGGTCCTTAGTAATTTGAATTACATGCTCTTGTTGTTAATATGCTTATAAATGCCGTAAATGCCCTTTTTACATATGAATGGGATTTTTAGAAATGTGAGAGGACAAAAACCTTTGCTACTGATATATAAGCTTGTCCCGAAAATTTGACATCATTTCTTGGTCTTAAACAGAAGTTATGCTCGATATCGTAATTAAAAGCTTTTTATTAATGAAATTGCGATATCTTGCATAAGTCATGTTTAAACTTGGATTTTGAACCAAAACTCATTACCTACTATTAAGATATTATTTTTAAGGATTTTTAGTATTTTTGGTCAGATTATAATCTGATTAAAACATAGAGTTTTTGTGTAATTCGGTAAATGACGATAATACCTTTTTTATGCATAAAATGAGATTAACAAATGATTTGAATGCCAAACCTTTTCCTACTGATTTCATACATTAAATAAATTATTTTGAGCATTTAAAACTGATCAAAATCTCAGATTTACATAAACATCTTGATTATCGTCAATTAGCGAGTTTTACACTAGTTAGGTGCATAGTATGATTTAAAACCATATTTAACACCTAAGACTTATTACCTACTGAATATTTAAACAAATTTCAATATTTTTACAGTAGGTATAAGTCAGAAACTCAGACTTCCAAAAATGTCCTTAAAAGCATATGTGAAATGACCAAAATGCCCTTTCGGGGCATAGTTTGGCCATAAATAGTAAACCTCACATATATGTAATATCTTACTGATGTAATGTGATAAAATAATTATTTTTACTGATTACCAAAGACCAGAACCTCAATTTACTAAAAAATCTCTTTTATGATCATTAAAATGACCAAAATGCCCTAACGGGACTTAAATTGGTTTTAAATGCTTTTTGGGCATATATGTTAACATCCTACTGATGTATTGACATATTTTAAGTATAATAACAATTGAGACCTGTATATAATTCATTTGGTTACCCGTTATGCAATTATGCATTCGGATCGGTTTATGTATCTAGTTTACGTAAAATAGCCGAAACGGGTTTAACCTTATCATTAAATCCTCAAATTCCAGAATGTGTTTAGTTTACCCATGTTATACAAGTATCCAAGCTTGTCGGGTCTAAACCACATTCTATTCCGGTCTCCGCTTAATCTAGCGTTTAGAACCGTAAAGTTTCTTCCTAGCTAGCCGGTCTAAGTCTTTGACTTAACTAAAGACCCGATAGCATCCTAATAGGTTATTAAACCTTCTATACAGATTAAGTAGCATCCAGTAGAAGGTATTATCATAAAGTTTTAGGAATATACGGCTAAGTTACTTCTCATATCTAGCTCAGGTAAATACTTTTAACTTATTTTCCCTTATACTGGCTTGGGATATGGTATTATAATAATACCACTTGGTCGGGTATGAAATCATTTAATCGGATTGTGATTAATAAATTTACATAACCCGTTTTAATCTGTCATGTTTGATAACATAAGCATTGGGGGTTAATACGACCGTGTCCTGGATATCCTCGGCTCATTTCATTTGAAAATGGCCACGACCTATGCACGGGGTGTAGGCCTACACCTGACAGATGCGAATGCTAAAATATAAACCCACATGTTGGGGATAACTCCTTTGTGGGTTCTATAAGTGGTGAGTCGGTTAATCAAGACCGGCTTCCAACCGGCCCCAATTGTATGACAAACATATAAATTTGTATACAATATTATCTTTAAATAATTGTCCCAAGTTATACATGATTTGTGCCTTGTGCACTTAAATCAATTTTCTTAAATATTTTCAAAAGAGTCAGTTAATTGTATTTACCAGTGTAAACTGACGTATTTTCTAAAGATTGGTTGACAGGTACCTCTCGTAAATAGGCTGGAGCTATTAGGTGTCGTATAAGAGGATCTTGCAAATCCCTAAATACCTGAAGTCTGTTATTTTAGTTTTCTTGTATTTTATTTATGATCCGCCTGTGGATCTTATTACAATCCAGTCTGTATATTCTTTCATTTGGACACTCAGACATTATGGTTTGTAATAGTTTATTCACCAAGCCTTCCGCTGTGCTATTATATTGTGTGTATTGACAATGATGATATCAACTACGTCACGATACTCTCCGCCGGGCCCACCGGTAATATGTGGAAATATCGGGGTGTGACAGGTTGGTATCAGAGCCAACATTGAGTGAATTAAACACTAACCTTTTGTGTTTAATCTCAATGACATAATAAGCACATTCCTTAGACTTGCGAGTCTAGGCATATGACCTAGGATTTATTCTTAACTTTCCTTTTATTGTTTATATTTTGTTTTACTTGTTTTAGCAGGTTAGCTAAAATGCTACCACATGTACGAGGCAAGGGAAAGGGACCAATGAGAGGAGGGCCATCAGGCCACGCAGGACCCTCCCATAGGCGCACTCCGTCAGCATCTTTCTCTAGTTCCGACTCTCGGGATCATTGGAGTCATACCTTCGAACCGGCGAGGCATTCTGTTTCGCTAGGATCCTCACCTTTAGATCCTCCATACTTTGGGCAACTCATTCCTGATGAGCCCCAACATTCCCATCACTCTCAGGAATCACACCATTCTCATCATTCGCACCAATCTTACCACTCTTTACACTCCAATTCTTTCCATCACTCCGATTCCATTTATTCCCAGCTCAGTTCAACCCCAACGACCATGTCAACAATCTTCTGGGTTTCAATCCTTTAGGACCCGAAGATCACTTCTCCCAAGAGATAGAAATGGATGACGACACCCAGAACCACCAACCGGGACACCTGGCCACCTTATCAGCATATCCAGCGGTTCATCATATCAAGGATCGCCATACCAGGGGCCCGATTCTTTTGCCGAAAGGTGGGCCACGTATGAATGGGAATTCACCCCTTCATATCATAACTCTCCTGCTCAACCTCATTTGATTGAATCGTATCTTCAAGCGGTTACCCCACCACCTCTACCTGTTGAGGAATCACCTCAGCCACCTCCCGAGCCACCTAGGCGAAGGAGGAATGCACGAATGTCTGTGCGTGGGGGACCACGGTTTAGTTCCCCTCAAGGCTCTAGCTCATACCCTCCTATTCCCGAGGACCCCCAAATGGGTGGACCCTCGCATGCGGTGCCGGAAGACAATCCCCCGCCAGTTTCTTATGCACCACCGCCACCGCCAGTGGGTTTTGACAACCCGATACCAACATACCCAGGTTCGTCTGGGTATAACCCATCTGGGTATCCAACCCCTGCGGAATATGGAGCCCAAGATCCATATCTTACTGCAGCACAGTATAATGCACTTTATCCTTCTTCTTACCCACCAGTTTACCCAACTGGATATCCGGTGCAAGGGTATCAATACCCACCATATCAACAACCTCATCCTCCTCCCCAACAGGAGCAAACTCAGGAGATTCTACAGAGGTTGGACAGGGTTGAGCGAAAAGCAGATGAAACCAATAAGAAGCATAACAGCTTTCTCAAGGGCCTTGCGAATCTCATCAATGGCAAAAAGAAGTAGGAAGTTGTTTATTTTATCTTGTATTGTCTTTTAATCAAGTCCCAGCGAGGACATTTTTATTTTCAGTACCGAGTCCCTGCGTGGACTTATTTCTATTTCTGTAGCCCCTCCGTGGGCAGTGTGTTATTTCAAGTCCCGTTTAGGGCATCTTTGTAATAGTTTTAATGTTTTTATGGAATTTCTTTTTGGATTTTAAATATGTATTTTATTACATCATCATATCATTTCAAAATTTAAATTGATCCGCCAAAGAAATTCTTAAAGGTATAACCTAGCCAAAATACTAATGGCTATGATGGTACAACCTTTTTAAGACAATAAATTCCCTGTTAACATCTGAAAACATGTTAACATTCCTGGCTGTGTGGCTCGAGAGACCACCTAAGCTTCCAAATGTACTTAGACTTTCCCAAGTCACTCCCATAACCTATATGATCAATATGAATCATGGCTAATAAACATCAATATGATGAACACACCAAAACATGCATTTGAGATGTACGCTTTTAAGCAAGGTTGTATTAATGACAATGATGGTTTTGTTTTACAAACTTCTTGTCAAAAGGGAATGAACTAGTTTAACCCTTAAAAGATCACTGATCAAAGAGATCATTGGTTATATTCTAATCGTCCTTGTGACAAGGCTTTTGTGCCATCTAAATGTCCTTTGAGACGAGCCTTGTGCTGTATGAAAATGTCCTTTATGACATTGACAGTTGTGAATTATATTCCCCTGTCTAAATAAATATAAAGGACTATATCTTATTGATTGTTAATTATTACTTAAAATGGTCTATATGGTTTAATAATACCCTGACCATCTAGTCATCAATACGATGATTCATTATATAATTTAAATATATCATTATTGTTGATATAGTACTCAAATCATGGCTGGCTCTGACGAAGCAAACAGTCATCCGCGAGAAGACAACAATAGTGAAGCAAGAATAAATCTTACAAACGCTGAATTGCAAACAATGATTGATACCGCAGTTGCTCAAGCGGTGGACAAAATATTCAAAGAACCGAGTCATGTTCGGTCCAAAACTCATACAAAACCCTTATCACATTCGCATGCATCAAAAAGGGATGAATCTTAGCATTCATCCAACTAGAGATCAGAATCTCAGAAGGTTGTGTTAAATCAGACTCCCAGGTACACCAAGGGGTGTACCTATAAATACTTCATCTCCTGTAAACCGAGGGATTTCACAGGAGAAAAGGGAGCAATCGACTGCATGAAGTGGTTAGATGAAATGGAGACTATAATTGACATAAGTGGATGTGCTAAGGAAGACATAGTTAAGTTTGTGTCTCAATCCTTCAAGGGCGACGCCCTCACTTGGTGGAAAGCATTGGTGCAATCCACTGGAAAGGTTCCTCTGTATAACCTTTCATGGAACAAGTTTGTTGAGCTTGTGAAGGACACTTATTGTCCTCAGCATGAAGTTGAGAGGATTGAAACTGACTTCCTCACTTTGGTGATGAAGGACTTGGATTGTAGGTCCTATGTGACCAGCTTCAACTCCATGTCGAGACTCGTACCGTATTTGGTCACCCCTAAACCCAAACGCATTGCGCGTTTCATAGGTGGTTTAGCCCCTGAAGTGAAAGGAAATGTCAAGGCTTCTAAGCCTGCTACATATAGATCTGCTATGGATCTATCTTTGTCCCTTACTCTAGACGTTGTGAGGAGTAGGGCAAAGAAAGCTACCGATGACGGAAAGAGGAAGAGGGAGGAAGACAAGTCCCCTCAATCTAACAAGAAGAACAAAGGGAACTTTGGTTCTAAGAAAGGGCAGTCAAGTGACAAGCCCAGGTGCAAGACTTGCAACAAAAGGCATTTTGGAAAGTGCAACCAAGACCCACAAGCTAAACCATGTGGGATTTGCAAGAAGAAAGGGCACAAGTCTGTAGAGTGCCAGAACATCAAGGATGCAACCTGTTACGGTTGCAATGAAAAGGGGCACATCAAGACAAATTGCCCCAAGAATGCTAAGAAGCCCGAGGAGGCGAAGAAAACGAATGCGAGAGTTTTTCAGATGAATGCTAAGGAAGCGGTGAATGAAGAGAACGTCATAACAGGTACCTTCCTCATTAATAATATTTATGCTAGAGTTTTATTTGATTCAGGTGCTGATAAGTCTTTTATAGACCATAAGTTTAGTAAATCACTGAATCTGCCTATTAAGACTCTAGACATAAAATATGAGGTAGAGCTTGCCGATGGTACCTTAGAAACAGCTCCAACTCTTCTTGATGGATGTTTCATATCCATTAGGAATCATTCTATCCCGCTATCCCTCTTGCCAATGAAATTGGCTGGTTTTGATGTGGTCTTAGGCATGGATTGGTTGTCGCATAACCAAGCCCAAATCGCCTGTGACAAAAAGCTAGTTATCATCAAAACCCCTTCCGGTGAATCCGTCACTATCCAAGGAGATACACAATATGGTTTACCCAACAATGTGTCTATTCTCAAAGTATCAAGGTGTCCAAAGAACGGATGTGTCATTTACATGGCACAAGTGACTGTGAATGACCCGAAACCCAAGATCGAAGATATTCCAATTATTTTAGAGTATCCTGATGTCTTTCCTGATGAATTACCTGGATTACCTCCTGAGAGGCAAGTGGAGTTCAGAATAGACATTCTACCATGATCTGCACCAATTGCACAAGCTCCTTATCGTCTAGCGCCTACTGAAATGAAAGAGCTCAGGACTCAATTGGATGACTTACTGGAAAAAGGTTTTATACAACCTAGCTCTTCGCCTTGGGGAGTTCCAATATTGTTTGTGAAGAAGAAAGATGGATCAATGCGCTTATGCATTGATTACCGTGAGCTAAACAAGGTAACGATCAAGAATCATTATCCCTTACCCAGGATCGACGACTTATTTGATCAGCTCCAAGGGGCGAGCTTCTTCTCGAAGATTGATTTAAGATCTGGATATCATCAACTTAAGGTCCGAACTGAAGATGTGCCTAAGACAGCGTTTAGAACGAGATATGGACATTACGAGTTTTTAGTGATGCCTTTTGGGCTCACTAATGCACCAGCAGCATTCATGGACCTCATGAATAGAGTCTGCAAGCCATACTTAGATAAGTTTGTCATTGTCTTTATAGACGACATACTTATCTACTCTCGTAATCAAGATGATCATGAGAAGCACCTTCGATGCATCTTAGGATTACTTCGACAAGAGAAGCTGTATGCTAAATTCTCCAAGTGCGCGTTCTGGCTTCGTGAAGTCCAATTTCTTGGACACGTTGTTAGTGAGCGTGGTATCCAAGTCGATCCCGCCAAAATAGAAGCCATCATGAACTGGGAAGCACCGAAGACTCCTACAGAAATTCACAGCTTTCTGGGTTTAGCTGGATATTATAGAAGATTCATTGAGAACTTTTCAAGGATAGCTGCACCATTGACTTCTTTGACCCGTAAGAATGTAAAATTTGATTGGGGGTCCAAAACAGCAAGAATCCTTTGAGATTCTTAAGCAAAAGTTGAGTAATGCTCCGGTTTTGACGTTACCCGAAGGAATATAAGAGTTTGTCGTATATTGTGATGCTTCACACACCGGTATGGGTTGTGTGCTTATGCAGAAAGGCAAGGTGATTGCCTATGCATCACGACAATTAAAGGTGCTTGAAAAGAATTACACCACCCACGATTTGGAGTTGGGTGCCGTTGTATTCGCACTAAAGTTGTGGAGACATTATTTGTATGGAACCAAATGTGTGATCTATTCGGATCACAAAAGTCTTCAACACTTATTCAATAAAAAAGAGGTCAATATGAGACAGCGCCGCTGGATGGAAACTTTAAATGATTACGATTGTGAAATTCGCTACCATCCTGGCAAAGCGAATGTAGTCGCTGATGCTCTAAGCCGAAAGGAAAGAGTCAAACCTATCAGGATTAATGCAAAGAGTATTGAACTGAAGAATAGCCTGAACGAAAGGCTATTAGCTGCACAGAAAGATGCTGTGTTGGAAGCTAACCTTCCACATGAAATGTTAGGTGTGACTGCTGAACAGATAGCACCTGGTAAGGATGGAATTCTTAGAATGAATGGAAGAATCTGGGTTCCTAATCATGGAGGGCTTCGAGATATAATCCTCCAGGAAGCTCACAATTCCAAATACTCAGTTCACCCTGGAGGTGACAAAATGTATCAAGATTTGAAAGCTAATTATTGGTGGATAGGTTTGAAGAAATCTATTGCTACGCATGTAGCTAAGTGCCTGACTTGTGCTCAGATTAAAGCTGAACATCAAAAGCCATCAGGTCTACTACAACAGCCAGAACTACCCACATGGAAGTGGGAGATGGTAACCATGGATTTTACAACCAAGTTACCTAAAACAAGGCACGGAAATGATACCATATGGGTTATAGTTGATAGACTGACTAAGTCAGCACATTTCTTACCCATCAAGGAGACTCATAGCTCCGACAAGCTAGCTCAATTATACGTGGATAAGATTGTATCCCTCCACGGAGTGCCGGTGTCTATTATTTCTGACAGAGATACTAGATACACCTCTCGCTTTTGGAAAAGTTTCCAACAATCTTTGGGCACTCGTTTGAATTTTAGTACTGCTTACCATCCTCAGACAGATGGACAGAGCGAACGTACAATTCAAACTTTAGAAGACATGCTTCGAGCGTGTGTTATTGATTTGGGAGGTAGTTGGGATGATCACCTACCCTTGATCGAGTTGTCCTATAACAATAGCTACCATACTAGCATTCAGGCTGCGCCTTTTGAGGCATTGTATGGAAGGAAATGCAGAACGCCTGTTTGTTGGGCGGAAGTAGGAGAAGCTCAGTTTTCAGGACCTGATATAGTCCTTGAAACGACGGACAAGATTGTCCAGATTCGTGATCGCCTGAAAGCTGCTAGGGATAAGCAGAAAAGTTATGCTGATAAGAGGCGAAAACCCCTAAAGTTTGAAGTAGGCGATAAAGTCTTACTAAAAGTATCACCCTGGAAAGGTGTGATACGTTTTGGTAAGAAGGGTAAGTTAAGCCCTAGATATATTGGACCATTCGAGATCATCGAATGTTTCGGCAGTGTAGCTTATAAGCTAAACTTGCCTGAGGAACTGAGTGGAATCCACAATGTATTCCACATCTGTAATCTCAAGAAATGCCTAGCTGATGAATCGTTAGCTATGTCTCATAAAGACGTATAGATTGATGAAAGCCTGAGATTTGTTGAAAGATCTATATCGATCGAGGATCGTTAGGTTAAAAAGCTCCGAAGGAAACACGTGCCTATAGTGAAGGTTAAATGGGATGCCCATAGAGGTCCTAAATATACGTGGGAAGTTGAGTCCACTATGGTACAGAAGTACCCTCACTTATTCCAGTAAATCTCGGGGTCGAGATTTCTTTTAAGGGAGTGAGGATGTAACACCACGTAAAAACGTGTCCAATTATATAAAGACACGTGTCCTAAACTCTATATATGTGAAAGTTCGAGTTTGAAGGACTAAAGTAGTCAAACGGTGAAAATATGAAACCATAGGGACTAAAAGTGTCAATACACAAAACTTGTGCCTCTGAATGACCATATACGGAGAATATATTCTTAAACGAGTGATTAATTGAATATAAGAAGCCGTTCATGAAAATAATCGGAAGATTATAAACTACGGGGGTTAAACGTGTCAACATGTTAATTCTTACCTCTGAGTGACCTTTTAACGAACCCGAGGCTTCGAAATATTCAAATATACTCTCAAGAATAAGTGATATAAATTTCACGTGGTTTCAAGATCGTTATACAAGTTTTCAAGACTTTGGGTAAAAAGTGTCAACATGATGAAACTTGTGTTTATAGTGATATTTAACGAAACCGGGCCTAACGGAGTTTGGTTATACTCCCTTGAACCTCTACAAACTAACTAAAAGGGGCCTTAAATGCCAAAAATGAGGTTAAATAAGGTTTATAATGATCAGGGACTGAAATTGCCATGTTTGAAACATTTTTAACCTGAACAGCAGGTTTACGCGGGGCGCGTAAGCCCCCTTCTGATCCTACGCGTGCCGCGACAAACGCCCAGGTCTGCGGAAAGTTGACAGCTGCTGGTTGCAGCCTGTTCCACCGCCTTAGATGCCTGAATTTCAATACTTGGGGCTTGTTGTCGGTTTTAGGATACCACTAGGACACTTGGGGTGATCCTAAACACTCCCATTACACCTGGAATGATCTTGAATCAAGGATTTCAAGTATAAATAAACCTCTATGTTGAACATATTACTTGCTCATTTGGTTGCAACAACTTCAAAACTCATTTCTGGAGGTAGCAAGCACTAGGAGAAGATTAAGAAGTGTAGAAAAGATAGCAAGGACCTTATGTAAGAGTTTTAATCCCTGCTTAGTCCATTTTATTAGCATAAAAACCGAAAAGTCAAACATATCGTAATTAAGCTTTAACTTTCGGTTTAATCATAAATGGTCCAGCCACTGACCGAAATGAAAGTGGTTATGGAACCATATTAAGGTAGGTGATTAACCCTTAAAAGGGCACCTCCTAATTATTTCGTTTGATTAGTTAATTGTCGGGTAAACTAGTTGGTCAAAAAGTCAAACTGGACAGAAACTTTAAAAAAGATTTAAACTAATAAAACAAAGGTTCTAAATTATATTTTAACATTCTAATGACTTGGTAATTAATATTAGAACATGTTTAATCAGGTCTAACCCGACAATTATCAGTCTTAGGTCAGTTTTTAACCGAAAGTCGCAAAAGCTTGACTTTTGCTTTGACTTTCAGTTCTGACCCGATTAAGCTTAATTCTCCCATGTTTTAAGCTTCCATTAGGACCACGTTATATAGTAGTATACCCCTCTGGAGTTATATTGCTTGGTCCTTAGTAATTTGAATTATATGCTCTTGTTGTTAATATGCTTATAAATGCCGTAAATGCCCTTTTTACATATGAATGAGATTTTTTGAAATGTGAGAGGAAAAAACCTTTGCTACTGATATATAAGCTTGCCCCGAAAATTTGACATCATTTCTTGGTCTTAAACAGAAGTTATGCTCGATATCGTAATTAGAAGCTTTTTATTAATTAAATTGCGATATCTTGCATAAGTCATGTTTAAACTTGGATTTTGAACCAAAACTCATTACCTACTATTAAGATATTATTTTTAAGGATTTTTAGTATTTTTGGTCAGATTATAATCTGATTAAAACATAGAGTTTTTGTGTAATTCGGTAAATGACGATAATACATTTTTTATGCATAAAATGAGATTAACAAATGATTTGAATGCCAAACCTTTTCCTACTGATTTCATACATTAAATAAATTATTTTGAGCATTTAAAACTGATCAAAATCTCAGATTTACATAAACATCTTGATTATCGTCAATTAGCGAGTTTTACACTAGTTAGGTGCATAGTATGATTTAAAACCATATTTAACACCTAAGACTTATTACCTACTGAATATTTAAACAAATTTCAATATTTTTACAGTAGGTATAAGTCAGAAACTCAGACTTCCAAAAATGTCCTTAAAAGCGTATGTGAAATGACCAAAATGCCCTTTCGGGGCATAGTTTGGCCATAAATAGTAAACCTCACATATATGTAATATCTTACTGATGTAATGTGATAAAATAATTATTTTTACTGATTACCAAAGACCAGAACCTCAATTTACTAAAAAATCTCTTTTATGATCATTAAAATGACCAAAATGCCCTTACGGGATTTAAATTGGTTTTAAATACTTTTTGGGCATATATGTTAACATCCTACTGATGTATTGACATATTTTAAGCATGATAACAATTGAGACCTGTATATAATTCATTTGGTTACCCGTTATGCAATTATGCATTCAGATCGGTTTATGTATCTAGTTTACGTAAAATAGCCGAAACGGGTTTAACCTTATCATTAAATCCTCAAATTCCAGAATGTGTTTAGTTTACCCATGTTATACAAGTATCCAAGCTTGTCGGGTCTAAACCACATTCTATTCCGGTCTCCGCTTAATCTAGCGTTTAGAACCGTAAAGTTTCTTTCTAGCTAGCCGGTCTAAGTCTTTGACTTAACTAAAGACCCGATAGCATCCTAATAGGTTATTAAACCTTCTATTCAGATTAAGTAGCATCCAGTAGAAGGTATTATCATAAAGCTTTAGGAATATACGGCTGAGTTACTTCTCATATCTAGCTCAGGTAAATACTTTTAACTTTTTTTCCTTTATACGGGCTTGGGATATGGTATTATAATAATACCACTTGGTCGGGTATGAAATCATTTAATCGAATTGTGATTAATAAATTTACATAACCCGTTTTAATCTTTCATGTTTGATAACATAAGCATTGGGGGTTAATACGACCGTGTCCTGGATATACTCAGCTTATTTCATTTGAAAATGGCCACGACCTATGCACGGGGTGTAGGCGTACACCTGATAGATGCAAATGCTAAAATATAAACCCATATGTTGGCGTTTTCTTTGATTTGCACAAATACGATAGAAAATCACACAACCAAACTTGTAGATGTAATAATGTAAAGAGTAAAACATAATAGTCAACATTAAAATTTTACAATCCATGGCGTTTAGCTAATCTACAAAATCTTCCATTCTTTGTGCTATTCTCTCGTCTGATGTGTCAAACAATTCTCGTATTTTTTGTCCCCCTAAACGCATGAATGTTCTTAAACTATTTGTCAATAGTTTTCTGTTTTCATTTTCGCTATGAAGCAGGATTTTTACAATGTATTTTACCATTAGTTCATTTAGCTGTCTTTGTTAGAGTTGATTTGGGCCATCTTCTTTTGCCAAACCACTTCTCCAACGAGCTATATCCCCCATGAATGTTTCCATATGCCTCATTGCGAAAATCCCACAGTCGAGCACGTTAGACGTTGTCCTCCAATCCATCTGTTGTCTGACAATCTTCGCCTTGCTCATGATCTTATGCTTTGGGTGTTTTTTAATACGCAAGTAGTTTGCAAAGGCACTTGTCTGCAGTTTCACATTTTTTTGCATATATTAGTTTGGCGTTTTGTCAACATAGTTCCTATATACAAAGTTTTTAAGATACTTACCAATCTTTCCACCCATCCTTCATACTTGTCCTCAATGCTGACGTCATCCCTGCACCGCTGTTGTCCAATACATCAACTTTTTCGTGTTTTATGTTGAAACAGACAACATAGAAATGTATTTCCCATATTATTGGCACGAAGACTAGTTCATAATCTTTGATGGTTTTATTTTTCTTGTCTCGTTTGAAACGTGTATTTTTCAGAACAGTTTCCATGTTTCTGTTGAATTCTTTGTTTCATATATTTTCTTCTGTAATTTTCTTGTATGTCGGAGTATTCTGTAATATTGAGTACCACATTTTAAACAACAAAACAATGTCCTATTATAATTTTATCAATTAAATATAGCAAAAGAGTTACCAGCAGTAATTCTGAGCAGAATAACCTTGAGGGTGATTCTGGATCCTTGTATCTTTCTTCATAGTTCGGGATATGTGCCCAACATAGAATAATTGAGACGTGTGCTTGAAATCCTGGTTTCATGCTCTCACAGATCACCCTTATGAGAAACTTTTCTCCCATCTTGAACACCTCAGTCCTAAAAAAAACATCATTTGGCGTTTTAGTTATACAAACTTATTCTATTATAACACATGGCGTTTTGATTGTTTTTACATGCATATTTTCAAGTAAACTTTATGAATGGAAAGTTTGAGAGAAGTGTACATACTCATAATCCCCGTATCCAGTGAAGATGTATGTGGAAAAGTTATTTTCAGGGTTTGTCCTTGGTTCATGTATAACCACTTGCCTCCTTACATAAGGTGACAAACATGGCCTGCTCATTTTTTATCTCTCTTCTCCTCTTCAGCCACATTCTTTTTTTTATATATTTTTATCTTCTTCATCATTTTTATCAGCTTTTTCATCAGTAGGCAGCTCTTCAGGGTTTAAAATTGTATTTTCTTGCATCAGCTTTGTGATTTCTAGAGTGTTGTCCTCATCACCTTTCTCCTGCACATCTGACCTGTTTGGCGTTTTTGGTGGTGATGTGTTGATGGCGTTTTCATCCTGGGGTTTATTGGGTGTCTCTTCCTCTTCAAAACTTTTCAAGAGGTTTTTCCCAGATGTAGACGGTGGCTGCTCATATGGCGTTTTATCAAACACTGCACCTTGTTGGTCAACACTTTTGTTCAGCATCTCCCCTTCAGTTTTTTCTAGTTTAGTGTTGAATGCTTGACTGTATTGTGTTTCTGTCGTGGGGATGTTTGGTGTCTTATCAAATACAGGCATTTTTGGGGTCTCTTCAGCAGGTTGTAGATGTTTTTTTATTGCTTTAATCAGTTCATCCACCATTCTTGAATTATCAAGACCTTCTTTTATATCAATTGTTTTAGATCTTGTCTCGGCAGCTCTAAAATCTCAGCAATATTCCTTTTAATTATTTTTCCCCATTGTATCTCGAAATGTGATATTCAAGTGTCTTGAAATCACAACTCCATCTCTCAATATCGTTTTTGTTTTCGTTTATATCTTCATCTGATGATGTAGTATCCTCATCATCATCATCATATATGGGGGCAGTTGTTGCAGTCGAGGGTTCGGCATTTTGTTCTCTGGCCATATCCCTTTCTCCTTCCCCTTCTTCTTCTCTTTCTCCTTCTCCTTCTCCATCCCCTTCACCATTCCCTTTCGACTCCCATTCCTCTTCTCCTTTTCCTTCTCCTTCATCTTTTCCATTTCCTTCTCCTTCTCCGTTTCCTTCATTTTCAACTTCAATGGTGTTTCCATGAACTCTTTCTACTTCAATGGCGTTTTCATTAACTTTTTGCACTTCATTGGCGTTTTCAATTCCAGCCATCTCGTTCTCCCTTTCTTCTTCATTTTCATCTCCTCCTCCTTCTTCTTCATTTTCAAATTCTTTGGCGTTTTCATGAACTGTTTGCACTTCAATGGCGTTTTCTGTTTCAGCCATCTCCTTTTCTCCTTCTTCTTCATTTTCATCTCCTAGTACCACCTCATTTTCAATCTCAGTTTCATGTGTACCTTCTTCTCCTTCAGCTGGCATTTCTTTGGCGTTTTCATCAACAAATTTTGAGATGTTCTCCAACAATATCATACATTGTGAGTATTTAATTTGTACTAGGAGGCTATTTGGGTATTCAGACTTTGACTGTTTTAACAATGTGCTCAATTTATTGTAACAGTCTTCTAAGTCTTTGTATGCTCCATCCAATTTATCAGCCATTTCCTGCTGTATTAAAAAAAGGATTTTGTTGATCATGGTGTTTTGTGGTTTTTTTAAATTTATTATTTGAACAACATACCTCTTCAGGTTCATTGTTTTGTTCTTCTTCATCAGCAAAAATGTTGTCATACTGTGTTACTCCTCTGAGAAGAGCATGGTTTTCTGATGCAGAAACTTCAAACATCATTTCCCGGCTTTCTCTATCCTCATTCACCATCCTTTGAAGTGAAGCCTCTTCATCATCATTGAAGGGTATGGCGTTTTGCACATCATAGTCATAATGATCATCATGATCAAAACCATCATCATCATCAAACTCATAATCATTGTTATCAGCATGCTCATCGACCTTGTGAATATCATCTTCATCTTCATTCTCAACATCATCACCATCATCTTCATCATGAACAACAACCTGCATTTTTCTTGTTTTTTTGGGCTTGCTCCCCTTAGCTTTTTTTACTGTTTTCCTTTTTACTTCATTGCCAACAAGGCGTTTTGCCATTGCACTCTCAAATAAGTCAAGAGTATCTGTTGTAACCCACTCAATTGGGTATCCTTCTTTTCGGTCCCATTTTTTCCTATTGCAAGCATCGTTCACCAAGGCAAGCTGTAACAAAATAGATTTTTCAAATGACAGATATTTTTTGGCGTTTTAATGACACACAAATGAATAGTGAAATTTTATTCTAACCGCAAGTATGATCAGTGGCCTTGTGTAGTGCTTTTTGGGAGCCCATGCGGTTTTGGCGTGTTGCAAGCATTGGATGATATAACTACACCAGTTCATTTGGTTTATTTGAATCTTTGGTGTGACGTTGTGAAAGAATTGTTTGTTAACGACCGCATTGTCAGTTGCATGCCCCATTATAGTGAAGAATGCTACAAGGAAATTTAGGCAGAAGTCTCTCCCAAAGCCATGCATCATAGGTAAAACGTTTTCAAAGTATATCTTCACACTTGGTCTGTTAACCCAGCCCAACCCTTGGAACTGTGCTTTCCACTCAGCCACCACCTGGTCTTTAGTTGTTGGTCTTTTTTTCATGTTCACGGGCACCCTTCCATTTGGTATACCCGTTAAAGAGTTTATCAATTCTTCATTCATATGTATGGTATGGTTGCCAACGTTTAGGGTGTTTGTCTTTTCATTGTAATTTTCAACCAACCAGTACACAAGCATTGTCGGTACGGTGTCTATTTTCAACCTTAGTATAGCACCAAACCCCATTTGGTGTACTGTCTGTCTTTGATTTTCGTTTAGATTCATAAACTAAGCCGTCAAGTTTGTAGGTTTTACTCTTGACAAGATCCTAGCCCCACTGAACTCATGGTATGGTTCTTCCTCAATCTCAACATTCTGACTTAATGCCTTCCTCTTATTGGCGTTTTGGGCATTTATTCTCAATCTTAACCTCTCTTCGCCTATAAAAAATGATTTCATGGCGTTTTATTTATTTAACATAACTATGATACATTTATGGCGTTTTATAAATCAATAAGAGATGATAGACGTTGAATAAAACAATAACAGTTAAATGGCGTTTATAACAGAAACCATACATTTTTTTGGCGTTTAGTATCAAGCTATGACAGGATACATGTTTGTGGCGTTTAGTAACACATGAGTGATATGTAAAATTTCGTTCTCATACATTGTTAAACAAACGATACAAATTTTGGCGTTTTGGCAACAAAGTATCAAAGTGTATTTTTACATCACGAAAAGTAACATTGTGTACCATGTCCTCTTGTTGTCTTCTTTCGTTGCTCATTCGTTTTTTGGCGTTTTGGAGCAGATGACCCTTCCCCTTCCACACTTATAGAAACTGCAAATTTTTGTTAAAATTAGAACGCCAAAAGCAACATAAAGTAGCACAATGTAAATCGAAGTTAACTCACTATGTTTTTTTTTCTCTGGATCTGGTTTGATCTTTCAACGCCATAGTTTTTGTTATTTCGCGTTTTCTAGGGTTTTCGCGTTTTACGTTGGTTTTGGGGAGGTTTCTCTGGGAAGTATATATATTTCGGTCAGGCTTTGATGTGTTTTGTATATGAACATTTACCTTTTTGCCCTTATAGAAGCGCGCCACACTAACAAAAGTGAGGTTATTTACGAAAACGCCACCGCGTCATGTTGTCCACAGATTGTTTTGATCCGACGGTCCATAATCGTTCTCACACTTTCACTCGTTCTCTCTAAATCCTGGCCCTGGATTTAAAATACCCTTACAGATACTAAACCTATTCAAATACTAAAAAGACGCATACATTTAAAATTTGAAAATAAACACACATTGTTGGTGCATACATCTGTTGTCTTTGTCTTATATCGAGTCTCGGGTTCGTTGCGGATTTGAACAAGTGTGACATCATCAATATGACATCATCATGTGACATCATAATGATGACATCACAATATAGAACACATGAAACAAGAATTAGATGTAACCGTTTGAGTTAGGTGACCGTTTGAAGTTGTAATAGGTTGAATATGTATGACCGTTTGAAAGGCTGTCCGTTTGAAGAATGGTGTGTCACCTTCAAACGGTCAGGAGCTCTCTCTTATAAATACTCTTCAAACTTTCATCATTTGTAACATTCTAGATTTCGACGGCGAAGCCCTGTCGAAGTGTCTCTGTACTGTAAATCTGTTCAAGATCAATAAACAAGACATTTATTAGTGAATACAAGCTAAACGAAGACCGAATCAATGAATTCCGCCTCTGATTCAGTCTGAGCACTCTTCTGATCGACTCGTTAGGTCGTTTCACAATCCTACATGTGGTATCAGAGCTCAGGAGGAAGAGTTCATACCAATTCAGCCGCTAATTCTGATTTTCTACACCTTCTTTCAAAATTGAACAGTTTTTCACGGTTAAAATCGGCTAAAACTTTCACAATGTGTGCGTAATTGTGTTTTAACAAACCCTTGAGAATATCAGATCAAAACTCGAAGTAAAACTGGTAAAAATGGCTTGAAAGTTGGTGACCGTTTGAACGAGCCCAGCACTTGTCCGTTTGAAAAAAACTGCCAGACCGTTTGAAATTTGCTCCTGACCGTTTGAAACTGCACATGACCGTTTGAAAAATGCACCTTACCGTTTGAAAATGCACATGACCGTTTGAAAATACATGGTTGTCCGTTTGAAATTGACCTTACCGTTTGAAATTGGACATGACCGTTTGAAACATGGTGCCCGTTTGAAAGTGTTTCAATATTTCACGTGATTGTGCATTGAGTTGTGTGAACCGTTTGAAAAGGTTCATCGATTCATGTGATTTGTCAGGTCTTGTTATTTGTAGTGCATGTGATGTGTAGCTTTATCTGATTGTCTATTTAAAAAAAAAAAATTCATGTGATTAACATTGAATATATCAACACAGTGAATATATTTGGTCCAATCATTGTGTCTTGTGATTCAAAATAGTCAGACATTGTGACAGCCCACTAAAGTTGTCATTTTGTGCATAAGATAAATCCACTACATAATATCGGCCCAATCACAATTATCTCATTGTTTGTTTGTCAGGTTAGTGGATTTTGCGGCCCAATCAATAGTTAAGTATAATATGTGCATGTGATCATCGGCCCAAGAAATTGTTTGTCATAATACATGTGATTGAATTTATTTTTGTTTTCGGTATTCGATATAAGTGTGGCAATCGAGACAATTGATCATGTGTTGTTGTCGGCTTCAATAAAAAAAGGGTATTGTTGTTGTGTGAGCTGAAAATTGTGAATTGAATTGCATTTTGGGCTGTGGATATTGGATATTAGTGGGCCAAGATATTTTGACTTTGAACAGTGAAGTTAGCTTTTGTGCTGAATTTTGGGTTTCAAATTGAACCAAATTTAGCTAAGTGAACCGGGTTGATTTTGAGGTTCATCAGTTTGTTTGAATAGTGTTTGTTGTGTGAAATTGTAGTCAAAGAATGGAATCTGTTGAAGATATAATGTTGTATTATTATGTATCTCAACAGGAGAGTTATTTTCAGGCTAATGAAGAAACAGTCTCAGCAAAAGAAGTTGTTGAAAAAGTTCCGGTTTTTGATCATGCGTCTGATGAAGAGGGTGACAATTATGAAGAAGAAATCTGAGAACTTGAATATCTTAAACAACAACTTCCATCTGATCAACGTAGTGGAAAGTTATTTTATGCCGATAAAATTGAAAAATTGAAAGAAAAACAAGATGCAAAAAGAAAGAATCAAAAGGCAGTTATTGTTAAAGAAGAGATCAGAGCTGAGCAGATTGAACAAGTTCCATCGGTCAAGGTTGAGAAAGTAGAATCTGAAAAACCTGTATCTGTGAATCCTGAACCAGAGTTAAAGAAAGAGGTTGCAGAAGACGCACCTATCTTTGATCATTCATCAGAAGAAGAGAGTAAGGATGAAAGTGTTCATGAGGAGAAGAAACAGGTTGAAGATATTTCAGCTTTGAAGGTTGAGACGAAAGCTGAAGAGAAACAAATTCCTGGGAAATGCTTAAACTGTGAAAAATCTGAGACAGACAATGCCAAACTCTTGAAGAATGTAGAGAGTTTGTCATTAGAAAACAAAAATCTTAAAAAATCAGAAAATGTTTTGAAAAATCAGATACACAATTTGGAAAATGAAAAAGTAAAGATTGAAAAAGATTTTCAAAGTCAAATAAAGATTCTTGAAGATGGGAGATCTGTTTTTAGCAAGAATAACCTTGAAAAGCAAAAAATGATAAATTCTCATCTTCAGACGATTATTCGACTTGAAAAAGAAGCTGAATGTGCTCAAAAGAAAATCAAAGAGTTAGAAGGTAAAATCAGGGAATGGGAAGAAAAGTTGAAGGTTTTTGTGAATACTTCAGCTATTCCTTGTCCAAAACCAATTAATTTTGTTCCAATAAGTGACAATGTCACAAACTTTGACAAAGTCAAAGTTGAAGATTGTGATGAGAAATCTGATGATGAAAATGAAAAAATGAAGAAAAAGAATTTATTTTTGAAGTTAAAAGAAAAGTTTCAAGAAACTGTTCCACAATCAACTGAAAAGGGAGAATGCTCTAAGCAAAAACCTTTGAAGAAGAAAGTGGAACAAAAACAAAAAGAGAAAATTTTGAAAAATGTTCAAAAGGAAAATAAAAGTTCATCAGATCAATCATCCAATCGCAATAAAAAATTACAAAAAATAAAAAATGAAAATTAAAAAATTGTTGGTAATAAGTGGTGCAGGTCGGACCACAGAGCTCAAAGGCCAAATCTAGCAAACAAGAGGAGGAAAGATTATCATCAAGCCAAACAGTGCTTTGATCTAAATGTTTGGACTGAAAATGGTGATTGGTACGATAACAGAGTGTGTTACAGATGCGGCTATCAAGGACACATTGCTGTTAACTGCCAGAGTTGGAGATTTTAGTCAAGGAGATGCTTTAACTGCAACATCATTGGCCATATTGCTAGAGATTGCACAATGAGATCAATGAGAAGATCGAGGGCTGAATCTCAGAAGCAGGTGAAGAAACCAGTCAATGTCAAGCCCAAAGAACAAAAGGTTCAAGAACCTAAAGTTCAAGAAAAGAAAGTAAAGCTTTCACAGGGGCAAAAAGACAGACTGAGGAAGAAGAGGAAGAAAGCAAGAGAGTATCTAGAAAGGATTTTGTCCTCGGATACAGCTGGTAAAACAGATAAAAGTTCTGATAAATCGTCTTGCTCACCAAAGAATGACAAATCAAGCAAAACGAATTCATCAGATACAAATCTGAGGACAGAGGAGAGAGTAAAGAAAAAGAAACTTCCTGGTGATGAATTTGTTTCTCCGGAAACAAAGGAGCCAGTTGTTGGCAATGAATCTGATTCATCAAAGTCAGATAATCCACATTCAGGCGATGAATCTGGTGTGGTAAAGCCAGAAGAGCCATGTTTTGAGGTAAAAGTTGAGAATTCTGGTCTAACAATGGATGATAAAAATTTTCCACCATTGTTGAACAAGAATTCAAAATCACCCAAGGACTGTCAGGCTTGGGTGAATCTGTTTAAATGAAAAACCTGACTTGCCGGAGCTCCCAGGTTTGTAAGAGTGGAGTAGGAATCGGCATCTATCTTTTTGAGTTGATAATCTTACAAGTGGTACATATGGTAAAGTACAGGTGATATCATTTAAATTGTTAGTTTTCTACAAATGGTATGATTGGTAGGAAAACTTACAAGTGGTTGAAGAAGATTTACACTTACAAGTGGTAAATTCAAGGACATTAAGTTGTACTTGCATTTTCCTACAAGTGGTTAATCAAGGTCATTAACTTGAACTTGATTGGACCATACATTCATGTGATATTTGAAGGACAATGTGATGAACCAAACCCTAACTTTACAAGTGGTAAAATCAATCAAACTTATTTTCCGGAAAAACCATTTGATTAAAACAAACTTAAGTGTTTTGAAATCAATGGGAAAATAGTTTGTTGTGAGGGGGAGTTCTGATTGTTTATGCCAAGTGGATGGCGAATTGAAGCAATTCGATATCGGTTGTCACTTTATTGTACAGTTGGTTTTCAAATTTCCTAAAATGTGTTTGCATTTTAGGGGGAGTAAGAAATTTTTGAAAATCCAAAAATTTTTGAAAATCTGAAAAAGCCAAAAACATGATAAAATCAAAAATGAGTTTTGTTGTATAAAAGAGGAAATGATAGTACATCAGTGGACGATCACGGCATGCTAAAGAATTGGAAAGTCAAATGTGATAAAAGGTCTCACTGATGATGTGCCAGTAGATTTTTGCACATTTAGTAGACTGTGACGAGATATAAACCTAAATTTCAAACTTGCTTATATCGTGGGGAAACATCTCTTGGATATATGGGTAACCCCCAAAATCTCGTTTGAAAGATTCCTTTTTCTAATATACAAGGTCTGTATACTCAGTGATATCTGGGGTATTATTCCTGGACTTCTGCTGAATGGAAGTTCTGACCTAGTCCTCGAATAATACTTTCCGCAATGCTTGAAACATAGCATCACCCTCAGCATATATGATAAGACAATAAAATTTCTTAGCAATGCTGTTGTAAAAAAGATCCTCTAAAGGGGACACACCCAAAAGTCGATTCGTGATCTCTCTGCTGAACGCTAGTTCTGACCTGAGCTCTCACGATTTCGATCATAATTTATTCCCCTACAAATATCATTTGTGTCATATTTACCTGTAAGACTGAATATTGGGATCTGGATACGGGAGTATATTCTGAGGTGGGACACGCGATTGAGTTTAAGTATCTAAGACATTAATCTCGTATCTCGAAACAGTTGAACTTTGTGTGAGAATTTAAGTGGATCAGTATACTGACAATCTAAGTGAATCGTTTAGAACTTAAAATGATTGAAGCTTAACGGTGTTGGTGATTTGTCTCAGAAACTGATATGATTCTCTTACACAAACTCACAAAAATATTGTATGTAAATATTTCTTTACTGCATTTCATTCTATTAAAAAATCCAAAAAGATTTTAGTGTGTTTTAGCATAAATTTTGAAAAATTCAAAAAGATTTTCGACAACTAGTGTTGGAGAGCTAATTTTCAAAATTCCGAGTGCTAAACATGACGAACAGGTTTGGGAAAGTATTTGTTTAAAGATTTTTGAAATGAAAACGATATTTCTGCAAGTGGTTCATCAGAGACTATAAATGTTGAATCATTTTAAAATTTGCTCTACTAGTGGTCATCAGAAAATTTATTTTTGGGTAGAGCATGTGCAGGTTATTTGAATGATAGAGAGTCAGGTTCCGATACCTGAAGACTTTGTGATTTCAACATGCCAGACTGCGATCCCAGCATATCGAAAGGGGGAGTCTGAAGACATCCGAGTAGAGATTGTTCGTGGGAAGTCTGTTGATGATGAAAAGAGAAGAGAGAAGATTTGAGGATTCTTACAACGTCAGACACTTCAAAGAGTTCGAGAGGACTGATAAAGACTAAAGATGCGAAGACTCGACAATTAAGACTCGTCAACATCTGAGGGGGAGTCTGTTGGTGCATACATCTGTTGTCTTCGTCTTATATCGAGTCTCGGGTTCGTTGCGGATTTGAACAAGTGTGACATCATCAATATGACATCATCATGTGACATCATAATGATGACATCACAATATAGAACACATGAAACAAGAATTAGATGTAACCGTTTGAGTTAGGTGACCGTTTGAAGTTGTAATAGGTTGAATATGTATGACCGTTTGAAAGGCTGTCCGTTTGAAGAATGGTGTGTCACCTTCAAACGGTCAGGAGCTCTCTCCTATAAATACTCTTCAAACTTTCATCATTTGTAACATTCTAGATTCCGACGGCGAAGCCCTGTCGAAGTGTCTCTGTACTGTAAATCTGTTCAAGATCAATAAACAAGACATTTATTAGTGAATACAAGCTAAACGAAGACCGGATCAATGAATTCCGCCTCTGATTCAGTCTGAGCACTCTTCTGATCGACTCGTTAGGTCGTTTCACGATCCTACACACATGACCCTCCCCAAAAATTCATAGACCCTCGAGGACCTTGTGCCAGTAAAAAAAAGGCCCTTAAATAGGTTTTATAATTTTTTAGAAAACAAAATAATCTATTGTTTTACTATTTTTTAGTTGGGTTTTAAATTCAATTTTATGGACTTTTGTTTAAAAAAAATAGTGAATTTCATAGATAATATATAAGCGCGTGGCAACAATCTCTACGGAATTTTGTAAAATATATCATAATTAAAAAGAAATAATATATATTATATTTACCATAAAACTATCTATTTAATAGATATATATCATCCAAGATTTATTATATATTATCTGATTAAAATGAACCATCGAATTATAGTTTGTGATGTATGTCACCCTAATGGAAAAGCCCATATTCACTTGGTCCATTAACTTTAAACACATCTCAATTTATATATTACTCTGATTCCTAATTAAGCCCAACTATTGAAATAACAACACCCACAAGATTATCAGCTTAATTGTAGCTAATATATTTGGCCCGAATCTGATTACACACACTAACTCGTTATAACGATCAAGTTCGCCATCCCTGCATCACCTAACCCGATTAATTAATAATGAGAGTACCAATTCGATGAGTTAATCCAACATCACTATAAATGTCAATAATCACTAAAATTACCAACATTCCTCCCATATTTTAGTGATATCTATGATTAACCCAACTCAATTTTCAAAGATCTCAACCTCATACATAAATGAAAATGTATTGAGGATTGAATTTTCATCTTAGTATATACACGATCCAAATATTCGAATATCGGGGTGTACCTATGGATTAAACCTTTGTTATCCAACTGAATACTTGAAGGTAAAATACACATAAGTTTACAAACCTATATACTCTTACTTGACACTGTATTTTACTAGTCTGTGCCCAATCCTTAGGCAGTTTCTTTATTCTTGCACATGCAAATATAATTTATCAAAGAACTATTAAGAAGTTATAGGTTAACCTACTTTATCTTGCAGTCTGAACACAAACCTTGGGATGATTTTGATGTTGTGTTCCAATATCTTTATGATAAGCATTCTATGTAGGGTTGTAAACGAACCGAATGAACATTAACATCGTGTTCGTTCGTTAAGGAAATAAACGTGTTCACGAACGTTCATGAACACTTACCGAATGAGATTTTATGTTCGTGTTCGTTCATTAAGGGAATGAACGTGTTCACGAACGGTTCACGAACACAAATAAAATGGGCGAAAGCGACATAGTCTAGAGGTGGATGGTGGAGGAAGCAACGCTGTAACTTGAAGCTATGATAGTGAAACGAAGGTTGATAGTGTTCCTCAATGTGAATATCGAGCAAGGAAAGGGGAATGGTGCATAAGTACGGTGAGAATAGAGCTTTCTATTTTAATTTTTATGACAATAAAATAAATAAGAGTTAAATAATATAAAAAGTTTAGATAAATTAAATAAAATAAAAAAAACTCATGAACAACATAAACAAACGAACATGAATGAATGTTCACTAACACGTCACCGAACGTTCACGAACAAGACCTTTATTCATGTTCATTCATTTTACTAATCGAACAAAATTTCTTATTCATGTTCATTTATTTATTAAACGAAAAAAGAACTTCCCGCTAAACGGTTCACGAATTGTTCGCTGAACGTTCGGTTCTTTTACAACCCTAATTCCACATTGAAGTCTACATCTAACGCTGTATTAGATGGGAATTGGGTGTCTCGACATAAGATATTAACTAATGGACTTTAAACACATCCCATTGGCTGATTTATTCACGAGATTGTTTCCTAACCCTTTGGTTAGATGGTCAACCATATTATATTCAGATCTTACAAATTCTAATGATATCATTCCATTCATGATCAATTCCCTAATCATACTATGTCTAACACCTAAGTGTCTAGACTTCCCATTGTATACTTGGCAATATGCCATAGCTAAAGTAGTTGCATTATCACACTGGATAGAAATGGGAGATATAGGTTTTGACCATAAATGACTCTCATATATCAAATTTCTTAGCCACTGAGGTTCTTTTCCAGCTAATGCTATTGCTACAAATTCAGATTCCATAGTAGAATTTGTAATGAAAATCTATTTCTTGGAAGCCCAAGCTATAGCTCGTCCACTAAGTAGGAAACCCATCCACTTGTGGAAAAATAATTTTCCAAATTGGTTATCCTACTTGCATTTAAACCCTTCAATTACAGTGGGGATCCTGAATAACATAAATTATAGTTTATAGTTCCTTTCAAGTATTTAATGTCACACCCCAACTGATGGCGGAAACATCGGAGTGAGACGAAAATGAGATTGTAAGAAACTTCATAACACTATTTTGCGACGATATTTAATAAAACCAAATTTCATTTCATTGATACATATTCAAGTACAACCATGGAAACAAAGTACAACAACAAGGAACATGAGACGAATACAACAACAATACAAAAAACTTTAAAGAGCGTTTCTAATCAATCCTACTAGATTTCATCATCATCATCATCATCGTCAACAAATTCCTGTAACACGCTTCAAAGTATAGTTCAATACAATAGTACTGGCGAGTATACAAGTTTAATTACTAGCATAAGTATAAAAAGTTTAAACAAATCAACATAGCATAGTTGTTACCTAGAATTAACGTACTATACTAGCATGCAACTATAACCAAAGATTCCCGCTAGCGTAATCTAATCATAACAATGAGTAGACCGTTTTGTTTAACTTGACATGACCTCAAGAATATGGGCGGTGCGTTACTCCTATAGCGCTATACATGTTAAGGGAGGCTTGATGGAAGTTAATGACAAGTATAAAGAATCAGAATAGTCTAGCATACACGAATTCGAGCATAACGTATCAAGCATGTATAACGGATTGTTTGTTTGTGATTAAGCATAAAGTATGGGACTTTGTGTGAGTTTAATAGCATGACCATATTGCACCCAAAAGTGTAAAAAGTAAAAAGGGTGTCGAGATACTCACGGTTTTGCAAAGCTATCCTTTTTAAACCCGCAAGTCGAAGATTGTGAGGGCTGGAACACCGATGTTACCCTACAGTGGGGAAACGAAGGTGTGTGAGTTATTTGGATTTGGAAGAAGGATTTGGATTGGAATTAAAGTATAAAAAGTATATATATATATATAAATATATATATATATAAACACGAAAATTGTAACACCCCAAAAACGGGTTTAGTAATTAAACCCCGTTAATACCAAAGAGCGGGTAAAATACCGTTAGCGGTTAAGATTAACCCGGTAATTGTTAGGATTTAAACAAATGAGCCTAATAATAAATAAAAAGAGAGAAGACGCTTTGAGAAGACAAAGTTTATAGGGAGCCCAAGTTAACGGGACTTAAAAATAAAACGGGTTATAACTTGCCTGAACCCACTAAGTAACTAGGAATATCAACCTAGTTAGTTGTATGTTTTTAAACAATAAAGAAACATGATTAAAATGCATCTTTTAAATGACTAGAGAACTAGAGGGACTAAAAGGAGAAAAGTAAGAAAGTGTTTTAATTAAAACTAAATAAAAACCAAAACACACACACAAGTATGTGTGTTTGGTCGATTTGTACAGGAGAAGAAAAAGGGGCCTCTTTAACAACCCTAAATTCACAAAATTCAACAAATCAAAGGGGAAATCAAGCTAGGAATTGGGGCTTTAACTAAATTCGTGATCACCTAAGCTAGGAGATCACAAGTTTGACGCTTGACAAGCTAGGTGGAGGCTTGGAAAAGGAAGCGGGTCGAACGAATCAAGTGTGAAGGAAAAGCGCGTTTCAGATGCAAAGTAAGTAAAGCTTACGCCTTTTTATTTTTATTACAAAATACTTATCTGTAAGTATTTAATATGAATTATATTAAGTAAATGGAACATGATGTTCCGGCACGATATAATGCGAGTCGGAACAAGTAAGAATGGTAAGAAACCATAAATTATGGTAAAAAGGGTAAAAACGCTAAAATGGTAATCCAGACGTGGATTAACGAATAGATAAAGGGATTTGAAAGGACACCATTTGGCATAAGTCATAACGGGTCAAACAAAATAAGAAACGAATTTAAGTAAGATGAATTCGAAAAGTAAACCGGGATAGGTTAAAGGGGTGAAATGGTAATTAAATACCATCTCATAATTATAATTGGTCATTTCGACTAAACGGGTCAAATGGTGTTGTTTACACCATTTGACAATAATATCTGATGATCGCTTGTTGAGTTTTGAGATCACAGGAATTTAACACATGGTTCGCGTTGCTATTAACTAGAAATTAATAGCGAAAGGTATTTAAACAAGTCAATCCTATGACCCGAGCTAGGTACGCATATTTAGAATTATATTTAAAAGCGATATTTTGGTTAAATATTAGCGAAAGTCATTCGTCGTAAAATGAAGGACTAAAATTGACCAAAAAGCCCTTGATGAGTAAATTGGGCAAACGACCCATATGGGTTATTTAGAAACTTGTATGGTGATTATGGAATATAGGTAGATATATTAAGTGAGGAAATGTAAAGTGCGAAAAGGGAAGAGCAAGTTTGACGCTTGGGTGCTTAAAAGTCCCTTAAACGGGCCAAAATAAAGTAATTGGGTAAATGTTGGTTTATGTGGTTAGAAATTTACAAACTAAACCGGAGAAATGTAAACGAGCACGCAAACCTTGTAGTGAGAACTAAGACGCTAATGTTCGACTAGTCCGGGATGGGTAGAAAGGGCAAGACATGCTTTTGTCATATAAGTTATAGTGTGGGGTTATAATCAAACGGGTCGAATAATCATAAAAAGGGATTTATAAGCTTTAAGCTTATACATCTGATTTTGATGCGAACAAAGATGACAAACGGGTCCGAAATTTTATTACGGACGCGTAGGAAAAAGAATTGCGCAAAACGGACTTCTAGAATGAAAGATATGGCAATTTTAAGTTTGAAAATTTGTTAAAAAAAGAGAGCTGGACATTTGCAGCACCGGCTAGTTAACTTGCTGTCGAAAAGAGGGTGTCGCGTCACGCGACAAGAAAGCTTAGACATCGTCGCGCAACGCGTCGAACGTCGCGCCCGCAAAAGCCGGGGTACAAACTGTCGCGCCCCGCGAGGGCCTCAAAAGCGGGCAAAACTGATTTATTTTGTTGTTCGATTTGTCTTATGGACAATTTTAATATGTTATGAACATAATTTAACTAAAATCATTTCATGTTTATGAAATGTAGGTGTAAGTTGAAGTGCCGGATGACGATCAGGCCCAACGAAGAACCGAACATGATCAATATACAAGCTTCCGCATTACGTATCGTCGTTATTTTAAATGACGAATTTACACATGTTATGTTGTATAGTTTTAATTCTGTAAAAGCTTTAATAAACTCGTATTTTTCCGTTGTATGTGAAATCGTAATTATACGTTTTTATCTGAAACTGTAACACCTCGAAAATTCACGTCCTATAATGTATTGACACGTGTCATAAAGTTTGAACGTGTGAAAGAATGTTATAAAAGGACTAAAGTTGACAAACATAGAAAGTATGTGATTATACGGGTTCTAAATGTCAACAGTGAATAAATATACTTCATAATAACCCTACATGATGTTTATAACATCAAACGAATAAATCATGGATCATACGAAGCTAAAAGTGAAAGATTACAAACTACAGGGGTTAAATGTGTCAACATGTTTAAAGATATACCTCTGAGTGACCTTTTGACAAACCCGAAGCTTTGTAAATGTTAATTATACTCACTTGAATGCACGATTAAAATTTTATAAAGTTTCGTTATCGTATGAGAAAGTTATGATCAATTTCGTGTGCGAGGGGTTAAGGTGCAAACGTTGAAAGTTAAGACTTTTCGGGTTAACCGGAAGTGTTCAGGGACTTGGCAAAGTGGGTATAAGTCCTAAAGCCCTTGTGGGTAAATATAAGGGGGTCAAAACGCAAGAAATAACCTTGGTTGCCCTCTCGAAGAGCCAAGGGTCAACTTTGCATTAATTAGAAAATCAAAAATCTGATTTCGCAGGCCCAGGTGGCCCGCATTAGAATCAGCAAAATGGGAGGCGGGCCGCGTCAGGCCGCCAGATGCAGAAAAGCGGGACAGACTCCTGGAAACACGGAATTTCGATCTTAAACGACATTCTAACATGGTGGGCGACCCCTAAACTGTACTAGGGCACTAGAGACACATGTTGGATGGTTGTGGTCGATCATAGAGCTAGGTGTCAAGGAATTGGGGTGGGTTGATTCGCTATAAAAGGGCCTTCAAGTCACAAACATTCCTCACACCATTCTCTTGCCATCTGATCAACTCTGGAGCTCAAGGCTGCTCTCAACTGATCATATCTCGTGCATAGGACCCTTGTAACTCTGCTAGTCCTTCTCTAATTGAGTTTAGCTTAGTATTTAGGCTAAAAGTCAAACCGTCGTAATTACGGTTTGACTTCGAGATTAGTCAATAATGGCTCAGTCATATCTCGAATTAAAAGTAGATATAAGATGGTATTTATGTGGGTAATAAAACCTCAAAAGGGTTTCCCCTGATCACCACTCTAACCAGGTCAAAAGTCGGGTCAAACTAGTTTAGAAAAAGTCAACAAGAAACTTAAAATGTCATTTATGCATAATTAACATTATAGACCATATACAACCTATTTGATCATTGTTATAACTTAGTAATAAGTGTAAGAACATGTCTAAACATGTTCAACCCGACAATTTCCTGTTTAGACCCGGTTCGGAACCGAAAGTCACATAGTTTGACTTTCACTTTGACTTTCAGTTCTGACCCGTTTAGGCATGTTTTAGAAATGCCTCAGAGCTTTAATTGGACTAGGTTACATGTTAGAATAACCCTCTGTGATGTTACACCTCGGTTCATTAGTTATCCAATTAACATGCATGTTTCCGTTAATTGCTCATATGTTGACCATTATGCCCTTATTACCTTAAAACGTGATTTATGAAAATGTAAAAGTGTAGAAACCTTATTTACTGATATATAAACTTGTATGCAAAGTTTGACATCAGTTTGACTTACAGATTAAGAGTTATGCTCATTATCGCAAAATTAATGCTTTATGTTAATAAAACGGCGTAATTAGCGTATAGCCTAGTTAAGCCTACTTTTTGGTATCAAACTTAATACCCACTGATGTAATATATTATTTTGGGATTTTTAAAGACTTTTAATTAATTTTAGACTGAGCATAACTCATAGTCGTAGGCTTAACCCGATAAATGTCGGTTTTGCCCTTACGGGCCATAAAATGAGTTTTACATATCTAAACGACTCCAAACCTTTTGCTACTGATCACATATGATAAATAAATTATTTTAAGCCTTCTGGAAAGATAAAAATATCAGATTTAAGTATCGAACCGGAAATGGCCTTTAATCGCCTTATTTAGCATTTTTAACGCATAGTATGTATTAAAATCATATTGAACATACCCGGGTTGATACCTACTGATATATGAGGCAAATTATAATATTTTAACAGTAAGCAAAGGTTGATAAACTCAGACTTCAGTTTTGAGCTTTTCGGCTTATGTGAAATTACCAAAATACCCCTACGGGGCATAGTTTGGTTAAAAATGATAAATTTCACATACATGCTTTAAGCTACTGATATAACTTAGAAATTTGAGTATATTTTCTGATTACATCAGACCTATAACTCAGGTTGTTACTTAAACGCTTTTATAAACTTTTAAATGACCAAACTACCCTTCGGGGCCTAGTTTGTGTTTAAACACGTTTCGGGCATAATGAAAGACACCCTACTGATGTCACAACATATTTGAGACATAATTAACTTAGGAAACCTGTATATAGCTCTCATGAATACCCGTTACGCTTATTACGCGTACGGTTCGGTTTATGTAACAAGTTTACATAAATTAGCCGAAACGGGTCAAACCTTAACGGTTTTATCTCAAAATCCAGAATGTGAATAATAAACCCATATTAAACAAGTCTCCAAACTTGTCGGGTCTGAATCACATTCTATCCGGTCTTCGCTTAATCGTGCGTACGAACCGTATATTGAAACTAGCTGGTCTAAGCTTAAGCTTAATAAAAGGCCCGTTAGAATTCTAATAGGTTATTATAAACCTTCGTTCCAGATTAGGAGGACCAGTAAAAGCTACGTGCATTTTGCTTGTTGTGATTAATACTTACTCAGGTAAATACTTTTAACTTATTTTCCCTATACGGGCTTGGGTTACGGTATATAGCATACCGCTTGATCGGGCATCAAATCTCCACTATTAAGTGGGTAGTTGAATAATTTGATCGGCTCGTTTAAACAGTCTTGTTACTTAAAGCCTTTGGGGGGTTAATGACCATGTCCCGGATATCCTTGGCATCATCTTACGAGATGGCCACGACCTGAGCACGGGGTGTAGGCGTACACCTGTCAGTGTATAACTCAATATTGTGGTGTGTCTATTGATCTTTAACCCGGACAAGATCCGGGCTACTGAACGCACAAGGAACATGTAATTCGTTCACAAGATTATAATATTAAATAATTCTCCCAAGTTAAATAAAAATGTTTATGCCATGTGCATCCAAACGAATTTTCAATCATTTTCCAAAATGAGTCAGTTGAATGTATTTACCAGTGTAAACTGACGTATTTTCCCAAAAAGACTGAATGCAGGTACTAAACGAAATTGGCTGGATTGTCTCCTTAGCATCAATAAAAAGTCCCGCAAGCTTAGGATGCCTGAAGTCTGTTGAACTATTATTTCATATTTTATTTCGATCCGTTCTGTGGATAAACATCCGAACGTTGTGATACTTGATATTACAATAATTAAATTCGGTTGTATTATATCTTTTTAAATTTGCTTCCGCTGTGCATAATAATTATTGTGTTGTTTGACTATTACGTTGCCAACCACGTCACGATACTCCCCCACCGGGCCCACCGGTGACACGTGGAAATCGGGGTGTGAGAGGTTGGTATCAGAGCCAACTCTGAGTGAATTAAACACTAGCCTTTTGTGTTTAATCTCAGTACACAATAGCACATTCTAAACTTTCGAGTCTAGACATATAACATAGGACAAATTCCACCTTGTTTGTGTTGTCCTTTATTTTGCATATATTTTGTTATTGTTATCTTATGCTTTATTGACAGGAATATCAAAATGCCTCCAAGATTTTTCCGTAGACGAGGAAGAGGAAAGGGGCCGATCACCGCCCCCAACGACAATGAAGCTGGACCGTCTAATGTACGAGCTCCATCTGCTACGGAGAGCGACGATCCACGTCAGAACAGGAGGAACCTGTTCGAACCGGCGAGACGATCAGTTTCGCACAGCTCTACACCGCCGGTCCAAAACCCTTATGGGCCACAGCCGGATTATGAGTCCAACAATCCGCAGCCCTCCTACATACCACTACAGCGATCTCTATCGCATCATTCGTTTGGTGACCCTACACCAGCTTTTCAAGGCCGGTTTAATCCGGTAGGCTACGTGCCAGAACCCGTGGGTTTTAACCCACTAGGGCCAGATGACCATTTCTCTGGCGACAACGCTGACGACATGGACGAGGATACGGACCCTGTCGAACCCGCAAGTGGCACACCAAACCATCCGATCGAAATCTCCGACGGATCTTCATTCCACGAATCACCTTTTGTTGGTCCGGACAGTTTTCAGGCGATGTTCACCAGGCACGAGTGGTACTATACACCTCCTCACCACTCGTCGCCTCATGAGCAGCAGCAGCCGCAGCAGCAGCAGCATCATCAAGATTCCTCTGACGATCACCGATTTGTGGCAGTTACGCCACCACCTCCACCGCCACTAGTGCAGCCGGCACCTCCTCAACCGCCAAGGCGTAGGAGAACAGGTGCCCGCATGTCGGCACGAGCAGGGGACTTCCATTTCAGTTCCCCACGCCAGTCCAGTGCCAGTCACTATCCGCCACACCAGGAGGACCCACAAATGGGTGGACCTTCACAGCCAGCTGTTCCGCAGCCACCGCCGATGGGTTTTGACAACCTAATACCAGCATATACGGGTTCCATGGCATACAACCCGTTTGAACCGCCAAATCACCACAATTATGGTTACGCGGAGGCCGACCCTTACATGGTCACGGCGAACTACAACACCCAAGGACCCTATGGAGATCCATGGGGAGTAGGGTACCCAACACATGGGTACCAGATACCTCCCAGGCCTATTATTCGGACTCAATCGCAGCCGCCTAGGTTCTCTCCACCTGAGCATGAAGAACTCCTTCAGAGGTTGAATCAAGTTGAACGGGTAGTTCACGAAGACCGCAGGGAGAGACAGACTTTCTTCCAAGGATTAGTAGGATTGATCAAAGGGAAGAACAAGAAGGATAATTGAATCCTTCCATTTTCTGTATAAGCCCCTGCGTGGGTGTATTTGGTTGTTAAGCCCCTATGTGGGTATGTATGTGTGATGATTTGACCTCTGCGTGGGTCTGTTTTCCGTTAACCCCTGCGTGGGTATGATGTTTAATTGTTAAGGTCCCTGCGTGGACTAGTTTGTTTGCTTAAAGCCCCTGCGTGGGCAAGTACTTGTTTAAAACCCCTGCGTGGGTAAGTTGTTATTTGAAAAGACCCGTTTAGGGCAGCGTGTAATATTTTGAATAAATTAATGGAACGTTTGTTTTATAAATTTCATGTTTGCCATTATGGGCATATATAAATTATAAATGAAATAAATAAATTAAAATCATTCCTTTTGAATAAATCTGCCTATTATTAATTAAGAATCTTAAAGTGTGAAACCTAGCCTTTTGGTCATTATAAGACCGGGCCAAGATGGTAAGACCTGTTTAAAAGATTCAAATCCCTGTTAACATCATGAAACATGTTAACACTCCTGGCAGATGTGATTCGTTAAAATCACATGTCATTTTTATATGTATAAGGATTCTTTAGAAAATTTCCTAACCCAGTTTAATGATCTCCGAATCCTGGGTTTACATCATCAATTAAGATGATCATATTTTAACCATACGTGGTAATACATTGCCTACGGGCCTTGCTCATTTCTATATGAGCCAAAAGACAGTGGTAGCGATGACTCCCTGTCAGATAAAGGTAATGAACTAGGTTCAAACCTTCATGCTTTGATTCTCTGAAATCATAGCTTATAATTTATAATTGTCCATGTGACTAAGCCTTTGGTGCCACAAATAAAACTGTTATTGTTTTATAATTAGGATAAATTATTATAGAAATCCTAAATAAATTTGATTAATAAATTAACCAAATATGGTCTCTGTTTACCATGGTTAATGAATTACCCTAAGGGGCAATTCCATAGTAAACTCCCAAATAAACTATTGTCCTTGTTTTCTGCAACAGTTCAATTGTAATGGCTAACTCAGACGAGGGTAATAGTCATCCAGCGGAGGTTAATAACGATGCCCGAATTAATCTAACGGGTGCGGAATTAAAAGCGATCATAGACGGCGCTGTTACACAGGCTTTGGAAAGGCAGTATGAAGAGTACAGTGGGACTCGTAGTGGGACCCAATCTACACAGCCTTCAAAGCCACCGTCCAAGAAGGACGACCCGAAGAAAAACGATGATCGACAGTCCACCAACCGTCAAAGTGTTCCATCTCAGCAGATAGTGCTGAATCAAGAACCCCGTGACAAGGGTTGCTCCTACAAGTACTTCGTGTCTTGCAAGCCCCGGGATTTTAATGGGGATAAAGGAGCCATCGATTGTATGACATGGCTTGACGAGATGGACACGGTGGTAGATATCAGCGGATGCGCTGAAAAGGATGTGGTTAAGTTTGTGTCACAGTCCTTTAAGGGTGAAGCGTTAGCATGGTGGAGATCTCTGGTTCAGGCCACCGGGAAAATCCCATTGTACAATATGTCATGGGAGCAATTTGTTGCCCTTATTAAGGAAAATTTCTGCCCTCAACATGAGGTGGAGAAGATAGAGTCTGACTTCCTATCCTTGGTGATGACAAACCTCGACTGTCAAGCTTACCTGACGAGCTTTAACACTATGTCTCGGTTGGTTCCATATTTGGTAACCCCGGAACCAAAACGAATAGCTCGTTTTATCGGTGGTTTAGCCCCTGAGATCAAGGCAAGCGTTAAAGCTTCTCGGCCAGCTACTTTTAGATCAGTGGCTGACATTTCCTTATCCCTCACTCTGGATGCGGTCAGGCAGAGATCGCTGAGGAATAAGGAGGCTGAGAAGAGAAAACGTGAAGATGATGGTTCACGAAAGTCGAGCAAGAAGCACCGTGGGAGCGGTGACAACAAGAAAGGATCGGAGTCGAGGAAAGATGGGCATAATTCTGGTGAGAAGCCCAAATGCAAAATTTGCAAGAAGCAGCACTATGGAAAGTGCAGACTTGAGTCGAACTCACAGACTCAGTCAAAATCTTATGCTTGTGGTATTTACAAGTCCACGGATCACAAAACCTTGGATTGCAAGAAGATAAAAGACGCAACGTGCTACCATTGCAATGAAAAGGGGCACATTAAAACCAACTGCCCTAAGTACAACAAGAAGCCTGAAGAGGCTAAGAAGACTAATGCTAGAGTCTTCAGAATGGACGCGAAAGAGGCTGTGCAAGACGATAACGTTATTACAGGTACTTTCCTTGTAAATGACGTCTATGCTAGAGTACTATTTGACTCAGGCGCTGATAAATCTTTCGTAGATCATAAATTTTGTGAATTACTGAAATTACCTGTCAAAACCTTAAGCGTAAACTATGAGGTAGAGTTAGCAGATGGTACCATAGAAACCGTCTCAACCGTGTTAGATGAATGTGTTATATCCATTAAGAACCATTCTTTTCCTCTGTCTCTACTTCCCTTTAAGTTGGCCGGTTTTGACATAGTTCTGGGTATGGACTGGTTATCTCATAACCAAGCCCAAATTGTCTGTAACATGAAGCAAGTGGTAATAAAGACTCCGTCTGGTGAACCACTTACCATTCGGGGAGATACCCAGTATGGGCTGCCTGAGCAGGTGACTATGCTCAAGGCTTCTAAGTGTTTGAAGAAGGGATGTGTCATCTACATGGCACAAGTGATTATTGATGAGCCCAAACCAAAGATAGAAGACATCCCTGTCATCTCTGAATTCCCAGAAGTTTTTCCGGAAGAACTACCTGGTTTGCCACCAGATAGGCAAGTTGAATTCAGGATTGATATAATCCCCGGAGCCGCACCAGTTGCAAGAGCACCTTATAGGTTTGCACCCACGGAGATGAAAGAATTAAGGACGCAACTAGACGAATTGCTAGCCAAGGGTTTCATTAAACCTAGTTCGTCTCCTTGGGGAGCGCCAGTCCTGTTTGTAAAGAAGAAGGATGGATCGATGCGTCTGTGCATCGACTATCGTGAGCTTAATAAGGTCACGATCAAGAATAGGTATCCTTTGCCTAGGATCGACGATCTGTTCAATCAGCTTCAAGGGGCAAGTTATTTTTCGAAGATTGATTTGAGGTCAGGCTACCAACAACTGAAGGTTAGAGATGAAGACGTGCATAAAACATCATTTAGGACTCGTTATGGTCACTACGAGTTCCTAGTGATGCCTTTTGGGCTCACTAATGCACCGGCTGCGTCCATGGATCTCATGAATTGCGTTTGCAAGCCATACTTGGATAAATTCGTTATCGTCTTCATCGATGACATCCTTATTTATTTGAAGAACCAAGCTGACCATGAGAAACACCTTCGATGTATTCTCAAACTCCTGCATCAGGAGAAGCTCTATGCCAAATTCTCCAAGTGTGAATTTTGGCTTCGAGAGGTCCAATTTCTTGGACATGTGGTCATTGAGCGAGGTATCCAGGTGGATCCCGCTAAAGTTGAAGCTGTTATGAATTGGCAAGAGCCAAAGACGCCTACAGAGATTCGTAGCTTCCTGGGATTGGCAGGATATTACAGGCGTTTCATTGAAAAATTTTCAAGGATTGCTGCGCCCCTAACTTCCTTAACCAAGAAGAAAGTAAAGTTCGTTTGGGGCCCTAAGCAGCAAGAAGCTTTCGATATTCTCAAGCAGAAGTTGAGCAATGCTCCTGTGTTGACATTGCCTGATGGAATCGAAGAATTTGTAGTTTATTGTGATGCATCACACACCGGGATGGGGTGTGTGCTTATGCAGAAAGGCAAGGTTATTGCCTATGCATCACGACAGTTAAAGGTGCACGAAAAGAATTACACCACCCATGACTTGGAATTGGGTGCCATTGTGTTCGCACTGAAACTATGGAGGCATTATCTTTATGGAATCAAGTTTGTGATCTATTCTGATCACAAGAGCCTCCAGCATCTGTTTAATCAGAAAGAGTTAAACATGAGGCAACGCCGTTGGATGGAGACCTTGAATGACTATGATTGTGAAATCAAGTACCATCCCGGCAAGGCGAATGTAGTCGCTGATGCCTTGAGTCGAAAGGAAAGGATGAAACCTATCCGAATCAATGCCAAGCGCATGGAGATAAAGAATAACTTGATGGAAAGGGTGTTAGCTGCACAGAAGGAAGCTGTGTTGGAAGCTAACTATCCTAATGAAAAGTTAGGAGTAACTGAGGAGCAGTTAACTCTTAGCAAGGACGGAATTTTAAGGTTGAATGGACGAATATGGGTTCCAATTTATGGGGGACTTCGTGATGTTATCCTCCAGGAAGCCCACAGTTCCAAATACTCCGTTCATCCTGGAGCTGATAAGATGTACCAGGATCTAAAGGCAAATTATTGGTGGATAGGCTTGAAAAAGTCTGTAGCCGCCCATGTAGCAAAATGCTTGACATGTGCGCAAGTCAAAGCCGAGCATCAGAAACCATCAGGTTTGCTACAACAGCCTGAACTTCCTACTTGGAAGTGGGAAATGGTAACTATGGATTTTATTACCAAGTTACCCAAGACGAGGAAATGAAATGATACAATATGGGTTATAGTTGATAGACTGACTAAGTCAGCACATTTCTTACCCATCAAGGAGACTTATAGCTCCGACATGTTAGCCCAGTTATACGTTGATAAGATTGTAGCCCTACATGGCATATCTGTAGCTATTATCTCTGACCGGGATACTAGGTACACGTCACATTTTTGGAAGAGTTTCCAACAATCTTTGGGCACACGTTTAAATTTTAGTACGACTTACCATCCTCAGACTGACGGTCAGAGTGAGCGTACTATTCAAACGTTGGAAGACATGCTACATGCATGTGCGATCGATCTGGGAGGTAGTTGGGATAAGAACCTACCGTTGATCGAATTCTCCTACAACAATAGCTACCATACCAGCATTAAGGCTGCGCCTTTTGAGGCATTATACGGTAGAAAGTGTAGATCGCGTATTTGTTGGGCGGAAGTTGGAGATGTCCAGTTATCAGGACCAGAGATCGTGTTCGAAACGACGGACAAGATTGTCCAGATTCGTGACCGTCTCAAAGCTGCCCGGGATAGGCAGAAGAGTTACGCTGATCCTAAGCGTAAAGATTTTCACTTCGAAGTAGGTGACAGAGTCCTACTTAAAGTGTCACCCTGGAAGGGGGTGATGCGGTTTGGTAAGAAAGGCAAGCTAAGCCCGCAATACATAGGACCTTTCGAGGTTATCGAACGTGTCGGGTCAGTTGCCTATAAGTTAAACTTACCAGAAGAGCTCAGTGGAATTCACAATGTGTTCCACATCTGCAATCTGAAAAAGTGTTTCGCTGACGAATCACTGGTTATACCACATACAGATGTGCATATAGATGAGAGCTTAAGATTTGTGGAAAAACCCTTGTCGATTGAGGATCGACGGGTTAAGAAGCTTCGAAGGAAGCATGTGCCTATTGTTAAGGTCAAATGGGATGCCCGTAGAGGTCCCGAATACACGTGGGAAGTTGAATCCACGATGAAAGAAAAGTACCCTTACTTATTTCAGTAAATCTCGGGTCGACATTTATTTTAAGGGGGTGAGGATGTAACACCTCGAAAATTCACGTCCTATAATGTATTGACACGTGTCATAAAGTTTGAACGTGTGAAAGAATGTTATAAAAGGACTAAAGTTGACAAACATGGAAAGTATGTGATTATACGGGTTCTAAATGTCAACAGTGAATAAATATACTTCATAATAACCCTACATGATGTTTATAACATCAAACGAATAAATCATGGATCATACGAAGCTAAAAGTGAAAGATTACAAACTACAGGGGTTAAATGTGTCAACATGTTTAAAGATATACCTCTGAGTGACCTTTTGACAAACCCGAAGCTTTGTAAATGTTAATTATACTCACTTGAATGCACGATTAAATTTTTATAAAGTTTCGTTATCGTATGAGAAAGTTATGATCAATTTCGTGTGCGAGGGGTTAAGGTGCAAACGTTGAAAGTTAAGACTTTTCGGGTTAACCGGAAGTGTTCAGGGACTTGGCAAAGTGGGTATAAGTCCTAAAGCCCTTGTGGGTAAATATAAGGGGGTCAAAACGCAAGAAATAACCTTGGTTGCCCTCTCGAAGAGCCAAGGGTCAACTTTGCATTAATTAGAAAATCAAAAATCTGATTTCGCAGGCCCAGGCGGCCCGCGTTAGAATCAGCAAAATGGGAGGCGGGCCGCGTCAGCCCGCGTCAGCAAAAACGACATTCTAACATGGTGGGCGACCCCTAAACTGTACTAGGGCACTAGAGACACATGTTGGATGGTTGTGGTCGATCATAGAGCTAGGTGTCAAGGAATTGTTGTGGGTTGATTCACTATAAAAGGGCCTTCAAGTCACAAACATTGCTCACACCATTCTCTTGCCATCTGATCAACTCTGGAGCTCAAGGCTGCTCTCAACTGATCATATCTCGTGCATAGGACCCTTGTAAGTCTGCTAGTCCTTCTCTAATTGAGTTTAGCTTAGTATTTAGGCTAAAAGTCAAACCGTCGTAATTAGGGTTTGACTTCGAGATTAGTCAATAATGGCTCAGTCATATCTCGAATTAAAAGTAGATATAAGATGGTATTTATGTTGGTAATAAAACCTCAAAAGGGTTTCCCCTGATCACCACTCTAACCAGGTCAAAAGTCGGGTCAAACTAGTTTAGAAAAAGTCAACAGGAAACTTAAAATGTCATTTATGCATAATTAACATTATAGACCATATACAACCTGTTTGATCATTGTTATAACTTAGTAATAAGTGTAAGAACATGTCTAAACATGTTCAACCCGACAATTTCCTGTTTAGACCCGGTTCGGAACCGAAAGTCACATAGTTTGACTTTCACTTTGACTTTCAGTTCTGACCCGTTTAGGCATGTTTTAGAAATGCCTTAGAGCTTTAATTGGACTAGGTTACATGTTAGAATAACCCTCTGTGATGTTACACCTCGGTTCATTAGTTATCCAATTAACATGCATGTTTCCGTTAATTGCTCATATGTTGACCATTATGCCCTTATTACCTTAAAACGTGATTTATGAAAATGTAAAAGTGTAGAAACCTTATTTACTGATATATAAACTTGTATGCAAAGTTTGACATCAGTTTGACTTATAGATTAAGAGTTATGCTCATTATCGCAAAATTAATGCTTTATGTTAATAAAACGGCGTAATTAGCGTATAGCCTAGTTAAGCCTACTTTTTGGTATCAAACTTAATACCCACTGATGTAATATATTATTTTGGGATTTTTAAAGATTTTTAATTAATTTTAGACTGAGCATAACTCATAGTCGTAGGCTTAACCCGGTAAATGTCGGTTTTGCCCTTACGGGCCATAAAATGAGTTTTACATATCTAAACGACTCCAAACCTTTTGCTACTGATCACATATGATAAATAAATTATTTTAAGCCTTCTGGAAAGATAAAAATATCATATTTAAGTATCGAACCCGGAAATGGCCTTTAATCGCCTTATTTAGCGTTTTTAACGCATAGTATGTATTAAAATCATATTGAACATACCTGGGTTGATACCTATAGATATATGAGGCAAATTATAATATTTTAACAGTAAGCAAAGGTTGATAAACTCAGACTTCAGTTTTGAGCTTTTCGGCTTATGTGAAATTACCAAAATACCCCTACGGGGCATAGTTTGGTTAAAAATGATAAATTTCACATACATGCTTTAAACTACTGATATAACTTAGCAAATTGAGTATATTTGCTGATTACATCAGACCTGTAACTCAGGTTGTTACTTAAACGCTTTTATAAACTTTTAAATGACCAAACTACCCTTCGGGGCCTAGTTTGTGTTTAAACACGTTTCGGGCATAATGAAAGACACCCTACTGATGTCACAACATATTTGAGACATAATTAACTTAGGAAACCTGTATATAGCTCTCATGAATACCCGTCACGCTTATTACGCGTACGGTTCGGTTTATGTAACAAGTTTACATAAATTAGCCGAAACGGGTCAAACCTTAACGGTTTTATCTCAAAATCCAGAATGTGAATAATAAACCCATATTAAACAAGTCTCCAAACTTGTCGGGTCTGAATCACATTCTATCCGGTCTTCGCTTAATCGTGCGTACGAACCGTATCTTGAAACTAGCCGGTCTAAGCTTAAGCTTAATAAAAGGCCCGTTAGAATTCTAATAGGTTATTATAAACCTTCATTCCAGATTAGGAGGACCAGTAAAAGCTACGTGCATTTTGCTTGTTGTGATTAATACTTACTCAGGTAAATACTTTTAACTTATTTTCCCTATACGGGCTTGGGTTACGGTATATAGCATACCGCTTGATCGGGCATCAAATCTCCACTATTAAGTGGGTAGTTGAATAATTTGATCGGCTCGTTTAAACAGTCTTGTTACTTAAAGCCTTTGGGGGGTTAATGACCATGTCCCGAATATCCTTGTCATCATCTTACGAGATGGCCACGACCTGAGCACGGGGTGTAGGCGTACACCTGTCAGTGTATAACTCAATATTGTGGTGTGTCTATTGATCTTTAACCCGGACAAGATCTGGGCTACTGAACGCACAAGGAACATGTAATTCGTTCACAAGATTATAATATTAAATAATTCTCCCAAGTTAAATAAAAATGTTTATGCCATGTGCATCCAAACGAATTTTCAATCATTTTCCAAAATGAGTCAGTTGAATGTATTTACCAGTGTAAACTGACGTATTTTCCCAAAAAGACTGAATGCAGGTACTAAACGAAATTGGCTGGATTGTCTCCTTAGCATCAATAAAAAGTCTCACAAGCTTAGGATGCCTGAAGTCTGTTGAACTATTATTTCATATTTTATTTCGATCCGTTCTGTGGATAAACATCCGAACGTTGTGATACTTGATATTACAATAATTAAATTCGGTTGTATTATATCTTTTTAAATTTGCTTCCGCTGTGCATAATAATTATTGTGTTGTTTGACTATTACGTTGCCAACCACGTCACGATACTCCCCCACCGGGCCCACCGGTGACACGTGGAAATCGGGGTGTGACAGAAACTAATATAATAATAGTAAATAGAAGTAAGGGTGTTACAAGTTGGTATCAGAGCTCATGGTTAAAGAGTAAAGTGTGCTCGGTTCGAGGCTTGATTGCAAATCCGGTAAGTACATATATATTATTGGTTTAGTATGATTAACGTGTTGTGAATAACACATAGGATTATCGTGTAATACACGTTACCCCAAATAAATCGATAAAGGATCGACATAGTTAACGAAATTACGTGCGTTGACACGTATAGCAGAAAGCTTCGTATTATAATACGAGTGATTATTGATGTCGACATTACTAACTTTTGTGAATGTTTTAATTGAAGGACACTCGCATCTGAAAATGACGAGAGTTGAACAAATTGCGGATATGACGGAGGAACGGTCCGAAGTATGACGAGTAGAGCATACTCACCAAGGACCTAAATCGCGTAACAATTGCGAGTAAGGTTAGTAGCAAGGAAAGCCCGTTAGGGCAAGAATTTACCAGGTGCACATTTATAAGGTGCTGTTTGTTTTTTCTGCAGGAAAAGGTCTGCAGTCTGCGGACCACATCTGCAGGAGAATAGGTGGACCAAATGTCTGCAGTCTGCAAGGAGAAGAGAGTTTGTTTTTTTTCTTCTACAAAACCACTTTTCACACACACAACACACACACTTCTCTCTGCCTCAACTCTCTCTCTCTACTCTCTCTCTACAATCTGCGGACCACCACCGCCCATAGCACCACCACCACCGCACCACCTCCGCCATCACACCACCTCCATCATCTACCGCCAAGAACAACCACAACCACCCACCCCCGTCTTCCTTCATCTACCACCAAAACCACAACCACCCACCCCCGTCGCAACCACCACCACCACCTTTGTCGTTCAACCACCACCACCGCCTTCGTCGTCTCCAATTTGGGGGTTTTGTTCAATTTGGGGTTTTTGGTTCGATTTGGGGGTTTTGTTCGATGATGATGGTCCCCGATCTCTCTCTCTCTCTCTCTACGGTATCTCTCTCACTCTCTCTCTCTACGGTATCTCTCTCACCGATCTCTCTCTCTTCTTTCTATCTCTCTCTATGGTCTCTCTCTCTACGGTCTTTCCCCCTCTCTCTAAGGTCTCTCTCCGATGATGATGGTGGTGGTGATGTATCAGGTAGCGGTGGTGGCAGGGATGTGGTGGTGGAGGTGGTGGCAGGGATGCGGGGGTGGAGGTGTGGAAGAAGAGGTCTGTGCCAAGAAGAGGTTTGTGTCTGTGCCAAGAAGACAAGGGTGAATGTCTGTGTGGTGAAGAGGTCTCGCAGACCTTTTTTAATGAAAGGTCTGCGAGAAAACAAACAATCTGCGGACTCCAAACCTCTGCGCGCGTCTGCGCGGCGCAGACATAAGTGGCCAGAAGTGCTTCTGGCCAAAAAACAAACACCACCTAAATTTATTGCACAAATAGTAATATGCAATAAGTATGTAGAGATTGACTGTTGCATATATAAGGTAAACACTTGGAAAACCCTGAATAGAATATCTATTCAGGATGATGTTTCCAAGGGAAATTAAATAGAAACATGTGTTATTCACGATGATGAATAACAAAGCAATAACATGATTAGTTCATGTGAAAACTTGGGCGGGAGTGATTATCCAAGTGAATAATTCTCAATATCACACTAATGAATGTGATTATTGTAACAACCCGCTTTTTGGAAAGTCAAAGTACAAGTTAAAGTCAAAGTCAAAGAAAGAAAAGATTGCTAATTGCGATCTGTCACTCCTTGCTTGACTAGCAAATCCTACTTTTGACTTGTAATCAGATCCTTTTATTTATTTGCTTTAGTTGTATTATGTGGAGTATCTATTAACAATCTAGGTTTAATCGCTAATCGACTTATCGCTATCGCATTCGCAACTCGAATTAATTGTTCTGGATATTGTTTTACGTGTGTGTGCTACTATGTGTTACTTGTGCATGTTATGTTTATGATGAGGTGTTTAATGGCAATCGCAATTCTATCGCAATCGCAATCTCAATCGCAAACGCTAAACGCAGCTTAATTATAGTGATTGTATGTTAGATATAGTAGTTAGGTTATTTGTGTAACTAATGGATAATACTATCGCATCGCTCAATCGAATCGCATCGCAATGCTCAACACACGAATCAAAATGACAAAACTCAACACGCCGGACACCTGGATCGAGTGGCCAACCGATCGAGTGGCCATCCGATCGGATTTCCATCTGATCGGATTACCATCTGATCGGATTGCCATCCGATCAGTGACCAATCCGACACCTAGACATTTTCTCTTTATGGAAACCCTATAAATACAACTCCTCACTCGACCAGCCGCACTCAAGCCTTCTTTCTCTCGATTTCTCATGATTCTTGTAAGTTTTCAACTCAAATCTTGTACTTCTCTGATCTACACGCACTCCTTCATCTTTTTCACCTTTGAATCTTAACTTTTAACTATGAAATCACCGGATTTGAGGTGTTTTAGGGTGACGTCATCATGGAGTTCTTATGAACTTCAAGGTTCGGCTTCATTCCACCAAGAACAACTTAGATCCAAAAGATTTCCACATGATTAAACAATGTTTTCGCATAGATCTACACATATTCATGGTTAAAAGGATTGAAAGATGGTTTTCTAACTCTCTTTTAACTCTTTTACACTTAATGCACTCAAAACCGATAGAATCGGAGCTCGTTCCGACCTTCTACTCTTTCTTAGTGATGTGTTGGTCCAAATCTAAATTCTATCCAAGGGACAACTGATTTCGGGTTAAGCATGAACCACCGTGTCGAACAGTTAACTGATCGGACTAGGGTGATTCCTGTTCGATCGAATCACTTGGGTCAATATGGGGTTTCTGTTGTTTAGCACGTTATCAAACCGTCTCAAACAAACCACAAACTTTCAAAATAATCAAGTTCAAAACGATTGGATTAGTGGACGGATTGTCATCCGATCGGATTGCCATTCGATCGAACTGCAATCCGATCGGATTGCACTTGAGCTTCCAAGTACTTAACCATTTCCAAGTTTTCAAAGGACTGAAGGTCGAACAGATTGCCGTCCGATCGGATAGCCATCCGATCGAACGACCATTCAATCATGTGACATTTGGAACTTTGGTACTTGATCATTTTTCAAAGGGCAACAGTTTCCAACGGATTGCTATCCGATCAGATTGCCATCCGATCGAGTAACCATCCTGCTGTGAACTTGTTCTCAACTGAGAAGCCTCGCCAATCGGATCGTTGTCCGATCGAACGACCATTCGATCGAACGACCTGAAGGGTAGAGATACTTCTCTATTTTCAAAATGCTACAACGAAAACTTCAAAGCTATCATACACAAACACATCCTCACCAAACGAATGTCAATCCAATCGAATGGCCATCCGATCGGATGACCATCCGAACGGATTGACATCCGATCGACTGGCCATCCGATCGGATTGCCATCCGAACGGATTGACATCCGATCGACTGGCCATCCGATCGGATTGCCATCCGACCGGATTACCGTTCGACACTTGGTCACCTTTCACCGTTTTACGCACCGCTCTTCGCTTATGCTATCGTTAACTGTTCAGGCTAACCACTCTAGCGCTCCCTTCAATCCATTTCCATCGCTGTGAGTATACTCGATCCCTTTTTTATTTATGCACTTTTGGGTGTTACATACGTTACGTATTCTAAATCACAATCGAACACACAACACAAACACTATTTATACGCTGACCGTTATTGCATGGTACTTGTTACTCGATGAATGCTTGTATGTTATGTTAACACAGTGATTGTTGCTTGACGCCTTAGCAACGATAGTACTATTTGTTTGGACTCAGCACCTGTCATGGACAGGGGTTGTTAAGGTTACCTCTCACATGTCACAGTGGTGATATGTGTTGCGCATTCTACAACTCGATGTCTGGTATGTGCATATTTCATTGTCGATAACCTACTAGCTTCGCACTATACATGTACATGTTGGTTATGCGTAAACGATTTCGAACTCTATTATATCTATTAAACTTGTATGCTCACCTTTACACTATGTGTATTTACCTCTATTTTAACGTATGTGGCAGGTGTTTGAATGCTTAGGATGTTGTGCTCTTGCTTTTGTGGAATCAAGTAGGAGAGAGTCTAGAAACAAACAATTTATTTTTATTTAAATCTGAGTTGTCGGAACGTGTTATTCGTCTTTGAGACATCGCTGTCTATAATAGCTGATTTGCTTAATAGGTTATGGTATGGGACATAATATTAACTATTTGGTAAAGTAGTTGTTATGGAATTTCTCTTGGACAATCTGTTTCACTCAGTGCCATGCCCCGATGTTTCCGTCATCGGTTGGGGTGTGACAGATTGGTATCAGAGCCATAACTATAGGGAATTAGGCAACACTCGACCTAGTCCGGGTCGATGTCTTAGAAACGACCTAGTCTACAGTCTAAGTACCAACAGACCGACTTGTGCATGCCCAGTATTGGTTTTGTACGAGCTTACTTGATATTCTCACTCGAACTCGCTGTACACTACACTCTTGCGCGAACATCGCATACTACTAATCCGCGCAAGATCAGCCTTTCCTAAGGCTGGCCACACACACACACAAACGGATGATCTGGTTGAGACTAGGTGTGAAAACCGCAAACTCTTGACCAAATCGCTCGTTCGACGCACATTATTACTATCAATACAAGAATTTGCGTTGAATCAGGAGTGAAATCCATACTTCGACGTGATTCTCTCAATTTATCTCGTGACGCTCTCATACCAACAGGAATGTAGTCGCTGAGTTAGGGGTGAAACCCGAATATTGATGACTTATTCCGCTCTACATTTTGGTTTTACAAAACTCTCACCAAAGTCTCGATAGGTTCCAACAACTAGGGCCACGTAATGGCCGAATGGATGTGTGTCGATCACCCGGATTGAGGCGAGAGCACAGTCTATTAAGCCAAAATGTGTACCCCAAAGTCCTTGAGAACAGTCGAATCACTTTGGGTAGTCGACGTCTATCAGCCGAAGACAATCTCCTCTCGATTTTATGTGTTTCAATTCTGAACCCGCAACCGCTGACTCGATGACTTATTGTGATTATCGCTTTTATGTGGGAATTTTTATGTGTTTTATGTGGTTTTACATGCTTATGTGTTTCGATTTTTGGTGATCTAGTCGCTCTTCGCTATTCGCTTTGATCAACACACACAACTCGCACTGCACATCTATCTCAATACGCTAACAAATCGCTCCCTGCACGCTAATCGCTACTTGCACTTGCAATACTCGATCGCTTTACGCCGCTGTGAATGATAGGTGAATACGTGCAACATATGTAGGTCAATACGTGCAAAATATAGTGTAAAATATGGTTACGGCGAGCTGTGTGATTAAGTGTATACGTGTTTATGTGCCTATGTCTGTACGTGCCCTACTTGATTACGTGCTTATGTGTTTACGTGTTCCTGAGCTATATATAAAGTAGCTTTTGGTGAGATAATAGGCTATACTCGACTTAATCAAAATTGTTTGATTCTATCTTTTATTGCATTTTAGTTTAGCTTACGTGATTCTGTGCCTACGTGAATTTTGTAAATGACTGTGTTCCTGAGCTTTATATAAGAGCAGTGCGAGGTAGCGCTATATAATATGTTAGACTTAATTGAGACTGTGTTTGAGCCTTGTGACGATGTCTGTTGCAGACAATGTAGTCATTTAGATCGCAACACTCCCGAGGCGTAATCACGCTGACAAACGAATCGCCTCTCTCGTCGCTAAGCAAATGGCGAAAGTCATCCCCCAGATCGTCACTGAACTGAATGAGAATGCAAGCAAGTCCTCGGAAGAGTCCAGGACTGATACTCCTAAGGCTGCCTTTAGCTTCAAGCAGTTCAAAGCCTGCGGACCAAAAGAGTTCACCGACGAAGATGGTCCTACGGCCATGTTTCAATGGTTTGATTCTATCGAAGTCACCTTGCGCCAGAGTGGCTGTCTAGAAAACCTGTGCACCGTCAATGCTATCGGCGTCTTCCAATCCCATGCTCTTGATTGGTGGACGGCCGAGAGGAACAAACGAAGAAACGATGCAGCTTTCGGATTGTCTGGGGATGAGTTGAAGAACATAATGATGCAAGAGTTCTGTCCTCCCCATGAACTCCAAAAGCTTGAGGATGAATTCTGGCACATAAAGCAGGATGGCGGAGATAACGCTGGTTTAACTGCACGCTTCAAGCAGTTGAGTATTATCTGTCCCGGTCAGGTTACTACCCCAGATATCACAATCAAGAAGTATATCCGTGCTCTTCCGGACTGCGTTGCAGATTTTGTTCAGGCTGCAAAGACTACAACGATCGAGGAAACCTACCTACTCGCTGCAGAGATCAACGATAAGCGAGTCAGGGCGGGTTATTTTGACAAAGCTGCGAAGAATCTGCATTAAGCCACTGCTGCTTCAACCGCCGAAACCACCGCCGCACCGCACACTTCGAAGCTCTCACACCGAAAGAGGAAGAACAACAGCAGTTCTAGCAACAAGAACTGTGCAGTTACCGCTGCCCCGCTCCAAGCAGTACCAATACCACCGCAACCCAAACACCGCCAAGTAGTGGCACCTGTGGTCAATGCACCGCCTGCCAAGCGTGCATACACTGGACCACACCCGCTTTGCCCTACTTGTACTTATCATCACCCGGTGGGTCTCGCATGCCAGTTCTGTGTTCATTGCAATATGTACGACCACTTCACCGCAAACTGCCGTACAGGTCCACGTCAAACCCCAACTCCAACCCAAGGTCAAGCTCATGCTCAACAAGCTCTACTTACCGCTCCTCAAGGCCATCAAGCAGCTCCTGCACCCGCAGCTAACGCTCGAGCTTGCTTTGCGTGTGGTGATCCCAACCATTTCGCAAACATGTGCCCAAATCGAGTGGTGAAGCAAGAGCCACAACAGCAGCAGCCCCGACAACAGCAACAACAGCCAGCAGCCCGCGGACGTGCATTCAACATCAACACTCGTCAGGCTCAAGCAGACAACAATGTGGTCAAAGGTACGTTCCTTGTAAATGGTATATATGCTTCGTGTTTATTTGATACTGGAGCAGATAACTGTTTTGTATCGTTTGAATTCGAAAAGTTCCTTAATCGTAAGCGCGCCCATCTACCCTCGACGTTCGATGTTGAAGTTGCCACCGGAAGAACCGTCGCTGTCAATTCTGTTCTAAGTGATTGTACGCTTGAACTCAACAATCACGTCTTCCCTATCGACCTTATTCCGATGCAACTCGGAAGCTTTGACGTCATAGTAGGCATGGATTTTCTTCGCGAGAATCGTGCTGAAGTTGTATGCTTCGAAAAGATGATTCATTTCTCGCTCGCTAATGGTGATCAACTTTGTGTGCATGGTGAAACTCCTTCGAAAGGTCTCAAACTTATGTCATGTGTCCAGGCTAGCAAGTATCTCCGCAAGGAATACCAAGCTTTCTTGGCACACATTGTAGTAGCAGAGAAAAAGGAAGTTAAGAAGGTAGACCAGGTGCCTGTAGTTCGTGAATTTCCCAACGTATTTCCTGAAGATCTTCCCGGATTACCTCCCGCTCGTGATATCGATTTTAGAATCGACCTCATTCTTGGAGCAAACCCTGTTGCTAAAGCGCCTTATCGTCTCACTCCTTCTGAAATGTACGAACTCTCGAGCCAGCTCCAGGAACTACTTGATAAAGGCTTCATTCTCCCTAGCACATCTCCATGGGGCGTGCCTGTCCTTTTCGTCAAAAAGAAGGATGGATCGTTCCGGATGTGCATCGACTGCAGGGAATTGAATAAGCTAACTATCAAGAATCGCTATCCCTTGCCTCGAATCGATGATTTGTTTGATCAGTTACAAGGTGCTACGTGTTTTTCTAAGATCGATCTACGCTCAGGCTATCACCAGTTTTGCATTCAAGAGGATGATATCCCCAAAACCGCTTTTCGAACCCGCTATGGTCATTACGAGTTTGTTGTCATGCCTTTTGGTTTGACCAACGCTCCCGCCATTTTCATGGACCTAATGAATCGGGTGTGCAAACACTTTCTTGATCGCTTCGTAATCGTGTTCATCGAAGATATCCTAATCTATTCCAAGTCAAAAGCCGAACACTCGCAGCATCTACGTTTGGTTCTTGAGTTACTCCAGGGAAACCGTCTCTATGCCAAGTTCTCCAAGTATGAATTTTGGCTAGAGGAGGTCCAATTCTTGGGTCACATTGTCAATAGTCAAGGTATTCATGTCGATCCTGCGAAGATTGAAACAGTTAAGAGTTGGGTTACACCCAAGAACCCGTCTGAAGTCCGCTCTTTTCTCGGACTGGCAGGCTATTATCGCCATTTTATCGAAGGTTTCTCTAAGATCTCCGTGCCGCTTACATCCCTTACGCATAAGGACAAACCTTTTTTTTGGGAACTAAACAAGAGGAAGCCTTTCAAACCCTCAAAGCTATGCTTTGAAATGCTCCTGTGCTCTCGCTGCCCAACGGAAACGACGACTTAGTAGTTTACTGCGATGCCTCAAACCTTGGTCTTGGTTGTGTTCTCATGCATCGAGATAAGGTTATCGCGTACGCTTCTCGACAACTCAAGATCCACGAGAACAACTACACCACACATGACCTCGAGCTTGGCGCAATTTTTTTTCGTTAAAGATTTGGCGACACTACCTTTACAGTACCAAGTGTACGATTTTCACCGATCATAGGAGCCTACAACATATCTTTGACCAGAAGGAACTGAATATGCGTCAACGTCGGTGGGTAGAACTCCTCAACGATTACGACTGTGAGATTCGTTACCATCCAGGCAAAGCAAACGTCATTGCCGATGCTCTCAGTCGACGAAGCTATTTGCATAGCGTTCATAATATCCAAGCCCAACATCATCTCGAAACCCTTATACGCGACGCTCAGCATGCTTGCTTTACCGAACAAACTTTGAAGAGGGAAAGGATTCTAAACGATGGCGCCCAACTCGAGAATAAGTCGAATGGTATCTTTCATTATTTGGACCGAATTTGGATTCCCAATCGTACGAATTTGCGACAACTTCTGATGGACGAAGCTCACAAATCTCGGTGCTGACAAGATGTACCAGGACATGCGCTACAAGTACTGGTGGCCGGGCATGAAGAAGGATATCGCTATCTATGTTTCGAAGTGCCTGACTTGTTCCAAGGTCAAGGCTGAGCAACAAAGACCCACTGGCTTACTCATACAACACGAGGTCCCGATGTGGAAATGGGAGAGTATAGCTATGGACTTTATAACGAAACTTCCGCGCACGACATCAGGTCACGACAGCATCTGGGTTGTTGTTGACCGTTTGACTAAATCAGCTCATTTCCTACCGATACGAGAAGACTTTAGGTAGAAAAATTAGCCCGAATCTACACCAATGAGATCATTTGTCGACACGGGACGCCTCGTGACATCATCTCTGACCGTGATGGTTGGTTTACCTCGCGTCTTTGGGAAACGTTTCAATCTGCTCTCGGTACTACTCTTAATCTAAGTACCGCTTTCCATCCCCAAACCGATGGTCAGACTGAAAGAACGATTCGCACCCTTGAAGACAAGCTCCGTTCGTGTGTCATAGATTTCGGTGGTAATTGGGACGCTCACTTACCTTTAGTCGAATTCTCATACAATAACAGTTATCATTCTAGCATACGAATGGCACCATTTGAGGCATTATACGGAAGGAAATGTCGATCACCTATTGTGTGGCACGAGATCGGAGACGAGCAAATTATCGGTCCTGAGCTGTTGCAAGAAACGACTGACAAAATCCTCCAAATCCGAGACAATCTGCTGAAAGCTCGGAGCCGGCAGAAAACTTACGCCGATAGACGCCGCATGCCCCTTGAATTTGACGTTGGCGATCACGTACTCCTAAAGGTTGCACCTTGGAAGGGGGTGATCAGATTCGGCAAGAAAGGAAAGCTCGCGCCTCGATATGTTTGACCCTTTAAGATTCTGGAAAGGATTGGAAAAGTGGCCTACAGACTCGAACTACCGGAGGAGCTTAGTAATGTCCACCCGACTTTCCATGTTTCGAACCTCAGAAAGTGCTTAGCCGACCAGGAATTACATGTCCCTCTCGAAGATTTACAAGTGGACGAAACATTACACTTCGTGGAAAATCCTGTCGAGATTATGGGACGAGAAATCAAGGTGCGCAGATGCTCACGCATTCCCATTGTGAAGGTTCGCTGGGAAGGAAAACGCGGTATCGAGTTCACCTGGGAACTCGAAAGTGACATGAAGGCGAAGTACCCGCAACTGTTTGTTACGCCTACTTCTTAAATTTCGGGACGAAATTTCCTAAAGTAGGGGAGGCTGTAACAACCCGCTTTTTGGAAAGTCAAACTACAAGTCAAAGTCAAAGTCAAAGTAAGAAAAGATTGCTAATTGCGATCTGTCACTCCTTGCTTGACTAGCGAATCGTACTTTTGACTTGTAATCGAATCCTTTTATTTATTTGCTTTAGTTGTATTATGTGGAGTATCTATTAACAATTGAGGTTTAATCGCTAATCGACTTATCGCTATCGCATTCGCAACTCGAATTATGTGTTCTGGATATTGTTTTACGTGTGTGTGCTATTATGTGTTACTTGTGCATGTTATGTTTATGATGAGGTGTTTAATCGCAATCGCAATCTCAATCGCAAACGCTAAACGCAGGTTAATTATAGTGATTGTATGTTAGATATAGTAGTTAGGTTATTTGTGTAACTAATGGATAATACTATCGCATCGCGCACTTGAATCGCATCGCAACGCTCAACACGCGAATCGAAACGACAAAACTCAACACGCCGGACACCTGGATCGAGTGGCCATCCGATCAGATTGCCATCCGATCGGAGACCAATCCGACACCTAGACACTTTCCCTTTATGGAAACCCTATAAATACCCTCCTGTTACATCACTTGTGATGTGACAACTCCTCACTCGACCAGCCGCACTCAAGCCTTCTTTCTCTTGATTTCTCGTGATTCTTGTAAGTTTTCAACTCAAATCTTGTACTTCTATGATCTACACGCACTCCTTCATCTTTTTCACCTTTGAATCTTAACTTTTAACTATGAAATCACCGGATTTGAGGTGTTTTAGGGTGACGTCATCATGGAGTTCTTATGAACTTCAAGGTTCGGCTTCATTCCACCAAGAACAACTTAGATCCAAAAGATTTCCACATGATTAAACAATGTTTTCGCATAGATCTACACATATTCATGGTTAACAGGATTGAAAGATGGTTTTCTAACTCTCTTTTAACTCTTTTACACTTAATGCACTCAAAACCGATAGAATCGAAGCTCGTTCCGACCTTCTACTCTTTCTTAGTGATGTGTTGGTCAAAGATCTGAATTCTATCCAAGGGACAACTGATTTCGGGTTAAGCATGAACCATCGTCTCGAACAGTTAACTGATCGGACTAGGGTGATTCCTGTTCGATCGGATCACTTGGTCAAAGATCTACACTTCTTTTGTTTACCACGTTATCAAACCGTCTCGAACAAACCACAAACTTTCAAAATAATCAAGTTCAAAATGATTGGATTCGTTGACGGATTGCTGTCCGATCGGATTGCCATCCGATAGAACTGCAATTCGATCGGATTGCACTTAAGCTTCCAAGCACTTAATCATTTCCAAGTTTTCAAAGGACTGAACGTCGAATGGATTGCCGTCCAATCGGATAGCCATCCGATCGAACGACCATTCGATCATGTGACATTGGGAACTTTGGTACTTGATCATTTTTCAAAGGGCAACCGTTTCCAACGGATTGCTATTCGATCAGATTGCCATCCGATCGAGTAACCATCTTGCTGTGAACTTGTTCTCAACTGAGAAGCCTCGCCAATCGGATCGCTGTCCGATCGAACGACCATTCGATCGAACGACCTGAAGGGTAGAGATACTTCTCTATTTTCAAAATGCTACAACGAAAACTTCAAAGCCATCATAAACAAACACATCCTCACCAAACGAATGTCAATCCAATCGAATGGCCATCCGATCGGATGACCATCCGAACCGATTGACATCCGATCGATTGGCCATCCGATCGGATTGCCATCCGACCGGATTACCATTCGGCACTTGGTCACCTTTCACCGTTTTACACACCGCTCTTCGCTTATGCTATCGTTAACTGTTCTGGCTAACCACTCTAGCGCTCCCTTCAATCCATTTCCAACGCTGTGAGTATACTCGATCCCCTTTTGCTTTATGCACTTTTTGGTGTTACATACGTTACGTATTCTAAATCACAATCGAACACACAACGCAAACACTATTTATACGCTGACCGTTATTGCATGGTACTTGTTACTCGATGAATGCTTGTATGTTATGTTAACACAGTGATTGTTGCCTGACGCCTTAGCAAGGATAGTACTATTTGTTTGGACTCGGCACCTGTCATGGACGAGGATTGTTAAGGTTACCTCTCACATGTCACAGTGGTGATATGTGTTGCGCATTCTACAACTCGCAGTCTAGTCTGTGCATATTTCATTGTCGATAACCTACTAGCTTCGCACTATACATGTACATGCTGGTTATGTGTAAACGATTTTGAACTCTATTATATCTATTAAACTTGTATGCTCACCTTTACACTATGTGTATTGACCTCTATTTTAACGTATGTGGCAGGTGTTTGAATGCTTAGGATGTTGTGCTCTTGCTTTTGTGGAATCAAGTAAGAGAGAGTCTAGAAACAAACAAACAATTTATTTTTATTTAAATCTGAGTTGTCGGAACGTGTTATTCGTCTTTGAGATATCGCTGTCTATAATAACTGATTTGCTTAATAGGTTATGGTATGGGACATAATATTAACTATTTGGTAAAGTAGTTGTTATGGAATTTCTCTTGGACAATCTGTTTCGCTCAGTGCCATGCCCCGATGTTTCCGTCATCGGTTGGGGTGTGACAATTATATAATAGTTAGATAAAAAGGAAAACATTTTATATGTTCAAGAATGAAACGGGTAAAACTAATAATTGTTAAATAGCAATTAAATAAAGTTCTGCCAATTGAATAAGCGTTACTTACATGGGGTGTAATGTGAAAATTATAAAAGGTCATGTGTACCATGTGTTGATCGCTTACTCTGGCCAAGTAAGTAGTGAACACATGATACCATGAACTTCTTATGATGGACATATTTACATCCGATGTAGTAAGGACGGGGTGAGTGGGACGAATTAAAAGGTACCCAAATGAATCAATTGAGCAAAATGTTTGATAATAATGTAAACGCACAGCCGGGTGACGGAAGCGTATTACATTAGAATAATGAGCCCGAGAGGAGGGACAAAGATAAATTTAAATGAAAATATAAAGGAATGACATAAGGAAGATTCGCGAAAATAAGTCATTATGGACAAAAAGGGCAAGTAAAACCAAAGTATAGATGAGTCGCCGGGTCATAAAAACGAAGGTATTGCCCACATGAAAATCAAGGTTGTTAATTTTGGTTGTAGTAAAGAAGGGATGACGATGATAATCGTCACTCATAATCTATAAGGCCATCAAGGATGGTCATACAAAGAATAAAAGACACGGTTGAATAAAAGCGATGGATTTCGCTAAGACGACCAAATGAATCGAAGCGAAGCCTTAATGCATACCGGAAGGGTTGCAATGATAATGACTTCGGTAAAACACCCAGTTGATGGGTAAGGATTTAAACACATGCGTAGACCGAAAAAAAAAACGGGAACGCGAATGGAAAGTCAAAAGACTCAGGTTTCGGGTCATGACTAAAAGTCGACAAGATTTTGTAAGTATAAATTTTGAAAATTTCGTTCAACTATTTCAAAGTTGAACGGGTAGAATAAAGAATGAAGTTTGACATCCATAAGTGATGAAATTTCACATGAACAAGTCAAATGAGTTAAATAAAGATCAACACTTGCTAATGTAAGTGGGCGCGAACCGAATAAATAAAAGCGCAAATTATCAGTAAACCTATGCAAAGGGTTATAAGCGTTAAAAACATTAAGATAAAAGAACCCTGGGTATGAGTTGTAAAGAAGTATAGGTATGAACCCGGTGACGGTAAACGTAGAACAAACCGACATGTAGACGACGTAAGGAATCGTAGAGTCGGAAGGTTAATCCAAGAGTAAACAAAGGTAGCCTTAGACCACGGTCAAGGTCCATAAAATTCAAGAATGAAAATGAACGATTTCTAAACTTAAAATGGTGAAAAGACCTACGGGTCAATAGCGTAAAGCGATGGAACGGGTTACGATTCCCCGTGTAAAACGAGAATGGAAAAAAAATAAATTATGGGTTGTCAATTTCCTTGATATGAGTAATTGACATAGTTAAAGAGAAAAACGTTAAACTAAAATTCAGTTTTAGTAAGAAATAACGTTTTAACAAATATGAATACTATGAGACGAATTCGGAAATGATTAATATCAAAGAATATGGGTCTTAACACCGATAGGTGCGAGATGATACATTCGAAAAGAAGAAGTATGATAAAGAAAAGTTGAACTAAACTTAAATGTGACGTGACACGCTCACGGTCAAGAAAAGTAATATAGAAAATGATCACGTTGTAACGTGGGTTACGGGATAAGGAATCATAAAGTCGGATGATGATTTTGAAAGTAAACATGTATGTACATTAAATAAAGACATTAATAAAAGATGATCTACGAGATCATCATAACCTACGGGATTTTAAGGAGTGTTAAGGTCTACGGGACCAAAAGACCCCTGGGTCACAAATAGAAAGGAACGAACTATCGAGGTCTCATCTTAAAAAGGTAAAAAGGGTGAAAATTTAAAGAAATAGCCTACGAGGCTAACTAAAAGAACCTAGGGGTCACTTGGATAAGGCATGGAAAACTGGTTACAATTCTCCGAGTAAAATAACAACGGTCAGGAATAAAAACTTAGAACGGAAATTCCTAGACACGAGAAAAAGACTTGAGACAAAGAGAGAGCATAAACTAAAAATTTAATTTTTAGTCAAAAGCAATGTTTTAGCAAACATAAGTAGTATGAGGGGATTTAGGAAATCTTAAACACACATATGGCCGGAGATGGCAAAATAGTATACCCGGATGACGGGGTATGAAGTGACGGCAATTAATTAGTCTAGCCGGTAAAACTATTCAAAGTTAGGAAAATGTCATGACAAATACAAAGCGATTGATTATATAAGACAAGCGCGAGATAAACATGTTAACAGACTGGTGAGGAATTACACATAAAGGATGCACATGTCAATGTGAATGATAATATGTGTCCAAAAGAATGAATATCATAGAAACGAAACCAAGTTCGTTTAGTTTACCAATGAGCTACGTAAAGAAGGTTTCGAGGACGAAACCTTTTTAAGGGGGGTAGACTTGTAACACCCAGAAAACGGGTTTAGTAATTAAACCCCGTTAATACCAAAGAGCGGGTAAAATACCGTTAGCGGTTAAGATTAACCTGGTAATTGTTAGGATTTAAACAAATAAGCCTAATAATAAATAAAAAGAGAGAAGACGCTTTGAGAAGACAAAGTTTATAAGGAGCCCGAGTTAACGGGACTTAAAAATAAAATGGGTTATAACTTGCCCGAACCCACTAAGTAACTAGGAATATCAACCTAGTTAGTTGTATGTTTTTAAACAATAAAGAAACATGATTAAAATGCACCTTTTAAGTGACTAGAGAACTAGAGGGACTAAAAGGAGCAAAGTAAGAAAGTGTTTTAATTAAAACTAAATAAAAACCAAAACACACACACAAGTGTGTATGTTTGGTCGATTTGTACAGGAGAAGAAAAAGGGGCCTCTTTAACAACCCTAAATTCACAAAATTCAACAAATCAAAGGGGAAATCAAGCTAGGAATTGGGGCTTTAACTAAATTTGTGATCACCTAAGCTAGGAGATCATAAGTTTAACGCTTGACAAGCTAAGTGGAGGCTTGGAAAAGTAAGCGGGTCGAACGAATCAAGTGTGAAGAAAAAGCGCGTTTCAGATGCAAAGTAAGTAAAGCTTACGCCTTTCTATTTTTATTACAAAATACTTATATGTAAGTATTGAATATGAATTATATTAAGTAAATGGAACATGATGTTCCGGCACGATATAATGCGAGTTGGAATAAGTGAGAATGGTAAGAATCCATAAATTATGGTAAAAAGTGTAAAAACGGTAAAATGGTAATCCAGACATGGATTAACGAATAGATAAAGGGATTTGAAAGGACACCATTTGGCATAAGTCATAATGGGTCAAACAAAATAAGAAACGACGTTTAAGTAAGATGAATTCGAAAGGTAAACCGGGATAGGTTAAAGGGGTGAAATGGTAATTAAATACCATCTCATAATTATAATTGGTCATTTCGACTAAACGGGTCAAATGGTGTTGTTTACACCATTTGACAATAATATCTGATGATCGCTTGTTGAGTTTTGAGATCACAGGAATTTAACACATGGTTCGCGTTGCTATTAACTAGAAATTAATAGCGAAAGGTATTTAAACAGGTCAATCCTATGACCCGAGCCAGGTACGCATATTTAGAATTATAGTTAAAAGCGATATTTTGGTCAAATATTAGCGAAAGTCCTTCGTCGTAAAATGAAGGACTAAAATTGACCAAAAAGCCCTTGATGGGTAAATTGGGCAAACGACCCATATGGGTTATTTAGAAACTTGTATGGTGATTATGGAATATAGGTAGATATATTAAGTGAGGAAATGTAAAGTGCGAAAAGGGAAGAGCGATTTTGACGCTTGGGTGCTTAAAAGTCCCTTAAACGGGTCAAAATAAAGTAATTGGGTAAATGTTGGTTTATGTGTTTAGAAATTTACAAACTAAACCGGGGAAACGTAAACGCGCACGCAAACCTTGTAGTGAGAACGAAGACACTAATGTTCAACTAGTCCGGGATGGGTAGAAAGGACAAGACATGCTTTTGTCATATAAGTTATAGTGTGGGGTTATAATCAAACGGGTCGAATAATCATAAAAACGGATTTATAAGCTTTAAGCTTATACATCTGATTTTTATACGAAAAAAGATGACAAAGGGTACGAAATTTTATTACGGACGCGTGGGAAAAAGAATTACGCAAAACGGACTTCTTGAATGAAAGATATGGCAATTTTAAGCTTGAAAAATTGTTAAAAAAAGGGAGCTGGACATTTGCTGCACCAGCTAGTTAACTTGCTGTCGAAAAGAGGGTGTCGCGTCACGCGACAAGAAGGCTTAGACATCGTCGCGCAACGTGACGAACGTCGCGCCCCGCGAAAGCCGGGGTAGAAACTGTCGCGCCCCGCGAAAGCCGGGGTAGAAACTGTCGCGCCCCGCGAGGGCCTCAAAAGCTGGAAAAACTGATTTATTTTGTTGTTCGATTTGTCTTTTGGACAAGTTTTAATATGTTATGAACATAATTTAACTAAAATCATTTCATGTTTATGAAATGTAGGTGTAAGTTGAAGTGCCGGATGACGATCAGTCTCAACGAAGAACCGAACATGATCAATATACAAGCTTCTGCATTACGTATCGTCGTTATTTTAAATGACGAATTTACACATGTTATGTTGTATAGTTTTATTTCTGTAAAAGCTTTAATAAACTCGTATTTTTCCATTGTATGTGAAATCGTAATTATACGTTTTTATCCGAAAATAATATAATAATAGTAAATAGAAGTAAGGGTGTTACAAAAATATATCTCATCTAAGCACTCGTTGTGACACTAAGTTTATGTGATTTCATGGGTCCTGACTTACCCATTAGAATCAATAGAAGAGGAACTTACAACAAATATAAGAAGATAACCGAAGTTCATAACACTGCTCGTGCGGATGGGGATCCATTCGTGCGAAAGGTGTCGGTTCGTGCGAGAGGATGTTAGTTCGTGCGAATGGGGCCTGTTCGTGCGAAGGGGCCTATTCGTGCGAATGAAGTCAGTCCTTTCATGACACTTAACCATAAACTGATTAATATTATGATTTTGGTTGATATATCTATATTTTATATTTTATAATATTAAGTATTATCAGTCTAGTATTGTCATAGATTTCATGGAAGTCAAGTATGGAGATACGAATGCCTCATTGTATGATCCACCAAAGCTCAAAGTTTATCAACATAGTTGATAAACCCGGTTGGTCATGAATAAGAATAACTAATAGATAATCCAAGAAGCCAAAGAAGAACTACCCGGGCGTGTCATACCCAACATGGCAAGTGTTGGAGGCGAGGCGGGGTTAACTTACTTTGATTCTAGGAAACTGCTTGAGTGTTCATTTACAAAGTACACAATCGAGGTAGTGGAACTAGTTTGGAAGCCAAGGCTCCCATGGTTCACACTTCTACCAAAACATAGGTTCATCGATGCACATCTGGAACGATCCGTCCTTCTTTTTGACGAAAAGGACAGGTGCGCCCCAAGGAGAGGTGCTAGGGCGAATGAAGCCTTTATCAAGTAGTTCCTGGAGCTGACTCGAGAGTTCGTGCATTTCAGAAGGAGCGAGACGGTAAGACGCTCTAGCAACAGGATTTTCTCCAGGAATAAGGTCGATTCAAAAATCGATATCACGAGTGGGCGGTAAACTAGGTAAGTCATCGGGAAAGACGTTAGGAAAATCACGAACCACAGGCACTTTATCCATTGCCTTAACTTCCTTTTCCTCCGCTACTACGATGTGTGCCAAGAAAGCTTAGTATTCCTTGTGGAGATACTTGCCAGCTTGGATACACGACATGAGTTGCAACTTCTTCGAAGCGACTTCACCATAAACACACAATTGATCACCATTTGCGAGAGAGAAACGAATCATTTTATCGAAGCAAACAATTTCAGCATGATTCTCCCAAAGAAAATCCATACCTACTATGACATCAAAGCTACCGAGCTGCATCGGGATAAGATTGATCGGGAAAATGTGACCGTTGAGATCAAGAGTACAAACACGCAGAACGGAACTAACAGTGACTATTCTTCCAGTGGCAACTTCTACGTCGAATGTTGATGGAAGATTAACGCGTTTACGGTTTAGGAGCCTTTCGAATTTGAACGATACAAAACAGTTATCGGCTCTAGTATCAAATAAACAAGAAGCATATATACCATTTACGAGAAACGTACCATTAACCACGTTGTTGTTTGCCTGAGCCTGACGGGCGTTGATGTTGAAGACTCGCCCACGGGCTGCTTGCTGAGTTGGCTGCTGCTGCTGCTGCTGGTGTTGGTGCTGGTGTGGTGCTGGCTACTACTGCTGCTGTGGCTCTTGCTTCACCACTCTGTTTGGGCAGACATTTGTGAAGTGGTTGGGATCACCACACGCAAAGCAGGCTCTTGCGTGAGCAGCGGGAGCAGGAGCTGCGTGTTGGCCCTGTGGAGCTGGTAGAGCAGGAGCTTGAACCGGGGCTGGAGCTTGGCGAGGAGCGGTACGGCAGTTAGCGGTAAAGTGGCTGTACAGGTTGCAGTGAACACAAAACCTGCATGTGATTCCAACCGGGTGATGATAGGTACAAGTAGGGTAGAGCGGGTGTGGACCAGTATATGCACGCTTGGCTGGCGGGGCATTGGCCACAGGCACCGCTACTTGGCGGTTCTGAGGTTGTGGTTGAGCCGATATAGCTTGAAGTGGAGCGGCGGTAATCGCACAGTTCTTGTTGCTGGAGTTGTTGTTCTTTCTCTTGCGGCGTGAAGACTTGGAAGATTGCGATACGGCGGTTTCAGTGGTGGGAGCAGCGGTAACTTGGTGAAGACTCTTGGTGTTTTTATCAAAGTAACCAGCCCTAACTCGCTTGTCGTTAATCTCGGAAGCAAGCAGGTAAGTTTCTTCGATAGTTGTCGTCTTCACAGCTAGAACGAAGTCAGCAACACAATCCGGTAACATTCGGATGTACTTCTTGATGGTAATCTCGGGAGTAGTAACTTGACCCAGCGTTGTCGCCACCCTCCTGCTTGATGTGCCAGAACTCATCCTCCAGCTTCTGAAGCTCGTGGGGAGGGCAGAATTGTTTCATCATGAAGTCCTTAAACTCGTCCCACGTAATCCCATAGGCTGCATCATTCCCTCGCTTGTTCCTCTCGGTAGTCCAGTCCAGAGCCCTGGACTGGAAAACGCCAGTGGCGTTAACAGTGCAAAGGTTTTTGGGACAGCCGCTTTGGCGCAGGGTGACTTCAATTGAATCGAACCATTGAAACATGGTCGTAGGCCCGTCTTCTCCGGTGAATTATTTGGGACCACAGGCTTTAAACTGCTTGAAGCTAAAAGTAGCTTTAGGAGAATCAGTCCTGGATTCTTTAGAGGACTTGCTAGCGTTTTCATTCAGCTTGATGACAATTTGCGGAATAACTTTAGCCATCTGCTTTGCGACTAGAGCAGCGATGCGTTTGTCCTCATGGTTACGACGGGCGGAGCGAGCAGTGTGAGATCCGAATGACGACATTGTCTGCAACAGACATCGTCACAGGACTCAAATACAATTTTGATTAAGTCGAGTATAGCCTATTATCTCACCAAAAGCTACTTTATATAAAGCTCAGGAACACGTAAACACATAAGCACGTAATCAAGTAGGGCACGTACAGACATAGGCACATAAACACGTATACACTTAATCACACAGCTCGCCGTAACCATATTTTACACTATATTTTGCACGTATTGACCTACATATGTTGCACGTATTCACCTATCTTTCACAGCGGCGTAAAGCGATCGAGTATTGCAAGTGCGAGTAGCGATTAGCGTGCAGCGAGCGATTTGTTAGCGTATTGAGATAGATGTGCAGTGCGAGTTGTGTGTGTTAATCAAAGCGAATAGCGAAGAGCGACTAGATCACCAAAAATCGAAACACATAAGCATGTAAAACCACATAAAACACATAAAAATTCCCACATAAAAGCGATAATCACAATAAGTCACCGAGTCAGCGGTTGGGGTTCAGAATTGAAACACATAAAATCGAGAGGAGATTGTCTTCGGCTGATAGACGTCGACTACCCAAAGTGATTCGACTGTTCTCAAGGACTTTGGGGTACACATTTTGGCTTAATAGACTGTGCTCTCGCCTCAATCCGGGTGATCGGCACACATCCATTCGGCCATTACGTGGCCCTAGTTGTTGGAACCTATCGAGACTTTGGTGAGAGTTTTGTAAAACCAAAATGTAGAGCGGAATAAGTCATCAAGATTCGGGTTTCACCCCTAACTCAGCGACTACATTCCTATTGGTGTGAGAGCGTCACAAGATAAATTGAGAGAATCACGTCGAAGTATGGATTTCACTCCTGATTCAACGCAGATTCTTATATTGATAGTAAAAATGTGCGTCGAACGAGCGATTTGGTCGACAATTTGCGGTTTTCACACCTAGTCTCAACCAGATCATCCGTTTGTGTGTGTGTGTGGCCAGCCTTAGGAAAGGCTGATCTTGCGCGGATCAGTAGTATGCGATGTTCGCGCAAGAGTGTAGTGTACAGCGAGTTCGAGTGAGAATATCAAGTAAGCTCGTACAAAACCCATACTGGGTATGCACAAGTCGGTCTGTTGGTACTTAGACTATAGACTAGGTCATTTCTAAGACATCGACCCGGACTAGGTCGAGTCTTGCTTAATTCCCTATAGTTATGGCTCTGATACCAATCTGTCACACCCCAACCGATGGCAGAATCATCGGGGTACGGCACTGAGCGAAACAGATTGTCCAGGAGAAATCCATAACAACTAAATTACCAGATAATTAACATTATGTCCCATACCATAACTCATCTAAATAAAGCAGTTATTACAGACATAGTATCTCATACGTAAAAATAAATTGTTTCGACAACTCAGAATTTAAATTGTTTGTTTCTAGACTCTCCTAGTCTTGATTCCCACAAAAGCAAGCAAAACACAAGCATCCTAAGCACCTGTCACATACGTTAAAATAGAGGTCAATACACATAGTGTAAAGGTGAGCATACAAGTTTAATAGTATAATAGTAGCGAAAGCGGGTTTACGCATAACCAGCATGTAACATGTATAATGTGAAGCAAGTAGGTTATCGACAATGAAATATGCACAGACGTGGCTGCGAGTTGTAGAATGCATAACATATATCACCACTGTAACACATGAAGAAAAGCCCTTAACAACCCCTGTCCACGACAGGTGCTGAGTCCAAACTATAGTACTATCGTTGCTAAGGTGTCAGGCAACAATCACTGTGTAAACATAACATACAAGCATTCATCGAGTAACACGTATAGCATGCAACAATGGTTAGCGTATAAAAGTGTTTGCGTTGTGTGATCGATGTGATTTAGTATAAGTAACGTATGTAACACCCAAAAGTGCTTAAAGCAAAAAGGGATCGGGTATACTCACAGATAGTATTTAATAAGTAAACACCGTCTTGGATTGAAGGGAGCGCTGGACAGTTAGCCTGAATACAGAATGATAGCATAAGCGATGAACACGGTGTTAAACGGTGTGAGTGAACAGGACGACAAATTGTCATCTGATCGGATGACCTTCTGGATGGATGGTCATCCGGATGGATGGCCATTCGGACGGAGGGTGATCCGTTTGGGATGGATGTGTTTGTGTATGATGGCTTTGAAGTTTTCGTTGTAGCATTTTGAAAACAGAGAAGTATCTCTACCTTTCAAGTCATCCGGTCGAACGGTCGTTCGGTCAGATGGCGATCCGTCCAGTGAGACATTTCATGAAAAACAAGTTCATAGCAGGATGGTCATTCGATCGGATGGTTGTCCGATCGGATGACCATTCGTTGGATTGGGTTATGTATTGAAAATGTTGTAAAAAGTTTAAGTGTTTGCGACCATGAGTCATCTGATCGGATTGTCGTTCGATTGGATGGCAATCCGATTGGATGGCAGTCCGTTTGGTGACTTGCTCGTTTTGAAATTTGTTAAGTTTGAAAGTTTGCGGTTTGATCGAGACGGTATGACAACGTGTTAAACAACGGGAATTCCCTCAAGTCCAAGTTATCCGATCGGATGGGAATCACCCCATTCTGACCAGTTAACTGTTCTTGACGGTTGTTCATGTTCAACCTGCTAAGTCGGTTAACTCGTTGATAGGAATTAGATCTCAGATCGACACATCACTAGATAATGAGTGGAAGGCCTGAATGAGCTCCGATTCTATCGGTTTTGAGTGCATGAGTGTAAAAGAGTTGAAAGAAAAGTTAAGAAAACGTATTTCAATCCTTCTATTCTTGAAAATGTTTAGATGTATGTGAAATCAGTGTTTAAACATGTTGAAATCTCTTAGATCTGAGTTGTTCTTGGTGGAATGAGGTCGAATCTTGAAGTTCATAAGAACCCCATGATGACATCATCCTAGAACACCTCAAACCAGCCGATTTCACGTTGAAAAGTGAAGATTCAAAGGTGATAATGATGAAGAAGTGTGTGTAGATCATAGAAGTACAAGATTTGGGTTGGAAACTTATAAGAATTGCGAGGAATTGAGAGAAAATAGGCTGAGAAGTCAAAGGGTCGCACCAGAGCTGTCACATCACTATTCAAGGGATGTGACAGGTGCTATTTATAGATGCCAAAAGTGTCACACCCCAACCGATGGCAGAAACATCGGGGTGCGAGCACTAAGCGTTCAGATTGCTCACGAGAATCCATAACACTAAATAGTTTTAATATAAATTAGATTCATTTCATGCAATTGTCTAAAACAACATCAATCTCCAAAACATAGTATCAAACCAAATCAAACGTAATCATTGTTTCAAAAGTTTCTAGATTTAACTAAGTGGAGTATCTAAGCTTCATTCTAGTTTGTTTCATGATTCCTAGCATCTTGTCAGCCTGCAACGTGTATTAAAATAGAGTCAGTATAAAAATGTACCGGCGAGTATACAAGTTTGAATAATAGCAAAGTAGATTAAAAGTCACATATCCAAATGTAAATGTAACAAAATAGTTTCAGCCATGCTAGTGTTCGCAGTCCAAAAAGTGATAGCCCAAGTATCCCGATGCTTTAGTGTTTTCCCAAGTCTCAAGGAAAACTAGAATCCTCCTAACAATACCCCCGAGAATAATGGGGATGTGCATCTCCTATAGCGCTACTATTGTTAAGGCGGAACTACACACCCTGGATTAAACGTCCACATAGCACAAATATAATATAAGAATCACAAGTTTCACACAACCTAGGATAGAGTTTAGATTCCAAAAGTTTCAAGTAACATAGTTTAATAGAATACATGTTACATCCCAAAGTTTAAAACAAAAAGGGATTAAGTATACTCACAGTGATTGCTTAACAGTTTAACTGTTATTGGATCAAATGGAGCTCTTTAGAATTAGCCTGATTAGATTACAACAGATAAGAGTTGGGCAGAATAACGAGATTCAAACCAAGTTTCGGATCAGTCATCTTGATCGGATGGCTGTTCGATCGGATGGTTGTTCGATCGGATGGCTATCCGATCGGATTGCCATTCGATTGGGATGACCATGGTGAGTGAGTGACGGATTGCCACCCGGTCGGATGGCCATTCGATCGAATGGCCATTCGATCCAAGTGTCCAGTTTCCAAACTGTTACCAAGTTTCTGAAAAGTTTCTAAGTGTTGAAGGATTCTAAAGCACAGTGTTACCTTTAGCGGATGGCGGTTCGATCGGATGGCTATCCGATCGGATTGCCATTCGACGATCAAGATTTAAGTGTCTAAATGTTTAAGGTTAGGAGACAATGTCACCAGATCGGGTGGCAGTTCGATCGAATGGCTATCCGATCGGATTGCCATTCGATGATCAAAAGATTCATAGATTCCAAGTGTTAGGGTTAAGAGGCAAGTGTCACTTGATCGGATGGCGGTTCGATCGGATGGCTATCCGTTCGGATTGCCACTCGATCGGGTTGTCCTTGTCCCGTTCCTAAACTTGTGAAGTTTCTAAGTTTCTGCTTAAACAACGACGACATGGTACGCATTAAGACAACGGTAAGCTCATCAGTGTACAGCCGATCTGATCGGGTGGGAATCACCCCAGTCCGTTCAGTCACCCGTTCGTGACGGTGCTTGTATCAGAATTCGTACTCTGGTCAGCTTCACCGGCAACAATCCTTCTCCAAACCAACTCCAGACTATTTATCAAGTCTACACTTCGTTTAATTGCAGATCTCACCATTTTAGGTAAAAGTTTTAAGAAAAGATGAAGATAAACATAAGTTTTTAGCTAAAAGTCTTGATTTAGTGAAGATTCGGTGTAAAACACATGAAATTCCTTAGATCCGAGCTAGATCTTGGCAGAAATGACATCACACCATAGTTTGGACAAACCACCATGATGACGTCACTTTCAAGAGCTCAAATCTTAGAGATTCCATGGTGAAAAGTGAGATTTCAAAGGAGAATCATGTAGAGAATAGCGTGTAGATCAAAGATGTACAAGAATCTAGTGTGAAACGTACCGAAATCACCGAGAAATAGAAGAAACACAGGAGTGCGTGCGTCTAGGTTGAGTGAGGCTGTCACATTAGTGAGAATGATGGGACAGGCCTATTTATAGTGTGAGAGTGAGGCGGTGTGCACGGATCGGATGGCAGCTCGATCGCATGGCCATCCGATCGGTTGGTCATCCGATCGGATTGCTATTCGGCCAATCCCATTCTTTCCGCGTTCCCGTCTTTGATTCATTTTGTGAGTTAGATTAAGCGTTTGTGTTGCGTACTATTGGGTAATCATTAACACCAAAGTTTCCATAGTTTCCATAGTTTCCGCCAGTGACAAGACTCCAGTCCCTTGTTCAACAAAGTCTCAAATTTCACGAGCCTCAAGAGTCAAGCACCAAAGTATCAAGTCTCATAGAATCATAGTATCATAGAATCATAGTCTCATAGCATCATAGAATCATAGTTTCCAAGTATCAAGTATCAAGAATCATAGCATAAGTTTCACCAAGTATCAAAAGTATCACATATCTCCTAGTATAGGGGCTAAAAGTGATAATTAGATAAAAGTCTAGGGACGCAGGCGTTACAGTCTCCCCTCCTTTAGGAGATTTCATCCCCGAAATCTAGGAAGAAGACTGTTCGAAGAGCTGCGGATACTTGGCCTTCATCTCACTTTTCAGTTCCCAAGTGAATTCGGCGCCACACTTTCCTTCCCATCTAACCTTGACAATGGGAATTTTGCTGCGCCTCAGCCGCTTGACGCTCGGATCCATGATTTTGACCGGTTTCGCCACAAAGTGTACAACTTCATTTATTTGCAAGTCTTCCAGGGGAACCTGTAGTTCCTCGTCGGCTAGACATTTACGTAGGTTAGACACGTGGAACACGGGATGCATGTTGTTTAGTTCCTGTGGCAGGTCGAGTCGGTACGCTACCTTGCCAATCCTTTCGAGTATCACAAAAGGACCCACATAGCGAGGAGTGAGCTTTCCCTTCTTACCAAAACGAACTACTCCCTTCCACGGAGATACCTTGAGAAGAACTCGGTCACCAACATCAAATTCCAGAGGCTTACGCCTATTATCAGCATAGCTCTTTTGTCTGCACCTAGCCTTGATCAAGTTATCACAGATCTGAAGAATCTTATCCATCGTCTCTTGAATAATCTCAGGGCCAGTAAATTACTTATCACCGACCTCGTGCCAGCTGAGAGGAGATCGGCACTTGCGGCCATACAAAGCTTCGAAAGGAGCCATCTGAATACTGGAATGATAGCTGTTGTTGTACGAGAACTCAATCAATGGTAAATGTACATCCCAGTTACCACCAAATTTGATGACACAAGAACGGAGAATATCCTCCAGGGTCTGAATATTTCGCTCGGTCTGTCCATCCGTCTGAGGATGAAAGGTCGTGCTAAGATTCAAATGAGAACCCATGGCGGATTGAAAAGTTTGCCAAAGACGTGAAGTAAATCGACCATCACGGTCAGAGATTATGTCAAGAGGTATGCCATGACGGCATATAATCTCATCAGTATAGATTCGAGCAAGTTTCTCCACTTTATAATCTTCACGAATAGGAAGAAAGTGGGCTGATTTGGTCAATCGATCAATTATCACCCAGATACTATCGTGACCAGAAGGTGTTCGAGGTAGCTTGGTAATAAAGTCCATAGCGATGCTATCCCATTTCCAAACTGGAATTTATGGCTGTTATAAGAGTCCTGAAGGACGTTGATGTTCAGCCTTAACTTTCGTACAAGTAAGGCATGTAGAAACATATACAACAATGTCCTTCTTCATACCAGGCCACCAATAAGTCATACGTAGATCATGGTACATCTTATCGGCACCGGGATGAATAGAGTAACGAGATTTGTGAGCCTCATTCATAATGAACTCACGGAGATTATCACGATTCGGTACCCAGATGCGATTGAAGTAGTATTGGATTCCATTAGTTTTAGTTTCAAGTTGTTCAATCTTAGCGCCTTGGATTTCCACTTCTAGACTTCCTTCATTTGCTGACGAATACTGAGCTTCACGAATACACGCATGGAGATCACTAGAGATACGAATAGCATTCACATGAGTTTTACGACTAAGAACATCGGCCACTACATTCGCCTTGCCAGGGTGATAGCGAATTTCGCAGTCGTAGTCGTTAAGCAATTCCACCCAACGTCTATGTCGCATGTTTAGTTCCTTTTGGTCAAAGATATGTTGAAAGCTCCTATGGTCAGTGAAAACCACACACTTAGTTCCATACAAGTAGTGTCGCCATATCTTTAACGCAAACACAACTGCACCAAGCTCTAGATCGTGAGTAGTATAGTTTTTCTCATGTACCTTGAGTTGGCGAGAGGCATAAGCAATAACCTTTTCCCGCTGCATGAGCACACAACCCAAACCACGGTTCGAGGTATCACAATATACCACGAAATCATCATTCCCATCGGGGAGAGTTAGAACAGGGGCATTACACAAAAGAGTCTTAAGAGTCTGAAAAGATTCCTCTTGCTCGGGACCCCAAGCAAAGGTCTCTCTTTCTGAGTCAACGAAGTGAGGGGAACAATGATCTTAGAGAAGTTCGAAATGAATCGGCGATAATAGCCCACCAATCCTAAGAAGGAACGAATTTCAGATACAGATTTAGGCGTGCTCCAATTCTTCACAGCTTCGATTTTAGATGGGTCAACATGAATACCTTGCTTACTAGCGACGTGACCAAGAAATTGCACTTCATTAATCCAAAACTCACACTTAGAGAATTTAGCATACAAACGTTCACCATGTAAGAGTTCAAGCATCAAGCGTAAATGACGAGCATGATCAGCTCTAGTTTTAGAATAAATGAGAATATCATCAATAAAGACTATCACAAAATGAACATGATAAGGCTTACAAACACGATTCATTAGATCCATGAACACAGCGGGTGCGTTGGTCAATCCAAAAGGCATGACCACGAACTTGTAGTGTCCATAACGAGTACGAAATGCGGTTTTGGGTACATCATCTTCGAGAACACGAAGCTGATGATAGCCAGAGCGAAGATCGATTTTCGAGAAACAGGACGCGCCTTGTAGTTGGTCAAATAGATCATCGATACGGGGGAGAGGATAACGATTCTTAATGGTAAGCTTATTAAGTTCGCGGTAGTCGATACACATACGGAACGAACCATCTTTCTTCTTGACGAATAGCACGGCAGCACCCCACGGGGAGGTACTTGGACGAATAAACCCTTGTCGAGTAGTTCTTGAAACTGACTAGATAGCTCTTGCATCTCGGAAGGTGCAAGAAGATACGGGGCCTTGGCGACAGGAGTCACACCAGGTATGAGATCAATACGAAAATCAACGGTTCTAGGAGGTGGAAGACCAGGTAGATCTTCAGGAAAGACATCAGGGAAATCACACACCACTGGAACATCGCTTTTGTTCTTCCCCTTGCTCTTTTATTCCACCACGTGGGCCAAGAAAGCAAGGTTCTATTTACGTAAGCACCTGCTCGCTTGTGTGCATGACATCAGCCTCAGCCCTTTCGTAGGTCGGTCTCCATAGACGTGCAAAATATCACCAGACGGTAGAGGTAGACGAACAAACTTCTCATGACAGGCAATCTCGGCATGATTCTTACGCAACCAATCCATACCGATAATGACATCGAAACTACCCAATTGCATGGGTATTAGATCAATAGTAAACACGTGGCCGTTAAGAATCAAGGAACAACCACAGAGAATAGAATCAACTATAATAGACTTTCCATCGGCAATCTCCACCGAAAAGGACTTAGGTAACATAGAGCGTGCACAGTTTAGCAAAGATTCAAATTCTACGGACACAAAGCTTCTGTCGGCACCAGTATCAAATAGTATCGAAGCATAAAGGTTATTCACAAGAAACGTACCATTGACGACATCATTGTCGTTACGAGCCTGATTAGCATTAAGATTGAACGCTCGTCCACGAGCGGCTGGCTGTTGATCCTTGTTCAGCTGAGGACACTGGTTTCGAAGGTGAGTAGTATCTCCACATTTGTAGCATGCACGGACAACGTTGACTGGCTTAGGATTCTGCGGAGGAGCTGGGATAGCTGGTAAAGCTGCCTGAGCTGGGGCTTGCTAAGCGGGTTGAGTAGGATTAGCTTGACGACAGTAAAGAGTCGTGTGACCATAGCGATTGCAGTTGGTGCATAGACGACATGCAGAAGCTACAGGATGATGAAAGTTACAAGTGGTACACTTGGGGTAAGACCCAGAGTACTGCTCTTGACTTCATGGGCAACAGGGTTCTGAACAGTAGTAGCAGGAGCAGGCTTAGTAGCAGGATTCGCAGCAGGAACCATAGCATTGCATCCTGAACCCTGAGACTTTCGCCTCTTGTTCTTGCTGCCACTTGGCTGCTGGGTAACTTGATGTGCAGACTTGGAGGGAGTAGGGTTAGCAAACTGCTTATCACAAACGCGGTTGTTGTTGAGACTAGCTGCAAGACAGTAGACTTCCTCAATAGTTTCGAGTTGAGCCGCTTCAATAGAATCTCGTATAGCAGGAGGTAGACCATTGACGTACCTGGTTATCATGCGCTTAGGAGTAGAAACCAAGTGAGGAACGATCAAGCTGAGCTGCTTGAAACGGGTAGTATAAGCCAGATTATCATCACCAATCTGCTTCAAGTGCCAAAACTCTTCTTCAAGCTTCAATTGTTCATGAGGAGGGCAGAATTCAAGCATCATCAATTCTTGCACCTCAGCCCATGGAAGAGCATAGGCTTCTTCATTCGAATGGATTTTTCTCTCATTTGACCACCACTCCAACGCTCTGCCTTGAAACATTCCAGTCGCACTCCTAGTCTTTAGATGCTCCGGGCATTCGCTGTTAATGAAGGTGACTTCGATGCTGTCAAACCACTCGAGCATAGCAGTCACCCCATCACTGCCCATGAAAGACTTAGGGTTGCAAGAGACAAAATGTTTATAGCTGAACTTTGTAGACTTTTCTTTCTCCATCTTAGAGTCAACAGAAGAGGGCGGAGTGTTCGATCCTTGGATCTCAGAGACGATCTTTTGCACAACTCGAGCGATCTGGTCGGCCATGAAGGACATCATCTTTTTCTGAGACTTTTCCCTGGACCACTTGAGAGTGTCGGTGAGCTTTCGAGAAGACATCCTAATGATCCAACAAGAGGATCGTATAAGTCTAGGTTCACAAAGTCTCACAGTATAGATTCACACACGATAGATTAAAGACTCAAGATTCACATAGTTCACAATAGTTTCAACACTGCAACCTACGACCTTCACATGGCACGTTGTACGAAGTTTGGCAACATGTCAAAAACGCTTATATATAGGAAGTACCAGTGGCGTATCCACCACGCTTTGGGCATATCGCTTCCGCCTCGTACTCGGTGTCATGTTACGTGTCGCAAACACACCCATTATCATCATCATAGATTCAAATAGATTACTCCAATAGATTCCAATAGATTCCAATAGATTCCATAGGTTCCAATAGATTCAATAGATTCATAGATTCCAATAGATTCAATAGTTTCCAATAGCTTCACATAGATTCGAGTTAACAATCCAACAACAACGAAATCCCGCATGGCACGTGCCACGAAAGTTCGGCAACATGACGGAAGCACTTATATATAGGAAGTACCAGCGGCGTATCCACCATGCTTCGATCATGCCACGTCCGTCTTGTCATCGGTGTCATGCTTCGTTAACCTCAACATTAGATTTCACCACTTCTCACAACATAGATTAACGAAATAGATTCAACCACATAGATTAACCAAATAGATTCCACAACTTTAACCCGAGCCTACAAAACTACGAACTTTGCTTAGCGCGTGGTACGAAGGTTTGGTAACATGCCAGAAACACTTATATATAGGAAGTACCAGCGGCGTATCCACCATGATTCGGACATGCCACTTCTGCCTCGTCTTCGGTGCTAGGCTACGTTTCGTATTTCGTTTCTCAAACAACACATACTTAGATTACACGTAGATTATGCTAGAGTACACATAGATTACGCTTAGATTGCACTTAGATTACCCAAGTAGTTTCCCATAGTTTTAGAATTCAACAACCTCATCACCGGTTTGCAAAACGCTAAGTTTCGCATGGCACTTGGTACGAAAGTTGGTAACATGCCTGAAACACTTATATATAGGAAGTACCAGCGGCGTATCCACCATGTTTCAGACACGTTACTTCTGTCTCGTATTTCTATGCCAAGTTCCGTTTAGTGTTTTACAACCACAGTAGCACATAGATTCCTCAAATAGTTTCACATAGTGTCATAGTCGATCAAGATTCCCACATAGATTAGCATCATGAATAAAGCTCCATAAATTTAGTTTGATTCTAAGATTAGGATTAGTCTCTTAGATTGCGGATATATGTGCAAATTGAGTAAAAAGCCTCCAAAACAAATGAAGAATCAAGTTTAAAACCACACATAAAAATCGAGATAATATAAAAGATAGGCTCATAAAACATAGATTGTTCCGGGTAGAAGAACGACGACTAACCAAAGTGATTCGAACCCCTATCGAATTGAGGCAACGTGTCCTGACTTACTCAGACAAATATGTCATCGATGTTAGGCCTACGATATTCGTCCTTTTGGTCATTTCACGTTCCTAATTGAATGGAAGTTTCGAGACCTTGGCGAGACATAAAAACATCAATGAGTGGGACTAGTTATCAAGGTCTGAGTTTCACCTCTATCTTGACAACATCGTACCCTAATAGCGTCGGTACTTATCAGCAGATAAGTCCTACTAGAATATAATCAGGAATTTTTCCATCAAGGTTCGGATGTCACTCTTGGCTTGAGGAGAAATTTCGTGCAAAATACAAACACTGGTTAGCAGTGTTCCAAAGAATCAAGTGTATATTGTGTCAGCCTTAGGAAAGGCATGTAAGTTTTATAGGAAAATGTGTTGCTAGGAAGCATATACGGTAGAATGCATAAGTCTTAAACAACAGATAAGAATCAAGATTCCTAGAACTATAGACTAGGGCAAGTATTCCTACTTATCCTAATTCCCTATAGTTATGGCTCTGATACCAATCTGTCACACCCCAACCGATGGCGGAAACATCGGGGTGCGAGCACTAAGCGTTCAGATTGCTCACGAGAATCCATAACACTAAATAGTTTTAATATAAATTAGATTCATTTCATGCAATTGTCTAAAACAACATCAATCTCCAAAACATAGTATCAAACCAAATCAAACGTAATCATTGTTTCAAAAGTTTCTAGATTTAGCTAAGTGTAGTATCTAAGCTTCATCCTAGCTTGTTTCATGATTCCTAGCATCCTGTCAGCCTCCAACATGTATTAAAATATAGTCAGTACAAAAATGTACCGGCGAGTATACAAGTTTGAATAATAGCATAATAGATTAAAAGTCTCATATCCATATGTAAATGTAACAAAATAGTTTCAGCCATGCTAGTGTTCGTAGTCCAACAAGTGATAGCCCAAGTATCCCGATGCTTTAGTGTTTTCCCAAGTCTCAAGGAAAACTAGAATCCTCCTAACAATACCCCCGAGAATAATGGGGAGGTGCATCTCCTATAGCGCTACTATTGTTAAGGCGGAACTACACACCCTGGATTAAACGTCCACATAGCACAAATAGAATACAAGAATCACAAGTTTCACACAACCTAGAGTAGAGTTTAGATTCCAAAAGTTTCAAGTATCATAGTTTAATAGAATACATGTTACATCCCAAATTTTAAAACAAAAAGGGATCGAGTATACTCACAGTGATTGCTTAACAGTTTAACTGTTATTGGATCAAAGGGAGCTCTTTAGAATTAGCCTGATTAGATTACAACAGATGAGAGTCAGGCAGAACAACAAGATTCAAACCAAGTGTCAGATCAGTCATCTTGATCGGATGGTTGTTCGATCGGATGGCTATCCGATCGGATTGCCATTCGATTGGGATGACCATGGTGAGTGAGTGACGAATTGCCACCTGGTCGGATGGCCATTCGATCGAATGGCCAATCGATCTAAGTGTCCAGTTTCCAAATTGTTACCAAGTTTCTGAAAAGTTTCTAAGTGTTGAAAGATTCTAAAGCACAGTGTCACCTTGATCGGATGGCGGTTCGATCAGATGGCTATCCGATCGGAATGCCATTCGACGATCAAGATTTAAGTGTCTAAATGTTTAAGGTTAGGAGACAATGTCACCTGATCGGATGGTTGTTCGATCGGATGGCTATCCGATCGGATTGCCATTTGACGATCAAAAGATTCAAAGTATCCAAGTGTTAGGGTTAAGAGGCAAGTGTCACTTGATCGGATGGCGGTTCGATCGGATGGCTATCCGATCGGATTGCCACTTGATCGGGTTGTCCTTGTCCCGTTCCTAAACTTGTAAAGTTTCTAAGTTTCTGCTTAAACAACGACGACATGGTATGCATTGAGACAACGGTAAGCTCATCAGTGTACAGTCGATCTGATCGGGTGGGAATCACCTCAGTCCGTTCAGTCACCCGTTCGTGACAGTGCTTATGTCAGAATTCGTACTCTAGTCATCTTCACCGGCAACAATCCTTCTCCAAACCAACTCCAGACTATTTATCAAGTCTACAGTTCGTTTAATACCAGATCTCACCGTTTTAGGTAAAAGTTTTAAGAAAAGATGAAGATAAACATAAGTTTTTAGCTAAAAGTCTAGATTTAGTGAAGATTCGGTGTAAAACGCATGAAATTCCTCAGATCCGAGCTAGATCTTGGCAGAAATGACATCACACCATAGTTTGGACAAACCACCATGATGACGTCACCTTCAAGAGCTCAAATCTTAGAGATTCCATGGTGAAAAGTGAGATTTCAAAGGAGAATCATGTAGAGAATAGCGTGTAGATCAAAGATGTACAAGAATCTAGTCTGAAACGTACCGAAATCACCGAGAAATGGAAGAAAAGCAGGAGTGCGTGCGTCTGGGTCGAGTGAGGCTGTCACGTCAGTGAGAATGATGTGACAGGCCTATTTATAGTGTGAGAGTGAGGGAGTAAGGCGGTGTGCACGGATCGGATGGCAGCTCGGTCGAATGGCCATCCGATCGGTTGGTCATCCGATCGGATGGTCATCCGATCGGATTGCCATTCGGCCAATCCCATCCTTTCCGCGTTCCCGTCTTTGATTCATTTTGTGAGTTATATTAAGCGTTTGCGTTGTGTACTATTGGGTAATCATTAACACCAAAGTTTCCATAGTTTCCATAGTTTCCGCCAGTGACAAGACTCCAGTCCCTCGTTCAACCAAGTCTCAAGTTTCACGAGCCTCAAGAGTCAAGCACCAAAGTATCAAGTCTCATAGAATCATAGTATCATAGAATCATAGTCTCATAACATCATGGAATCGTAGTCTCATAGTATCTTAGAATCATGGTCTCATAGCATCATAGAATCATAGTTTCCAAGCATCAAGTATCAAGAATCATAGCATAAGTTTCACCAAGTATCAAAAGTATCACATATCTCATAGTATAGGGGCTAAAAGTGACAATTAGATAAAAGTCTAGGGACGCATGCGTTACAAAAAAGAGGAAATTCGGTGTAGTGTGACGGATCGGAGGACAGTCCGATCGGATGGTCATCCGGGGATGGTCATCCGGACGGATGACCATGCGATCGAATGGTCATTCGGTCGAATGTCTCCGGCGAGTTGCGTTTCGATGTTTCGTTTCGTGCGTTGAGCGTTGCGTTGCGAGTAAGCGATGCGATAATATCACCCATTAGTTACACAAATAACCTAACTACTATATACCATAAATATAATCCTTGAATATCGAGTTTGCAATGAGATTGCGTTGCGATAGAGTTGCGATTCCGTTTGCGATAAATCACCCCAAAACATATAAACATGCACAAGTAACACATAATAGCACACACACACGTAAAACAATATCCATAACCTGTAATTCGAGTTGCGATGTGATTAGCGATAAGTCAATTAGCGATTAAACTGCGATTTATTACCAGGTACTCCACATAATACAACTAAAGTAACTTAAATTAGAGTATCAATTACAAGTGGAGAAGTACAATTCAATAATCAAGCAAGGAGTGACAGATCACAATTAACAATCTTTTCTTCCTTTGACTTTGACTTTGACTTTGACTTGTACTTTGATTTTCAAAAGTCGGGTTGTTACATCGGACACTTTATGTTTATACACATTCGTCGGAAAGTTAAAGTGTTTTAGAATTTTGTGACACTAATTAGGGGTTTTTATTTGTATTTTAACTAATAAATGCTTTCATACCATTCGTTGCTCGTTCGGATAGTTTTCAAAGCTAGCTTACATGAATAGTGTTTTTGGGTGAATAGTAAATTTCAGCATTTTGCCAACATATTCCGACATAGTTTGTTGTTTTCTCACGAAACGACGAATGTATCAATATTGTTTGAAATATTAACCATGTCCTATGATTACTAGACTTTACGTGACCAAATCATGCATCAATTAAGTCATAACGAACGCAACTAAATGTATAATTAGATGTACGGAATTACCATTATTTGTACGGAATTACCATTATTTTTGCTGGTTGTCACAAAATAAGCTATCTTTGACCTGTTTTTTTTTTATGGAATCAGGCTCATGTAGAGGAGACTTCACCAAATGGTAAGTTTTATGTAAAACGGTGCATGCTTCTGACGATTCATGCTTAATGTGATGTTATTTGATGATTACAATGCAATAACGTTAAGATCTTGACATGAAAAATCAGGTAAAACAGGTTGTAGCCGCCTTTATGACATTAAGGTTTTGCGCGAGGTGGTGCTTAGCACTGTTCGCACAACCTGGGTTGCGCCTAACTAATTCAAAGCACAACCTAATGCTCAAGCACAACCTTGATTGCAACGCAACGCAACGGCTAACTGATTAGCACAACCTAACTCCCAGACACATCCTTGATTGTGGTGCAACCTAAGAAGAGATGGAAATGGGCCGGGTAAAGGTCAGGTATGACTAATCCCAGTTCCATACCCGATTGTAAAATCTTGTCCATACCTAGGCCATTACCCATTAAGGTATCAGGCAAATCGGGTAAACCCATTTTTTTATAGATACATGTACTAATTTTCATTATGTATATATAAATATATATAAGGGGCCGCTAAAATGAAAACCATCCTCAGTTGCGAGAACTACTCTTCACCAATCAGATAATGACAACCAAAAGGGTAATATAGTCATTTAATCAAAACCATCAAATCATCTCTCTCTCATCTTTAAAGTCACTTTTTAAAGTTATTTCAATTTCTCTCTCTTCAAAACCATCAAATCATCTCTATCTCCCTCCTCTTTAAAGTCTCTTTTTAATCAAAAGAATCAAATCATCTCTCTCTTCTTTAAAGTCTCTTTGTAAAAAAAATTTGTAAAAGATTTTTGGTAAAAAAGTTTTTTTAAAAAAAAAGTTTAAAAACGTAAAAAAAAGTTTTCGTACAAAAAACGTAAAAAGTTAAAAAAACGTGTGTGTAAAAAAAGTTTTTGTAAAAAAAAGTTTAAAACCGTAAAAAAGTTTTCGTATAAATTTTTGTTCTTTGTTAAAAAGTTTTTGTAAAAAAGTTTTTTGTTAAAAAAAAGTTTAAAACGGTAAAAAAAGTTTTCGTAAAAAAAGTTTAAAACCGTAATTTTTTTTTTTAAAAACGTGTATGTAAAAAAACGGCGCATAAATACGGGGCGAAAAAACAGGGCGTAAAAAACTGCGCGTAAAAAAACAGCTCGTAAAAACTGGGCGTAAAAAACGGCTCGTAAAAAAACCGGGTGATAAAACGGCGCGTAAATACGGGGCGTAAAAACGGCGCATTAAAACGGGGCATAAAACACGGCGCGTTAAAAAAAACGGCGCGTAACACCGGGCGTAAAAAAAGGGCGCATAAAAAATCGGGCGTAAAAACGGCGTGCAAAAAACGCCGCGTAAAAAAAACGTCGCGTAAATACGAATCTTAAAAAACGGTACCTAAACAAGGAGCGTGAATACGGGGCATAAAAACGCCGCGTAAAAAAAAGGGACGTAAAAAACGGTGTATTAAAGCAGGGCGTAAAAACGGCGTGCAAAAACTGCGCGTGAAAAAGCCGGGCGTAAAAACGGTGTGCAAAAACCGGCGCGCAAAAAAAAAATTGTTTTGTTAAAAATCTGAATTTAAAATGGTTTTTAATAAAAAATTCTATTAAAAAAACAAGTAATATAATAATACCAAAAAGTAATAAAAAAACAATAAAGACAAAAAAAAATGAGTAAATTACTAAACTAACATTTTGGATTAAAATAATAAAGACAAAAAGTATTTAATATTAGTTTTAATTACTTTTAATCTTATCCATCCATTTTGAAGATCTAATGGTTGAAAAGTAGTTATCTCGGTTCTTACAACTGATGGTGGTTTTTATTTTAGCGGTCTCCTATATATATATATATATATATATATATATATATATATATATATATATATATATATATATATATATATATATATATATATATATATATATATAGGGGATGGATTATGAGAAAACTAGTTTAAATGAGAAAACAAAAAAACTAACTAAAAAAGCCTAAAAACATACCAATTTTTTTTTAAATTCTTAAAAAAAAATCACAGCTTTTTATGCATGGAAAAAAATTTCAAAAAAAAAAAAAAAAAATTTTTTTGTTGTATTGCACATGTGCACTATTACGGATATAGTGCACATGTGTAGTACACATATAATTCACATATATTGCACATGTGCAGTACAACAAAAAATAAATTTGAAATTTTTTTTATATATATAAGCTAGCGATTTTTTTATAAAAAACTGTAAAAAAAATTGGTATGTTTTTTTGCTTTTTTTAGGTTTTTTTAGTTAGTTTTCTAGTTTTCTCATTTATATGTAGTTTTCTCATAATCCTCTCCCTATATATATATATATATATATATATATATATTTTGTTTTATAATTTTATGTTTTTAGGATCTATACAATATTTTATATTATGATAAATAACTTACATACCATCACCACTATAAAAATATTTACAATATTTAAACATGTAAAATATTATAAAAATGTCATAAAAATATATATTTGAAAAAGAAATCTTTATATTTCAAGTAACGAAGCTACTAGAATGAAACATTACTAAGCAGAAGTTAAGGGAAAATAAAATAAAACTTAACGTTTTTGGGTATAAGGTTCGGGTAAATTGCCACATAGATTCGGGTAATTGGGTTAGGTATTACCTAATCACATACTTGTCTCATACCTGCGGGATATTTTCTTTCCAATCTCATACCCGTCGGGTATCAGGCAGTGTTGCAAAAATCGGCCTAGGCGGCCGATTAATCGGCGCCTAGGCGCTAGGCGGCTACTTACTGACTAATTTTAAGCTAGTCGGTCAATTAATCGGAGTCGGTCAAAGTCGGTCAAAATCGGTCAAAGTCGGTTAAAATCGGTCCTAGGCGGTCAAAAATCGGATTAATCGAACTATATTAATCGGTCAAAAATCGGTCAAAATCGGTCCTAGGCGGTCAAAATTGGCCAGAATCAGTCAAAATCGGTCAAAATCGAACCATACTATCTGAAACTTGAAGTATTTATGTGAATTTTGAAGTATTATTTTTATATTATTGGGTATATATATATAATTTTGAAAAAATACATATAACAATCCCAATCCGATTAATCCCAATTAATCCCGATTAATCCCTAGGCGGTACCTCACCGCCCGACTAGCGCCTAGCGCCTTCTACAACATTGGTATCAGGTATAACCATCCCGGATGCTTCGGGTTTTGGGTATACCCACCGGGCTCGGGCTTTTTCGCCACCCCTAATCCTGAGGTTTCACTCCATTGTTGCACGCAAGCCCTTCTGTTTAAACGTGAGTACAATTGACCCATTTCATATGTGAACTATTGATTAGATCGAGGAGCTTGTCAGGGTCAGACCATTAAGTATATAATATACGGTGTAAGTAAATCACATATTAATAGGTGATTTCTAGATGCCCTTTTTATTATTTTTGGACCTTATGCATGTTACCTTAAACGTCATTACTCTTTGAAGTACTTGATTGTTATTATGTGATAATTGATTGATACTATATGTTTAATATGAGTTGATCAAGTTTGTAGGTTTCAATGATTGGTGATTGGTGCTAAAAGATTTGATGATTTGATGGAGTGAATTGTTGGCTTGTGTCAAATACTTGACAGTGATGTCTGCTTCACATCTATATGTCTATATTGATGATTGAAATTGATTTGCATGATTGATGCGAAAGTGTGACTTGTTCTTGATTGTCAAAGATTTTACATAAATCTTTGATTTTAATTTAAACTATGACTCATTCAGCATAGCTGACTTTTTAGCGTGCATGTCAGGTTAAACATGTTGATGCTTCATAAGAGGTCTACAACTTGGAATGAAGGTTACTTTACATACTGGATTGACATCTTATCAACCTTAGTTGGTCTACTTTGTTAATTGAATGTTTATATTAAACTTGAAGACTTTATGCAATCAACTTGATGTTTTGATGTGTTTTCGCTGCAGTGAATGACTATTGTCAGTTTAAGAACTATGTTTTCATGCAATGATCGAACTATATTACTATCCGGGTTTAGGGCCTTGCAACACATGTCCATTAGGGCCCATTTATTGAACTTTAGACAGATATTTACGTTATTGAAAACCCTCTATTTTGCGGTGTAGACTTGTGATATTTATCACAAGTTTTGGTTGCCAATACTACTTTGTAGTATTTCTTTGATGTAGTTAGCAAGTAGTGTCTGCTAGGTCTTTTGACTTTCAGGAATATTCCGCCTACTACAATGTAAAAACATTGCTACGCAAAACTAAATAAACGAGTATCACAGACCACCTTTTCATCGATGAAGGTGGCTACCCTTGAGAATCCTGTTGGTGATACTCCATCGGTCATAATAACCTTGGTAATTTGGTTAACAACAAATTGACGAGCATTACCAATGGATTACCCACAATTCTCCTCCTCCTCCACTAGTGGCCATTTTTTTTTGATGGCCGAGAAGTCTTCACTGATAGAAGGCATACTATTACCGACGTGATCACCAACAATAAGGGACCCCACACCGATTATCCTTGAAAAGCCTAAGAATGAATAGTATCATCGTTGTTTTATCGAAGGTAAACCACCCTACTATGTTAATCGTCTAAAAAGTCTGGTTGGTAATTTCACTGATAAGTTTTTCCTGAATTATCATCAGGTCCTTCGACAGTAAAGCTTGTAAGGCTGGATTCCCACCAAAACTGATGGTACCTGGGTCGTTGGCTATACTCATTTAGAAAACTTGTGATATGGATTTCGGTCGATGGTGTTACACATTTGTTTAATAGTGACATACCACACTTTAGTGTATAAAAGAATTAAGCTAACACATAATTAAGTGGCACATACGTAGGTTTGGACGTGTATGTAATTAAACAAGAGGGAGGAAGGTCATATATGCCAAACTGAAAGTAATAATTTAAATATATGAAGGTTTCTTCTATGAGTTGTAACCTGATACAAGTCGGCTTACGGCTACAAACAAAACAAAAAAAGTAAACAAAAGTTATCTAAATCGAATAAATAGATGATGGATGGCCACATGCCTACCTGCATGACTGACTATTAAAGGGGATAATTGTTACAAACAAACTAAGACGTGATTGGTGATGCAATCCTACCATAGTTAAGCACCATAAGATGCTCGATAGAGCTGGCTGAGGAGTTAAGAAACACCACTTCATTTCCGGGCGTATTATTCCATATATTATCTCTTACATGTTGCAGGCTCAAAAACGGCAAAAGCTGTTTTCCTTTACATGTTATTTCTACCTGTTTATTTTCATACACGTCAGCAACTCATATTGATGATACATGAAATAAAGTTACATGCAAATATGTGTGTGTGTGAAGGCAATTCCAGGATGATTACGTATGCGTGAGATAAGGGTTTGTCACATGATTATGGGTGGCGGGTCCTACCCTAGTCGATATTCGGATCAACATTTCATACCAATGAAAGAAGTTAAAAGGAGCCATTCAACTTATATGATTCATTTATATATTGTAAGATGATTATTATGTTAAAAAGTTATGATAAAAATGTTGAATGGTCCTTATCTTCCGCCACGATTGAAATAAAAACACGCTTTAATAATTGGACTTGGCCCTTCACAGACTTCCTAACCACACTCATCATGCCCTTAGACTTTCTTGCATTTCCTAAAAATATTTTACGTAATTCTTTAATTGGGTTCCCATCTCTCTAAATTCTAAATTCTCCGTTACTTTTGCATCCAAAAAATACAAAAACATTATCATCCACCATTCATTCTCTCTCTCTCTAACTATTCATTCCATATGTGCCAAAAATATGTAAAATCTGAAACATTCGTACCTCGAAAAGTCCATATCCTAAACCAATTATGTAATATGAAAGATTAAATTCGATACACTCGTGGTGGATGTAATTAAAAAAGGGGTGCCTTATTCCCACATACCCTATATCTTATTTTCACATCCCCTATTGTATACGGGCCGTATACAATTATACGGCTCGTATAGAATGTTTTTTAATAGGAAAATGCGCAGGGAATGTTTTTTTTGTTTTATTATATACGGCCCAATTGATTTATTTTTGTGGGTTTTTGATGTTACCACATGTATACGGGCCGTATAACTATATACGGGCCGTATATATTGGCGTTTTTTCAAGTATCATGTTTTATTCCCGTAAAAACACAATCATTCTAGGGTTTCTAAACTCTTCATCACCTTTAGCAATGTCGATAAACGTTGATCGGAACATGCCGCTTAAATCGGAGCACAGGTAGAGTAACGTTACCGATCAGTCCGTTGATGAAAACCTTAGCGATCGCAGAGATCTTCGTGTTGGTTATTTATCGATTTCGAGTAACTAGCAGAAGAACATGACACAAACAAGTTCTCCACAGTTTGTTATTCAGATCTCTGTTCGGTCATCTTTCCAAACTACAACACACGATACTTTTAATATGCTGTCATAGTTGTCAAATTCGATTTCAACAAATCTTTTCATTTTCCTTCAATTTCTAAAACATTCTCTGTTACATGAAGACGTGTCGGGTTCTTCTACTAGTGGTATTTTACTGAAGTATTGAAGATTGAATGTGCGAAATACAAACCGCAACCGTTTTTTTCTACGGAAACGGTGGCTATGCGAAATGTTTAAATCTCAGTTGAGGCGGGCATTGTTTAAATCTGAATATAACTAGATGTTACGTGTATCAGCGTTGTTTATCACCCTGTGTGAGCATTGGAAACCCGACAAACAGTCTTGACAACTGTGACATTTTATCTATCTATATGTGTCACATCCATCATGTTATAGCAATCGATATGATTAATTTTTACAGATTTTTTTTCTAATTTGCGTTGTTAACTACCAAAAGAATGTATACACAAATAGTTCTAGTGGACGAAGCAAAGAGACCGTTGTGTATCTGAATCAGGTTCTCAAACAAACACTACCAAAGATGGGTTGGTGATAAATACCGGAGCTGTTATCTCAGTTGTTTAGTACTCTCCTATATCAACTTGAACGGTTGATGGTTACAAGGATCGTTCTAATAGATTAAAGAGAATAAACCATTTTTTACCAATTTTCACTCCAGTAGTTGAAACTTGAGCGCAGGAATCAATTCAAAACCCTCACCCTCAAAATCAACGAGAAACCAAAGGAAAAAAGAGCTGATAATGGCTGATGGTTCTTCGTTGAGGAAACCAAACGTAGACGGAGATGATAGGCCTGGTAACCGGAAGAGAAATCAATTGTATTTTTTTAGTTGCTTCTCTTGTTAAGTTTCTGAACCAACTGAAATCCACAAATTCCAACAGTTTCTTCATAGATTCCGTCCGGTTTCCAAACTCTTTCACACAAAGTTAATATTCACTATGGTGGATGCAAGCATAAAGTTAGAAAAATACTCAACAAGATTGAAGGGTACACAACTGAAGGTTCAGTGCACGAACAGTTTCTTACGAACGATATGTATCAGGAAGCTCAACTTGAATGGACGATATGTATCAACAACTTGTGAGTGGGAATATGGCTATGAAGAATAGTATGGATAAACAATCACCGGTACGGGTTTTTCTGCTAGTTATTCGGAATGTTTCGAATCATCACAGAAGACGTGTCGGGTTCTTCTGCTAGTAGTATGAGTCTGAGTCCATTGTGGTTCGTGAATGTTTCGAATCATCACAGAAGACGTGTCGGGTTCTTCTGCTAGTAGCATGATCCAAAAATTCCGTTGTTTAAATCAGAATCAGGTTCTCAAGACAAGGATCGTTCTAATAGATTAAAGAGAATAACCCCTTTTTTACCATTTTTTACCCATAGTATACGAGCCGTATAATAATATACGGCCCGTATACAACCATCGTATACATTGTATACGATCGGTAAAAATATTTTTTACCAATGGTATACGGCCGTATAAACCGTATACGACTCGTATACATATGGTAAAAAATGGTAAAAACCTCTTTAATCTATTAGTTTCTCAAACACTACTAAACACTACTAAACATCTGCTTTCTGAATCTGAATCTGAATCAGAATGTTAACTTTTTAGTTGCTTATCTTGTTAAGTTTCTGACCCAACATCCACAAATTCTGTCACTTTGTGTATTGACGAAGCTGACAAACACATTGGTATTTTCTCAAAATGTGCAAACTTGAAGAATCTCACATTAAAGGAGTTTGCAACAACGGGATCAGATGGTTTGAGTATCTTTCATCCTCGTTTGGCTAATCTCACACTTGAAAATGACAACTTTGTGAGGGCCGTATATTGTTATTTTTGTTGTTCAGTACTTCCGAGATCTGACCGAACCGAAATCCACAATTCTTTTACTCATAAACCCTTGAATCCCAACGGTTCATTTGTAACCGTAAGGATTATGCAAATTTGTACGTAAAGATCTCTACACAAACTCTTCTACATCTTTTAACCAGTTGTCCATCACTTAAGACCTTGAAAAAGATTTGTTGAAATCGAAGCATTCACGAACCACAATGGACTCAGACTCATGTTCAAGTAAGTGTCTAAAAATCTGAAAATTCAGGTTTACCTTGTTAATTTCTCAAAACAAAGTCTCGTTTCTTCATCTTCATCTTCAAGAACAATGATGAACAGATGATGTCAGATAATACTTCATTTGTCGAGAAACCATTATCTTGTGATACATGAACGTTGTATTCTTGTCTTTCAGAAGAGTTTGTATTGAACCAAGAATACTTCAAACATTCTATACCTTGCAACGTATAGAGATGCAAGAGAATGGAGAGTTATTTTCAGTTATTTCTGTTGATCCACAAATTCCATTGTTTAAACCAGGATCAGGTTCTCAAGACAAGGATCGTTCTAATAGATTAAAGAGAATAAACCATTTTTTACATTGTATACGATCGGTAAATTTGTTTTTTACCGAGAGTATACGGCCGTATAAACGGTATACGGCCCGTATACATATGGTAAAAAATTTCTTTCTTTCCTTTTTTAGTTTCTTCTCTTGTTAAGTTTCTGAACCAACCGAAATCCACAAGGGTTGTATCGGAATCAGGCGTTGGAAGGATTGTAGTAGCAGGACATTGGTACCACTGTGAAAATTGCATCAGGAGGGGAGAGAGTCTGATACAATAAGGATGTTGGGAATTAAACGCATGTACGTGACAAAATAAGGATGTTCGCATAAACATATATTCGTTTCATAACCTCCTCCTATAAATCAACCACAACTGACAAAGAGCCTGTATTAGAAGCCATCCTATGTCTTTTACCAAACGAAGAGGCAGCTGACAAAGAGCCTGTATTAGAAGCCATCCTATGTCTTTTACCAACCGAAGAGGCAGCATAAGACGTGTCGGGTTCTTCCAACATTCACGAACCACAATGGACTCAGACTCATACTACTCACCCTCCCCTGAGGAAAAGTTTTCTGACCCAACCGAAATCCACAAATTCTGTCACTTTGTGTATTGACGAAGCTGACCCCACATTGGTATTTTCTCAAAATGTGCAAACTTGAAGAATCTCACATTAAAGGAGTTTGCAACAACGGGATCAGATGGTTTGAGTATCTTTCATCCTTGTTTGGCTAATCTCACACTTGATAGTGAAAAACATCAACAACCGTTTTTTCTTTTCCTTCAATTTCGAGAACATTCTCCCTGTGTATGTGCTTGTGCTGTAGAAACCGGTGATGAATTTGTATACACAACTGAACGTTAATTGATATTGTTTTAGACAACAACAGATAATGAACGGATTGTTGGTGGATAACGCAAACAAGTTCTCCACAGTTTGTTATTCAGATCTCTATTCGGTCATCTTTCCAAACTACAACACACGATAAGTTTAAACTTTATAGTGTGTGATTTGACCAGGAAATGATTGGAGGTGAAGGTTCAGTGCACGAAAAGTTTCTTACGAAATGTACGTGACAAAATAAATATGTTGGGAATTAAACGCATGTCCGTAATCCCGCGTTGATAGCTTCCGTTTTATTACAGTCATACGACACGTTTTCTTGTTCTTCAATCTTTGTTACTTGTTGATGTTTTATTTTTTTTTCTACTTTTAGAAAGTTTTGAGCACCTCACAACTCTAAAATACTTGAAAAATCAAATTTTCGTTCCATACGGGCCGTATAACAGTATACGGCCCGTATACACGTTTGTATACATTGTATACGACCAGGCAAACTTATTTACACATGGTGTATACGGGACGTATACTGTTATACGGCCCGTATAGAATAAAAACAACTGACAAAGTCTGCTGGCACAGACTTTGTCAGTTGTGGCGCAGACTTTGTCAGTTGTTTTTATTCTATACGGGCCGTATAACAGTATACGGCCCGTATACACCATGTGTAAATAAGTTTTCCCATGTGTTAATATTAGGACCCTTAAAAAATATATTAATTAGTGTTAGTGACCCAACATGTTAGTAATTAAAATTAAAAAATACATTAAATTGCTATCAAATCAAATATGTGAAACAACTCTATTAGTTAACTGAGCTGAATTAGAAATTAGTTTTATTAACGGTATTATTATTTTAGATTAGTTTTATTAATGGTATTATTATTTTAGATTTCTTTTTTATTTGTAGGCGGATTTAAAAAATTGATAAGTGTTTATTGGATTTTTTTGAACGTGTTTTTTTTATCTAGTTTTCTACCATTGGGTTTTTTGAACGTGTTTTTTATGTAGTTTTCTACCACAGGTTTCTAAGTTAGCAAGTTCACTTATAGTGTGAGCGAACACAAAATTTACATTTATTGATTTACTTTTTTTTAAATATTTCTTCTGATTAAATAAGCTCCTTGCATATGTGAACTTGTTGAGTTTAATCCCTCTATAAGCAAACTACCAAGAAACAAAACGTGTTATAAAACATCCTTTAAGTACTTATCAATTTTCTAAATTAACCACATACAAGTAAAACATCTATTTTAGTACATACTAGGTTAGATTCCTATTTATTACATGGGTTACTAAATATAATGCTAGCTATATACTCAGTAATTATGTCATTGAGAAACCCGTATATTGAACATGTGAATAAACATATGTATTACAAGGGTGAATTAAATATAATGGTATATGTGTTAACACATACCGTCCTCAAGATATGTTTTTAGAAAATTAACTTTGAGTGACAGTTAAAAAAAAAATTTAAGATAAATTTAAAAGTATTTTTTATAAAAACTTGATAAATGTTGATTCATTAAAGTGTAATTAGTCCTATAAATATTATTTTATAGCACATCTAGGTTAACTTAAATTTCAATTATAGGTGTGTAAATACATATAGAAAATTAAGAAACTTAGACTTGGGTTTTTTATACCACCTATTTATTTATTTATTTAGTTATTTATTTATTTTTACCATTTGAATCATCCCATCATGTTAAATATTTAAATTGTTTTTAGAAATTACTCATAAAAACAATTATTATTATTATTATTGTTTTTTTTTCTTTTTATTAATAATTTAACGAACAAAATCTTGAAATTGATGATATTTGGAACCTAGATGGAAGCTTTTAAGTAAAGAAAAAAGTTTTATTTAAAAAAAAAAAGAATCACAACTAATTTCAAATTAAATTCATTTGGTCAGAAAGCGCTATCTTTGTATAAATCGATGGGGTGGAGGATGGTGGTTGCGGGTTGAAATGTTTAGTTTTTTCTTTCAACTATATCAATTGTTGGCGGTGGTTGCGACGAGGGAGATGTTCAAGACAGTGATGATCGTAGGTGGTACCTATTTTGACCCATCACACTTATTGTGTTGGGTAAATTGTTGAACAATTAAATAAAGGTCGTATTATTGGCATAACTTGCAAATTAAATCGACACCCTCAATACGGGTCGTAGTATAGCCCTATACAACTCATATAGGGCAATAACGATCCCAATGTCATTCAAAGGCTGACATTGTTGGTCACGTGCAAATCCTATACGGGTTGTATAGGTCTATACAACTCGTATTAGGTATGAGGTAGTACGATGTCACTCAACAGTGACATAAAGTGATAAATGTGATATTACGTCAGCCCTATACGGGTTGCATAGGGCTATACGACCCATATTGGTCTCTGAAAATGATTCAACTTTCTGTCTTTATAAATAACGAAGGGAGACGAAAGGATCATTTTTTCTTCTTCTCTTCTTTCTTTCTTTCGACAAACAATTCCACCATGTCTTGGTTTGATCTCAATTACGTTTTTGGCGAATCGTTCGGTAAAAACACGAGCATGTTTATTCTAGAAAGCAGTGTGGTATAGTATTTATTAACTTGTTTTGTTTAAGACATACTTACCATGTCGTTGTTTTAGGAGAGGTTTGTTGTCCATGATTCTTACGATGGGAGAGTAAATCATGATTACGCGGAGGAGGTCGTGTCCGGCTTCCATTCTTATCACAAGGAACCATTGTTGCCAGACCTAAATGACGTAAACATTTATTTACTTATTTGTATTAGGAATTAAACTTTCCATTATCTTTTAACCGTTTTTTAGTTTGTTGTGCCTAGCAGACCGTTGTTGCCAGACCTGAATGAGGTAAGCATTTATTTACTTATTTGAATTAGGCGTTAGATTTACTATCATCCTTGAACCATTGATTTTTTTTTTCAGGTTGTTGTGCCTAGCGGCGATTACGGTTATGGGCGCTGATCGACGCCCACCAAGCCCGTATTGGGGCCCTTTTGATGCGGAAGATTCAGGGTGATATTCAGGCGGCTATCGATTGTGGTCGGACGCCCTACCGATGTTGTTGTTGCCGCCACGCCCGAGTCAGGATCCTCAGGAGTCTGGCACCGCTTAGGTTCCGGGGCCATCAGGCACCATTCACAATCCTCAGGATCCAGATCGAACGGTTTAGGATAGTTTGTTGTACTTTTTGGTATTTTGACTTTTTATGTATTTTGGATTATGTTATGTATAAACAAACTTATTATATAATTAAATTTGCAGTTTCAGTTTATTTATATTTGTGATGTTTATTTACAATGTTTAGATTGAATGGTTCGTTGGTTACGTATAATGTATAATACGATATGACACGCCATGATACGGTATCATACATCACGATACAATACAATGCAATGCGATACAACACGATACAATATGACACGTCGACATAAAATATAATACAAAATACAAATATGATACGATATATCATGATAAAATATAATATAAAATACGATATAATACGATACGTCACGATAAAAATATAATACAAATTATAAAACACATAAAAACAAAATAACCAACAATAAACACCAACAACCACACCTGAACACCAAACTTTAAACTCAAAAAAATACATGGTCCTTATACGGGTCGTATAGCCTTATGCTATCCTTATAAGACTAGCCATCAGACAAAGACTAACCATGTCAAAGTATACAGATAGACTTCAGGGTGTACCAACTGACCCTTAAACAACATATAGATATGCAGTCTTGGCCGGCTGTGTCAGATACATATGTATGTATACATAGATACTAAAGAAAATATAAAGAGCTATCGAGTGAGCCAATCTCAAGTCAAGTCGTGCTTTCTTACACCTGCCCAAATTGACTTATTTACAAACCAAGCTAATTTGGAGCTAGTTTTTAACCCAACCAAAATGACCAATTTTAAAAATTACTCCTATTGACCTTCGTTCTGATCCATACTTGTTGGAACCGAACTCGTTTTAACCCGAACTAAACCAACCATTATCTAAACATAACCCGTTTTGACACAAACCTGTATTGACTCGTTAGCCGCTCGACCTGTCCATTTTGTGGGGCATAGTTATAGAGATTAGTTTTCTTATTGAGTATTTAACAACAAAAGTACTAATCGTCTAATAGTATTTTTCTATCTAATATTTTAAGCTAATTAACAATAGAGAAAAATGCCCGGATAGTCCCTGTGGTTTCGCCTTTTTTCACCTTTAGTCCCTAACTTTCTAAAATTACCTCGATAGTCCCCAACTTTTCATTTTTTGTTCCCGGATAGTCCCTGGGTCTAACTTCAGTTTGTTTTCTCTGTTAAGTCAACCCACGTGCATATCATGTGAGGGGTATTTTGGTCAGTTTCTGTGTGGACCCACCAACTCCATCTTCAACCTTTGCAGCCTCACCCTCCCGCCACCACACTCCGCCAGAACCACCATGCCACCACAACATCACCCTCTCCATCGCCGCCACAACACCACCCTCATCATCGCCGGTTTCCATGAAGAAATTGCATATAAAACACGCCCTTTCCAGCCTTGTAACATCCAATAACCACTGAATTTACCTCTTATAGAAAAAAAAAACTAAAGTAACATGTTCCAAAGTAAAAGAATGCTTGGGGTCTGGGAACACGAACGTTGCACAAACTCCCTCACCTCATTATCATCATTAATTAATAAACTCCATTTCCCCACAACAAATCTAACTCAAAACACCAATTTTGACTTTCCTACAGACCTTTGATCCATTGGAGATCGATGGTGTGACGTCATCCATGACGGTAAGTTCGCCTTTTTTCCACCTACTCCGCCGTCCTACAGGGTGGTGCTGACCGACTCCACCACCTCACCCGACCTCCGATTTTAAAAGATTGTGGCTAGTGATGATGTTGCGGTGATGTATGGTGGTGTTGTAAGTTTGACAGTGAGCTGAACCGGTGGTGGACGATGGTGCTAGGTGGGGTTAAGAAGATGAAGAAGGGGATGGTGGGTTTTAGTTGTTGCAGATAAAGAACAGGAGGAAAGGGAGAGAAGGGGTGGGGGTGACGTGGGGATGGGGGTGGGGATGGGGATGGGACCCACTTGAGTGAACTTTATCCTTTTAATATTTTAATATTTTTTATAATAGTAAGGGTATTAAGGTCATTTCACACCCACTTAACTGATAAAACTAACCTCCATCCATGTCAGGGACCATCCGAGAATGAATTTGCCAAAGTTGGGGACTATATCTGTAATTTTGAAAATGTAGGGACTAAAGGTGAAATCTGAGGAAACCACAGGGACTATCCGGGCACTTTTCTCTTAACAATATATAAATATATTCCACATAATATATTAGAATTTCATTTTATTAATATATATATATATATATATATATATATATATATATATATATATATATATATATAGGCCGGTTATCATACAAATGCCCTTATCGTACATTACGTACGCTACAATCTCAGCCGTCCGATCATCTTCCCGCATTGAATTCGCATGTTGTTTTTTTGTACCACATGCGAAATTGTTACAAAAAAACAACATGCTATTTCATCAAAATTATCACATGCGAAATTGGTACAAAAAAACAACATGCGAATTCATCAAAAATTATCACATGCGAAATTGTTATAAAAAAAACAAATGCTATTTCATCAAAATTATCACATGCGAAATTGGTACAAAAAAACAACATGCGAATTCATCAAAAATTATCACATGCGAAATTGTTATAAAAAACAACATGTGTGACAACCCGCACTAAACCAGGTATCCGTACGACTTAACTAATGATTAATTACTGCTTAATTACTGTGCTTGCTTGAACTAGCTGATGAACTGCTACTTGATATCTGATACATGTACTTACTTGCATCATACTTTACTTATCGTCACTACATTATTTACATGCTGAACCCTAGTGACAACCATGATGCACAAAAAGCACAGTAGCACAATAGCGGATAACCTATTGAACATGCTGATAAAGCCAGCATCAGGCAAACACTGCCTCTAAGGCCTGTAAGAGCCTGAAATATTTTGCTACACTAGTAGTGAGTGTAGGGATGTAAGGGTTGTGGAACTGCGTCTCTAGGAATAAGTTACAATGACTGGATGTGCCTAAAACGTACTCTAAGTACAAAACTCAGCACTTTACATAATAACTCAGCTTTTAGCTAACTAATAAAGTGCCAAAACATGAGGAAAATATTACTAGACACTTTCCAAAGTGTCGGAAATAAGTTGTGTCACTAAATGTAATTATAACGACACTTTAAAGCTTTGTTAACGCTTTAACGGATTACTATCCAACCGAACAACCGGACTATACCCGGGACATGAAAATATTGTTACTTTTATTATTTATCTTTTTCTGAGCCAGTAAGGGTCCCTGATTACCCTAACACCCTTTGTAACGCGTGACACACAACTAACCAAGTTAACTACTTAACTAACTTGGTTTAACCTAACTAATACTTACCTAATGGTTAGAATCGAACTAAACCCCCCCCCCCCCCTCTTTATAACCGTCTCCTGTAGGGGGACACACTTGTACCATTTTGATTATTAAAATCACTCATGTTTAATATCTCTAAGACACAAGATCCATTGGGTAATTAGCATGAGTATTATCTATAAGTATGAGCTATTATACATATGATCTTTCACTCAACACAAACTCACAACACAACTCTCTCTCTTGCTCTACAATTCTCGGCCGAACACCCCACCCCCCATACATCCATTTTCGGCTTCCATCTTCACATCACAAGATCATACAAGTGTCGAGGGTCGTATACAAGGAGTCTTGGAGCAAACGGAACGCGAAGGACCTCTTTATCTTGCTTTTATCCACCTCTTTTGCGCATAGATTCTTCCCTAGCCTCGAGCTAGAGGTATAATGCTTAAAACTCGTATTCGAACTAATCTAAAGTGGTTAAAAGGATTTTTATCGGTTAAAACTCGTTAACATGCAAGATGATGCTTTAAAGTCTACTTAAAACACTAAAAATGGTGGTTAATAGCACATAAGTTGTGTAAATGATGTAGTATTCGAAATGTATGATTATTTAGGCCCGATCTATGATGTGGTAGCTCGGATCATCGTTTAACCCGGTTTGGTAAGGTCATGGATCTTAACATAAGCTTGTTTTGAATAATACAAGGGTTAAAAGGTGAAACTCTACCACACGCGAATCATGAACTTGTGTAAAAGAGTTTTACTTGTGAAATTGTGTTTAAAACTAGCAGATCTACGCATCTGCAAGTGGTATTTTCAAAGAACCACGTATCAAAGAAATCATGTATTTTAAAAGATGGATTTTACACTAACACGCATGATTTTTATAAACCACAAGTGTGTAAACACTTGTGAAATGAAAAGATCCGACAAAATAACAGTTTTTGTAAAAGATGACGGGAAGTTGTAAAGATGGATTTTCTCTAAAAACGAGGTTTTTACAAGATCAAATTACCTTATATGAGGATCTACTAAATTTAAGGAGATTTACACCACAGTTTTGGGAAAACTACAAGTTCATGTAATTTTTGGCAAGTTACACATATGTTGATTAGTTGTTGTGGGAAAAGTTGTTCTGATCAAATAAAGAAAATTGTTGAGTTGATTTGATAAAGAAAATGATACGCTTGAAAGCGTGGCCACCTCCAGTTACAGAGGAAACTCTGGCGAAATTTTTCTAAAAACCTAACACTTAGAACTATTTACACTACAAGTGTTAGAATTATTTTTGACATGTTTTCGAAATATGAATTTCGCCATGACTTTATTTACTAAATATTCGGAGGTGGGATTTTCACAAAATTTAAACGTGATAAATATATATTTTCACACACTGTTTATGATTATTTTGTGAAAATACATAGATATTATTTTTAGAGTAAAAATAATATTTACGAACGTTAACGAATCCAAAATAATACGAACGCTTTCACCATAAATATATAAGTTACACCGGTAAGTATATTACCACTCAATTGATAAAACGTAACTTACGCACTTACGGAAATATTTATGAACGCGTATTTTAACAACGTATTATTGGAGAAGAATTATGTGAAATGAAAATATAATATTTTTGAGAAAAATACTTATATTTTGGAATTGGAAATATATATATATTAAGTGAGACTTAATGATATAATTTGAACGCACATGTATTGAATCCCCCATCCTTGGGAAGGATATTAACTACCAAGTATATACAGAATGTAAACACGAAATAGTTGTCTAACTATTTCCCAAAGACTTAAACTATAAAGCTAAGGCACGGCCGTCCGTCTAATAGAAATTAGCACCTGTAGGTCGTCGCACAGCTGCGTGAGCAGGAGATACTTGGTAGAGACGCTTCACTGTGAGTTCATGTCCCCCTTTTCTCTAACTGTTTTCAGTTTTCTTAACTGCGGGGGTGAAATACATGTTACTTTGTTTACAAGTACTTTATACATGGTATGGTTAGCGTAAGGAGGTTTACTACTTAGATCATGTGAGTGGGTAAGCAGAAACCGGAGACCATTAATCCTCATTGTAGGACCGAGGGACGTAAGCGGTAGATCTATCTGGGTGTAGCGAGCCCAACTCTAGGCCCAACAGAACGGACCTCAGAGAGGCCCAACAGAACGGACCTTGGAGTGACTTTGTACCCAACGCGAAATCTGCTAGGTTTGAGTCTTCCTACTTGCACTTCACACATACTAATGGCCTTGCAAACCATTGGTGATCTCTTTTCCTTACACTGCTACATACCAGGGAATTTTTATACTTACAAGTGTTTTACATACTCACTTACACATGAACTCGCTCAACATTATTGTTGATTTTTCAACTTACATGTATTTCAGGAAATTAAAGATCTGGCACGGTATGTTATGTTTTCCCGCTGCATAAGGGTTCCAAGGTCATCCCAGTTTAGGAAATGTGACTCTTTCCTGGACAAGTCACAACTCTTAAACTGCGCTTATTTCATGTTCATGTTTATGTTGCTCAAGACAATGTTTTACGTTATGATGTTGTAAGTCTTTAAGACAATGGTATGTTACTCTGGTTTTAAAACTTAATCAAATGGATGATCTTGCATGATTTTATTTCATATAGCTTTGTTATGGTTAAGCTATGGTATTAAGAAGTCACACCAAAAATAACCACGCTTCCGCAAAGCCAGGGTGTGACAGCTTGGTATCAGAGCTCTGATCATAGCGAACTAGGATTCCTTCTCGAGTCTAGAATATGATCACTAGGGCTCTCGCAAAAACATTTTACTGCATACCACTTAAGTCCAGATCCAAAACTTTTTACAAACAAATGTTGAGCACGTTGATTTATTATAGGCTCAGCCTGGAGGGCTGAGGCTCGGTCTGGAGGATCGAGGCTCGGTCTAGGTGACCGAGGTAGTTGGCTAGTGAGGCTAGGAAGAGTAGGCTCAGTCATGAAGGCTGAGGCTCGGTCAAGGGGACCGAGGCTCGATCTAAGAGGTCGAGGTGGAGGATAGAGCAGTCTTAGAGACTGGGAGAAATTGGCTAGTGAGACTAGGAGAATTATGTGATATCTTCCTTGGTGACTTATGTGATTATCTGATTGTATGACTGATTATTTGAGCATATTTGTATTTATGTTACAGACTTATGGACTCAGCCGGTACTGGCGATTCGGACACCACTGGACCCATACCTATCGTATCTGATGACCTCACATCCTCCGAGCACGAGGTGTACACATCTGACTATACCAGTACTGACAAGGATGATTTCCAGCCCTTCGCACTACCCGATGGTGCTGATGAGCCTGCAGATGACCCTCCCGCTGAGTACCTACCCCTAGTAGAGATTCCGGCTCCTATACCCTTAGCCGTTTATCCAGCATATGATTTTCTTCTTGACGCCGAGGCTGACGACGACATTGACCTGTTTGAGGAGGAACCCTTTGAGGATGAGATCCAGGGCGAGGCCCTTCTTCCTGCGGATGATCTTCTGATGATCGCTGACGTTCCCGCTGAGGATTCGCCTGCACATTCTCCTGTCCCAGACTCCTTCGAGTCTGTGGCATCCGCACCTTCTCACACATTGAGCGCACAGCACTTTGCGCATGATTCTGATCCTGACCAGGCATCCTCTGTTGCACCTATTCCCAGCTTTGCGTTTGACCATGATGACATAGAGGATTCTGATCCTATCTTCGACCCGGATCATGATATCGAGTTTATACCTATGGATCAGCCCATGGAGGATCCAGCTGACCCAGTAGACCCTATCGACCCCGAGTTTGACTTCGAGATGGCTTTTGATGATCCCGAGCCTGTCGTCGCTCCTGAGCAGGCAGCCGCTCTAGACCCCATACTTGAGCATGACCCCGTACATGCTGGCTTCCCTATTGAGCCTGACCCACCTGTTGATGATCTCCCCGTAGATGTTCCTTTGATAGAGGGCGATCATGTTGTTGTTGATCTTGTTGTTCCTCTACCTGTTGTCGATATACCTGTTGACCATCCTGTTGAGCATATTGCACCTGTTCACCCTTTTGTTGCTCCCCCACCTGATCCCATCCCACTAGAGCCCGAGCATGCACTGTTCGCGGCACACATGGATCCACCAGATGAGCATGCACAGCACGGTTGGATACCTGCTGATGAGGATGTTCCACCTTTTCCCCATCAGATCCCTGATACACGACATGTAGATTTTTCTTTTCAGGTTCCTCAGTTTGTACCTCCAGCGAGGACTGGAGAGGGTTCTTCAGCCCATCCTTTTGGGCATGTACCGATGTCTATCCCCTTCATGCCCCAGATGTCATCTGTTCCACCCTCTGTTGCTCCATTTCATGTGGCACCTTTTGATCCCACCAGTGAGCCGTTCCTTTGGGCACCAGACTCTGCTATGCCACCTACTGACCCCTACCATTCTTTCCACATGGGGTATACTATCGAGGACGTTTTGATGTCTTTTGTCGCCCAGCACGAGTCACACACGCAGCGCATCCAGGAGCTTGAGAGAGCTCAGCTGCCACCATGCCAGTGCCATGGTCAGACACACTCTCCTCTGCAGCCATTTCGACCCTTACCTCCAGATTATGCTGCCCGTCTCTTTACACTAGAGCAGCAGGTTACTTCTATCATTCGTACCCAGCGAGCCATGGAGGAGGACTGGCTCCAGTTACGTCGTTTGCTTTACACCCACTTTCCCCCTCCTCCACCACCATCTGTATAGAGCTCATCAGTGCTGTTTGGGTAGACGTTGGTGAGAAGACGGCGAATGCTTTTGACTGCACAGCATTTTTGGAGACTACTTTATGATCCTGACTTTTGTTGACATGTATTTGACGTATTTGACACTGACATGATATAGTTTTTGGACAGGGGTGATGTAGCCCCTAGTTGATTGATGATTGTATGACACAGGGATGTACTGATACACTTACTATGTGGTCTCGATATATGGCAATCGCAGTATTCTCACCATATTTGCTTCGCTTGATTGCTTATTTATATTTTTATGACATGGGATGTTGTGTGATTGATATTTGTGATGTATTGATAACATGAGATGTTATGTGCTATTACTATTACTATATACGTACGTTTCACTATGGCCTGACCAACGTAAACCATCTTTTAGAAGATGCCGCCGAGACGTGAGACACACATGCCTACCAATGAGGCAGAACTCCAGCAAATTATCGCTGCTGCCATTGCACAATACGCCGCCTCTCAAGGAGGGACTAGTGGAAGCAACTCTGGCAACACTGGCAACAACAATAATCCACCTCATGGTAATACTAAGTCATTTAGACATACCATGACCTAATTGGATATCTTTAGCAATGATGCTAATGCCAATCGTATGTTATAACGTATGTGCAGGATGCACCTACAAGCAGTTTCTAGACTGCAAACCAGTCAACTTTGATGGCACTGGAGGTGCTGTCGCCTTTGTTCGTTGGGCGGAGAAAACTGAATCTGTTCTTCGCATGAGCAAATTCGCATGAGCAAATGCGCACTGGGCCGCACATGAGGCTTGAACCCATTGGATCACACAAGACACATGTGGCGGTAGGCAAGAGATTTGGGGTGGAGGTTTTATTATTAAAAATCACCATCTCAATGAGAGAAAAAAAAAATAACAACAATCATCATCATCTCAAAAGTGAGTGGGCCGAGATGCCTCTCGTGGACTTGTGAAGAACTTTGATGTGTTCTTTTTGGATTGGGCCGCTAACAAGGAAGCAACAACACACAATTGTTTTAAGGAGGTGGGCGACACATGTTGTCAGATGCACATGAGGTTTTGACTTGATAATCAATCAACATCATCATCATAGTTGGCGGCACATCATGGACTCTTGGATTTTATTGATTGGACCGCACATGTAACTCGGCAGAAGTCAAGATTGATCATCACATGTGGGACGATTTGGAGGGAACATGGGCAGTAGATATCAAGTCACGTGATGTTGGGGGCCGCCATATATGCACAAATCCTCCACCGTAAAGCAGACAAATTCCACCGTAACACTTTCAAGATCACCGTAAATTACGGTGATACCGTAATTTACGGTGGACATGACGACAAAAACCGTAACTGCCTCATTAAAATCAGTTTTATGAGGTCTTTTGGACTAATTCTCATCATTGGTCGGTTTTGGAGCATCCTAGGGGCGATTTTGGCTGTTGGTGCTTGGTTGCAAACATTTTCTAACATTCGTTTGTGTTTTCGATTTGGATGAACATTGAAACTTTTGTTATGATGTTGATTCGAGCCATGTGTGGCTAAACACTTTATGATCGTCCTAGATTGAAGGTTTGTTTGAGACATTTTGTATTTGATTTCCTAATTTCTAGAATAGCAATCCTTATCTTTATGGTTGGTTTGTTATGGTGTGTGATTGTTTGTTAGTAACTTGTTAATTCTTATGTTAATCTAGTTTGAAACCATACGTTCTTGGTGCCGTTGGCAATCGAGATATCATGGGTAGAATTAGGATTGGGTAAGGATTGATTGATCATCGGGTAACAACCTCACGTTCTAGGAATCTGAGTACTTAGTTCCCTTTCATCACTGCAAGTAATCACGCATGAGCTATGTCTATGTAGTTCTTTCTAGTGGAATGATAATATGAATGTCGAAACAAACCGGAAATCTAGGATGGTCATTTGTCTCTATTTGCTTACAACCAAACTTTTCTCTTGCAATTTACTTAGTTAATTTAGTCTAAAACCAATTCACTCACATAAACTCTTGAATTTTATTTCTCTTGCAATTAGATTAATTTAGTTAAAATTAGATAAACTTTCAAATAACACATATTCCACAAACTCCCTGTGTTCGATACCCACTTGCCACTATCTATATAGTTGTTATTGGGATTAAATTTGCGTGACCCACGACAATCACGTCATATGCCTATGTCGTATCGTATATCGGCTTAATACGCATCGTATAGGCCTATACGATGCGTATTAAACTTTGAATTTTCTCAAAAATACCCCTGAATTTATCAGAAAAACAGGGGTATTTCAGTAAATTCATCGATTAATACGCATCATATAGGCCTATACGATGCGTATTAAACTATAAATTTCTCAAAAATGTGTTTTAAATCATGGGTTCCATCATTACAACCACTTGTTTTCAACGGGGATGTAATGCAATGATTCCTCTCAATTGAATAGACAGACACTTGCTTCATAGGACTCACTTGAATCGTCTCGGAAGTACTGAACAACAGAAATAACAGCTTTGGTTTCATCAGCTGCATCGTTTACCGTGGAATGCATCCTTATTTTTTTAAATCGCACAAACAAGCATGCCTTGAACGAGTCTAGAACACTCGTAATCCTCAACCGGCTTTGAAACCGGACATAATCTATTAAGAAACTGTTCGATTTCAAGGTGAGTGGAAAAATTAGCGACACAGAAACTGTTCGACACAGACATGCATCGGGAAAGAAGCATATAATGATTCCTCTCAATTAAATAGACAGACACTTGCTTCATAGGACTCACTTGAATCGTCTCGGAAGTACTGAACAATCGAAATAACAGCTTCGATTTCATCAGCTGCATCGTTTACCGTGGAATGCATCCTTATTTTTGTAAATCGCACAAACAAGATAAGAAGGATGAGATATCAGCAGTTAGCTCGAAGAAGTTTCTCTCGATCAGGTGTTCGAATAGATTCCCCCTGTTAACAATGTCCTGTTAATTGTTTCAGATGACATGCTTGGTAACAAAGAGGAACACTTTCTTCTGTTTTATTTTTTTCTACTTTTAGAAAGGATTGACCACTTCACGACTGTAATAAAACAGAACATAATCCCAGATTGTCTAGAGAAGCGCTTTTATCATGTGTCATATGTTGGACGAAATATATGGATGGAAAAGGAGAAAATACGGAACGACAAGGGAGCTGGTCTTTTCTCCCATGTGTGATCCAGAGGTCGGTCTCGGGTGGGCATAAGTGTCACACCCCGACCGCGTAAAACAACAAACCGCGGCGGAAACGTCGGGGAGTGGAGTGGCAGAATTATTGTTTCACAACCATGGTATTTAAGTTTCATTTTATTTGAAATAAAAAGAGGTTACATTGTCTTAAAACGAAGATAACAAATAGTACATAACGTAATTTAAACTAATCTTGCATCTTTTATTGTCACTAAGGCCCGAGTCCGCCTAAGTGTATCATGAACAACCCTATGCATCAGCTCCTGAAAACACATGTGAAAATAGGTACGTCAGCATAAAAATGCCTATGAGATACATAGGTTTATTGATTTAGGATTAATGACTTGTAGTTGAAAGAAATGTTTAACAAAAGTTAGTCATGAATCTTGTAAAATGTTTTTCGTATGTAAATCATATGAAAATCGAAAATTTGTATAAGTTATGTTGTTTGTAAATCAATGTCTTGTGAAAATATGTCGTTTGTTGTAAAAAGTAATATGTTTCTGTCGAAATGATTTAGATAACGCTACGATATGTAATATCATAAAAGCACTTATATATAGGAATTACCAGCGGCGTATCCATCATGCTTTTATCATATTACACACGCCTCGTTATTTAAATCACTTACCAAATAACCACCAAAATGTCTTGCTTAAATCGATGTCAAAATGTTTATGTGTAAGCATTGTTTAATGTTAAATGTAAACCATGCCTTGTAAAATCAAATGTTATGTATGGTAAGTGAAAAGTAACTACTCAAACCATATGTATAATGTTCATGTGTAACCAAATGAAATGTATGGTGAATAATAGTATTACTCAACCCCATAAGTAAAAATTTACAAAACAATGTATTTGATATAAATCATAGTTTAAGTCAAAATATATGTTTTGCAAAATCCATGCTTTACTGATACAAACACTTATGTGGTAATGTTAAACGTATACATTCAAGCCTTGAGACTGAAGGATAAACCCTAGAACAAATCAAAGGTTTATCAAAAATGTTTTCGGATTCTGTCATTCCTTACGTCCAAACAAACCTAGGATTTCAGGAATGGGGAGTTGTCAAGTCCTATGGTACCACTACATACTACCGAGTGGCGTGATCAATGTTAATGAACGTATTTAGTTTCGTTATACAAACCAAATGTCATACCAAATGTAAGCATGTTATGTGAAAACAATGTACTAAGTATGCTAAATGAACATACGTAGCAAAAATGTGATGTAAATCAATGTGTACATATGCGGAAATAAACATATGAAACAAATGTGTTTATGAAATCAATGTGCTAACATGTTAATTAAACATACATAGCATAAACATGGATGAAATCATGTACTATATGTGTATTAATGAACATAGCAAGTATATGTTGTGAAAGCACGAAAAAACATGAAAGTAACAAGTAGGCACATGTGAATCACCCCAAAATATTTGAAAACAATAAAAGAGGGGACTATGTACTCACTTGATAATGCTTAGAAGTCTTTGAATAACAACTAAGTAACGCTTGAGGGATCACGGAATCAATCGACACCTAATATAGGTAACTATGTTAATAAACCGGACCTAAATCGGAGGATCGGATAGAATGAGGTTTTGTAAACCAAATGAGTATTAGAATTTATATGATATGGTTTAACAAAGCCTACATACTAAGTCGGAACCTATCCTAAGTGCTTATGACCCATTACGACCCGTTTAGGTAGCTTATGCTACTTTAACGCGTCGTTCGCGTAAAACGCGTTCGGACCGCCTAACTAGTCCTTTGACAAGTATTATATGCCTTAACAAGTCTAATAATGTTGCCAAATCAGTTTAGATGTCAAAATTTAAGTTACATATGCTTAGAATGAATTTATGCGCAAAAAGGGCATTTTGGTCATCTTCCTAAGGTATATAAACTACCTATCATACAACTAACTAAACGAAGTGACCATAAGGTATAACCTTGGAAGGTTATTCCCTATACAACTATGGTCACAAAATGTGTTTGGTCGGATCCTAATGATCGACCAAACGGGTCGGGTTCGAAAGTCTAAGCGGTGATTTAGACCGCTTATCTTTACGACCCTATATAAGCACTAGACTAAAAGTGACGAGTTAAACATATTAAAACATGTTTAACTAAGTTAGAAAACAAGTTTGATATCAAAACAAAGGGTTTTGATACCCAAAAATAGTTTCGTTGCAAAATACACATAAACACGTATTTTGACCGAAACTATGACTCGTCACTACGCCTAATCAACGTGGTAATCAGTAGGTATAGTCACAAGAGACTATGACCATCGTGATTACGCTCACGTTGCAAAGTTTGAACGAACTTTGTGTTGACCAAATTGATGGTCAAAGCAGAAAGTCAAACACTGTTTGACTTTCATGCTTGAAATACATGAACAAGCATGAAGGAGACTTACAAAAGGTCCAAGCCTTGAAGATTTGAACTCAAAATGCTCAGGTGTGAAGCTTCACAAGGGAGAGCTTCAACTTATAGCAAAATTGAGAGCAAATGTGTGAAGAATGCAAATGAATCAAGTGGGTATTTATAGGAAGTATGGATCAAGGAGATCATTCCAAGTGTTTAGAAGGTGAAATCTTGACCCTACATGTGTGGAACATGGTTTCTAAAACCAAATGAACTTGAAAACCAGTTCAAGGTATTGCAAATGTTACATAAAAGACCCTGAACTTCAAGTCGGTTGCTGAAAATAGGTCTGCTGTTGCTGAAACAAGAATTTCTGCCTAGATAGAGTGGTCGGGTGCCGCCACAGCTAAGGGGGTTTCCCGTCATGCGACGCCACCACAAACAAGTTCCATAAACTTTTGAAAAATGGCAGAAATGGTCCCTGCAGCTTGATTAAGCCATTTTCGACGCGTTTAAACCCCGTTAACCCATTTTCCAAGCTCAATAATGAAGTTTAAGTATAGGGGACTTGAAACATGCTTGAAAATATCTCGGATGTCGGTTCGTTTGGTCGTACGGTTGCGTTATTCGGTTAATTACGACGAAACACAAACGGACGCGGAAAACGAACCAAATTACACGACGAATGGAAATTTATCATGCCAATCACTAAAATAAAATATCTTAAAGATTACAAAAATTTTTGGATGTCCGGATATGTTCAGAACGTAAGATATGTGCGGAAATGCAAACTTATGCATTTTTTGACGCTTTTAGTCCCTGATTGACTAATAAGTTTATTTTCGCATACTGAACCCCTCAAAGCCTATTTCTAAGCTATTTAAAGGATATTTAGGGTATGTTTAGCTTATGATCAAGTTCCAGAATGTTCGATAATATACGAATCGGCATACTTTCGCAGTTTGTCGCAATTAGTCCCTGTAAGCGAATAAACTTGTTTTTGCCATACAAAACCCTTCAAAACTTATTTCTAAGTTATGTAAAGGTTATTTAAGGTATGTTAAGCATATGTTGATGTTCCGGAGTGTTTTTCGCATTAAACTAATTACGCGTACGCATCAGTTTGCGTATAACTTTCCAGAAAACGAAATAGAGTTTGAAATTGAACAAAAATCAAAACGTGCAAAATGTCAAACATAAATAAACAAATATTGGGATCAAATCACATTTTTTTATTGATAAATGAACTATTCGGAGTTTGCACAATGATTACAAGCACAGATGTCACAATAATATCCGTGGTGATAAACAACGCTGATATTGAATGGATTATTGAAACAACTATTCAAAATCCCTTTCGTTTCTCGAAATTGAACGGATTATTGAACCAAGAATATGAAGATCAATAAAGATGAGTTGTTATTGAACCAAGAATATGAAGATCATGGTGCAGACACGTGGGAAGAAAGTCATTGGACTGCCGCAGATGAAGTCAAATGTGATCAATCTTGGACATCAGACGTAAATCTTGAAGCAAATATGTGGTTCCCAATTGGTTACAGAAACCACTAGTTTGTTTTTTTATAATTTACAGACGATTTAGAGAAACAGAGAATACGTTATGAGATTCTTCGAGAATTAGAAAAGGAGAAAATACGGAACGACAAGGGAGCTGGTCTTTTCTCCCACGTGTGATCCAGAGGTCGGTCTTGGGTGGGAATAAGATCCGTGGGCCCTATTGTCGGATCTGTGACTCCATGGAAAATGTGATTAAGGTAAGCGTGCCGTATTATGTGTCATAAAACGGAACATAATCCCAGATTGTCTAAAGAAGCGCTTTTATCATGTGTCATATTAGAGAAACATAATTTTATAGACGATTTAGAGAAACAGAGAATACGTTACGAGATTCTTCGAAAATTAGAAAAGGAGAAAATACGGAACGACAAGGGTGCTGGTCTTTTCTCCCACGTATTTTATCAAATGAACTGTCACGTGTGATTATCAAATGAGAACTTCAGGGGTCTAGTCCTACCTAGTTTATCCCACGTGTGATCCAGAGAATACGTTTCTCGGGTTCGCATTCGACACAACACAACAAAAAATAAACTTCAAAAAAATCAGTGCCTTGATACGCATCTAATATGACACATGATAAAAGCGCTTCTTTAGACAATCTGGGATTATGTGTCGTAAATTGGGAACCACATATTCGTGTGTAAAAGCTCGGAAAGATGACCGAATAGAGATCTGAATATATCCTTGGTATTTGTTTACCACATGTGTGATCCAGAGATCGGTCTCGAGTGAGTTGTGGTTGATTTATAGGAGGAGATTATGAAACGAATATATGTTTATGAGAATTTAAAGGACAATACTGACAGGGGTGCTGGTCTTTTCTCCCACTGTGTAAACTTGAAAAATCTCATCATAACACATTGTAGACTGGTGGGCTTGAATGGTTTTAATATATTTCATCTTGGGCTATCTAGTCTAATACTTGAAAATGGATACAATCGTCTCAATATCTTTATCTATCATGTCATCGACCAACTGCTCGAAATCCCTTTCGTTTCTCGGGTTCGCATTCGACACAACACATCAAAAAATAAGCTTCAAAATATCAGTGCCTTGATATGCATCGTATAGGCCTATACGATGCGTATCAAGCCCGCCGCCAGACATAACCTACACCTGTCAGTCTGCCATGTCTTTTACTTTATTTCAATACGCATCGTATAGGCCTATATGATGCGTATTGAATTGAAAAAGTGTGCGGATAGACAGGGGGTATGTCATTAGAAAATCCCTTATCAAAATGTATTTCTGTTTACAGCTATTAACATTACATGGGTAAAATTATTTACAAAGGCTTCTAAAAATAAAAGAGTGTACAAAGACACAATAGATTGTATAAGATAATACAATGTGGAACAAAATATAACACAAACATCCAGAAAAAAAAGACAAAATGAGTCGCAAAAAAAAGACACAACAACGCAATATAAAAAAGACACAAAGATAAATAAAAGACAAAATGATAATAAGCAAATATTCTTAAATCTACAACCTATAAATCCCTAAGTGAAAATCTAAAATCTTACATGGTAGAGTTCGATGACACGGTACAATAGCGCTTGAATGTGATCAGTCGGAGTCCGTTTGATACTATTTATACGACTTCTTATTTTTAGAAGCATTTGTATTTGATTCTAAACCAACATTATATTATACATAGGTAAACCTTATAATTACTCTTAGGGCTGCAAACGAACCAAATGAACATGAACAAGACATTGTTCGTGTTCGTTTGTTAGAAAATATATGTGTTCACGAACCGTTCATGAACACTTATCGAACGAGATTTTATGTTCGTGTTCGTCTGATAAGGAACTGAACTTGTCCGTGTTGTCGGAATTTTGAAGTATTTAAATAGATATAAAAACTAAAAACACTAATGATCTATCGAACAGAAACGAACACTTTACCGAACGTTCACGAACGAACGCGACCTCTGTTCATGTTTGTTTGTTTAACTAAACGAACGAAATTTCTTGTTCGTGTTCGTTTTTTTAATAAACGAACGAACACAAACGAACTTCCTGCCGAACGGTTCACGAACTGTTCGCCGAACATTTGGTTCGTTTGCAGCCCTAATTACTCTACAACTTAAAAGTTAAAAATAAACTAAGTGACCTGAAATATATGATTGATCATAGGGCACTGATTTATATCTAAATGTATTCCACCTTATACTTTATATGTTGATTTTAGTTACAAATTTAATTGTTTGTATAGTAATTAATATATACTACACAATAGTATATTATATATATATATATATATATATATATATATATATATCACGCCCCGCTTGCGGTATGCGCATATAATGTATATATGTGTGGGCCATCGGGGGGCAAAAGTAAAAGTGCACTAATTTTAACGTTATTTTACTAATTTCGTGAAAATAACGTTAAAAGTGGAGGACGGTTAATCATGCATCATGTGGTGGCGTTGATAGCTGAAAGACAAAAGGGTACATGCACTAATCGGTCTTTGTCCCGATTGCCGAGTGTTATGTGCCTTATGTCCAAGGCTTGATGCAAAACTACTATCGAGCCGGGGGTCTCACTGGAAGCAGCCTCTCTATTCCTACGGGGTAGAGGTAAGGCTGTCTACATCTTACCCTCCTCAGACCCTACCTTTGCTTTGCTATTGGTGGGATTTACTGAGTATGATGATGATATATATATATATATATATAGGGTAAGGATAGTGTAAAAAGAGCCTAAATTGTGAGAAGTGTATTATAACACTATATATAATACTATATAACACCATATAAACACCGTATAACAATATGTAACACCATATAATACCATATAACACTATGTAACACTATATATCATTATATAACAAATATAACACTATACATCTATCATAGACATGTTATCAGACAACCTATAGTGTTATATTTGTTATATAATGATATATAGTGTTACATAGTGTTATATGGTGTTACATATTGTTATACGGTGTTTATATGGTGTTATATCGTATTATATAGTATTATATATAGTGTTATAATACACTTCTCACACTTTGAGCACTTTTTACAGGATCCTCTACCTATATATATATATATATATACATACATACATATATATATATTATAGGGGGCCGCTAAAATAAAAACCACCCCCATTTAAGAGAACTACGAGGACCATTTTCCAACCATTATTCTTTGAAGATGGATGAATGAGATTAAAAGTTATAAAACAATATTAAATTCTTTTTAACTTATTATGTTTGTAATATTTTAATGTTAAAAGTGCAATTTAGTAAATTTGCTTGTTTTGTCTTATTGTATATATTGTTTTTTATTACCTTTTTGTCTTATTAAATTAATTGTTTTCTATTAAAATCAGATTTTTTTAATAAAAACATTTTAAAATCTGATTTTTTTTACAAAAAACAATTTTTGTCAGGATTTTTTTACAAAAACGTTTTTACGAACCGGTTTTTTTACGAGCCGTTTTTTACGCCCCGTTTTTTAGGCCCTGTTTTTACGCGCCGCTTTTACGACCGGTTTAACGCGCCGTTTTTTTTACGCACCGTTTTTTACGCCCCATTTTTACGCACCGTTTTACGCCCCTGTATTCACGCCCCGTATTTACTCGTCGTTTTATCACTCGGTTTTTTTACGAGCCGTTTTTTACGCCCCGTTTATACGCACCGTTTTTTACACCCTGTTTTTTACGTGCTTTTTTTATGCGCCGTTTTTTACGCCCCGTGTTTACGCACCGTTTTTTTACACACACATTTTTTAACTTTTTTTACGGTTTTAAACTTTCTTTTTACAAAAAAAAAATTTTACAATTTTTTTTTTCAAATTTTTTTAATAAAGAACAAAAATTTATACGAATTTTTTTTACGGTTTTAACATTTTTTTTACAAAAACTTTTTTTACACACACGTTTTTTAAACTTTTTACGTTTTTTTTACGAAAATCTTTTTTACGGTTTTAAACTTTTTTTTACAAAAACTTTTTTACCAAAATCTTTTTACAAATTTTTTTTTTCATAACAACTTTTTTTACAAAAGACAAAAATTTATACGAAAACTTGTTTACGGTTTTAATCTTTTTTTTACAAAAACCTTTATTTACACACAAGTTTTTAAACTTTTTTACATTTTTTATGAAAACTTTTTTTACGGCTTTAAATTTTTTTTCTACAATAACTTTTTTACAAAAACTTTTTTACAAAATAACAAAAATAGGAGAGAGAAAAGTGAAGAGAGAGAAATTAAAAAAAACTTTAAAAAGATACTTTAATGAGGAGAGAGATATGATTTGATAGTTTTGATTAAATGACTATATTACTCTTTTGGTTGTCATTATCTGATTGGTGGAGAGTAGTTCTTGCGGTTCTCGTAACTGGGGGTGTTGTTCATTGTAGCGGCCCCCTATATATATATATATATACACATATAGTGGAGATTTCAAATGAGAAGAAATTACAGTAGAAACTCGATAAATTAATATTCGATTATTTAATAAACTCTCTAAGATAATATTTTTTGCCGGTCCCGACTCGGGGATAGGGTGCTAAATTAATAATTCGCTAAAATTATAAGATAATACATTTTTGATAATTTCTTTAGACCCCATATAAAATATAAATTAATAATTCCTTATATATAGCATATTACATGAATGATTTATGAAGGTTTTTTGAAAAATGACTCAATTGTCTTTTGTTTTTTGTTGAAATCAATTTCCCCTTGAATCTCGTCTCTAATTTTCCTTAGCATGGTAAGAACTTCTGGTGTTGTTTTCTCATAGCTCAACAAGAAATTGTTCAATGTGATTGCCGCTTTAATAGCTTCGTTTCGCGAAGGGGGCTCCATTGTAGAACTTTCATCATCTTCTACATCGATATCATCTTTATTAATTCCAATAACGCTTTCAATAATTTCTTCATCAGTCAACAACTGTGCAACTACATTTTCTTCTGGGTGAGTCAGAACATCTTCGACATCCATTGCATTGCGATAACCCAACTCTTTGATCAAATTCTGGAGTTCTTGAGTGCTTTCGCCACCTTCATCTGAGTTCTCAAAAGTCATGTTATCTGTTGATCTGAGTTCTCAAAAGTCATTCTTGCAATTGCTTTTGAGTGAGACTTGGATTATCCTTGTTGTGCTTGCATAATGCTCTTCGAATCTCGTCTGTCATTGTTGTTTTTTTCACACCTTTAAGATGGGAAGCCATGTTGTGTGTATGATTTTTTTGTGTTAACCTATTTTGATCTTGTATTTATATAGAAAATATTTTTAATGTCCATAAAGTGATACATTGAACACAAGAAGCATAATAAGGTGGGAGATTGAAGGTTTCTTTCAAATTGGGCCGTTCATTTAATATACATGCATTGTATACAATAATTAAGTGGAAGCTTGAAAGGTGTTTGTAAACTAAGTATTCTACTATAAATTAATAAAATATTAATTAATATATAAATTAATAATTATTAATTTATCGATTAATTAATAACTCTTTTAATTAATAAATTTTGGTGGTCCCAAGTGTATTATTTTATAGAGTTTCTACTGTACAAACTAAGAATAAAAAGAATAAAGGGTACAAAGGTAATTTGAACAAATCATTAATGAGTCTACCCTTTATTTATGTTATTCAAATTAATGAACCTTAATTATTTAATGAGTCATCCTATAAAATAGTTTTGCATCTTACACAATAAAAACAATCATTCAAATGATCCTACATATTCAACATTTCCTACACCATAAAAACAACGTTTCCCTACACCATAAAGACAATGTTTTGGTGTAAGGTACAAAATGTGTAGGTTTGTGATTCCGGACCGAAGCCCGTGATTAGTGTGTGATTATGTTCAAAGACGGGAGATTAGAGACGGATAAACAACTTTCTTGTATAAATTTGGTAGCATAACATTACAAACCGACCCGATTACAAGCTAGCCAAACTATACCAAATGAGCATACATCCGGGGGAGACCAAGTGGTGATCTCTCCCCAAGTCTAAAACCTTCTACATGTTGCAAATGACCAAGGGGTGGTATTTATAGCCACACCACCTTCACTTGCAGACACACACGGTTAAATGAATAACCCTTTCGTTTGACCACTTCAAACGAGCGGGTCTATACATGTTCGTTTGACTGTTTCACTAACTATTACATAATCAACATAAAAATAATCTAAACTATTCGAACAGCATCGGACACAAAAACTGCACCAAAAAATTTCCCCTTGTCCATTGTTGTCGAATGCTGAAAATGCAACTGCAATCGATCTTTAGTCAAGTATTTGTTGATGTTATCTTCTCTGTGTTAACAAATTCCCCCTTGACCGATGATCCAGGTAAGTAGTATCTTGACTTGAGTCTTCATAGCAATACCAAACCCTTGAAGCTTCTCGTATAATATTTCCCCCTCAAAGTACGCGTATCCGTGTTGGGTGTTGTGCAATCTCCTCGCAAGGCTAAATTGACCGTTCTTCCACTGATCTTCCAATACTCCAACTGGCATTTGATAAGGGTTCCATTCTTTAAAAACTGCATCAAGTCTTGATCTTGTCATAAGAACTCTATTTCATTCAAGCATACTACATTGGTAGAGTTTTCTGGTGAACTGTCTTCTGTAAACCATCTTTGTTGAATCGAGCAAGTAATGCACTTTGATCATCAGCATCAACACTCAGGAAGTCAGCTAGACCGAGTATATCATTTGCAAGCTCAACCAGCACGCTTAGTTGAACTACATCCAGATCTCATTGTCTCGCCTTTGTGAAGTTGACCACGTAATGCACTACAAATCTTCAGCATCAGTACTCAGGATGTCAGCTTGACCGAGTACATCGTTTGCAAACTCAACGAATTGAGTTACACCCAGATCCCTGTAAATTCCCAAAGAAACATCAAACCCAAAACCGAATCCTGCAAATTCCCCCTCAACTGATAGAGTTGGAATCCACACTTGTCAGCCTTGAACTATCAGTTCTCATAAAGATTCCTTAGGTCTTCAGTGAATAGTGCTTTGAAACTACTGTTGACTTTAGATACCTGTATGTTTCCGTGCAAAACCCTTCAAGCTGGCTGGAGAATTAATTAAAATACTCAAATATATGTTTGTGCAAAACATTCCACGCAGAACCTTTGGTATCACCAGAAAATCACAAACTCTATCTCCTGTGATCGCGTTTAGAAATTTACCGAAGAAATTCCAAAACATATGAAAATTTTTATCCCCCCATTTCTTTGGTGAAATCTCTAAACCTTAACAAATTCCCTCCTCTGAGCGGAACTGTCGTCAACTTCACTAAACAAATTCTCTCCACTGAGCAGAATCTTTCAAATGTTCTTGGTTTTTCAAAAATCACGAAAGTGACTTTCTTCTTTGTATATTCTAGTTGATAAAGAAAGTCCTCTATCCCCGTAGGATCCGACTTGTATCCCCCCAAAGTTCTGCTAACACCTAATCCGAAAACTTCCATCATAGGCATAACTCTTCGACTTTGTGAACTTGTTAGGACCGGTCTTGGCTCTCCAGGTTCCTTCAATCGTTACCAAATGCGAGAATATGACAATAAACAAAATGCTTTCGAGCATTTACGAACACCGATAACAAAAAAGGTTTCACGTGCGGAAATAAATATACCGTTTTTGGCCCATAGTAGTCAATTCACCAAATTTGACGTTTGCATCGGTAACCGTGACTACCCCACATTTTTCAAAATAAATCATTTGTTTTCATCATGCCTCATCATCCCAAACTGGTTTGGCGCACTCTCGAACTAGTATAAATTTGACGTTGAGAAATAGAAGCTCGGTTCAGATAAACTTTGTGAACACCTGACTCCATGTCTCGTCTAAAACATTTGGTCCAATAGATCCCATTTTTTTAATCATTTGCCCATAATTATTTTGGCCACTCAAATAGGTCCAACATTACTGGGCCTTTTGTTCGGTCCAATAAGACTAAAGGGTATGGAGAGGATGGGCTTTGAGGGGATGAGCCGCCACGTAGGCGCCACGTAGGCGGCTCGTGTGGGATGGGCCTCCTTCATATTTGAGAGGGATGGAGGATGAGCCGACCCCACCTCATTATTTTATAATTTTCTAAGTGTTTAAATTGAAAATGGATGAGATAGAGGGTATTTAAATTGAAAAAGGATGAGAGAGAGGGTATTTAATTTGAAAAAGGAAAGAAAAAAATAATTTTTAATATATGTGGGGCCTCGTCTCATTCGGCGCATGGGGGACGTTTGGGCCGAGCCGGGGCTAAGGGGGGCGGTGTGGGGGCTCGGCGCCGGACCAAGCCGGGGCTAGCCGACCCCCATACCCATTAGTCTAATCTAAATAAATTTTGGTCTCAAACCAAGTGGGCCCAACAGAGAAACCTAGCTGGCAAACAAACAATTTTGCCGACATCTACCTTGTACAGTCGCTATCATCTTCCAAGTCTCTCTCTCTCTCTGCAATACACAACCTCCAAACCCCCAAAAATGTGCGGTCGTTACCACACACCTCAACCTTTCACTCTCCCTTCACCGGCGCCGTCGCAAAGCCACCGTCAACCACCGTCGATCGGATCTCTTCCGTCAACCGCCCCCACCGCCTCCCGATCTCAACCTAGATTGGCGCATCCTAGAGGACCGATGAAGACGAATAAAGCTACTGCTTTAGCTATGTTTCTTGAACGGAAGTTGCAGGAACCTAGTGGATTATCCTACCATCATCATCACTTAAGGTGAAAAACCGGGTCCGACGGGCAACCCGGCTGAGAGAATGGCTTTAAGATCGGGTGGGAATGCGAACCCGAATTCGGCTTCTGCTCTAGCGAATTCTTTGTCGAATAACCCGGGTTAGACATGGATACCGGAGTTTTTTAAATGGGTCAAGACTTTGTTGGATAAGGATGTGAAGGAGAGGAGGCTGTTGCAAGGTGGAAGTGGGGTTGACGGTGATGATGTGGTGGCTCTGGCGGAGGCCAGTGAGGTGTGCGGGGTTTAGGCCGGTCATTCTTCTATCAACGTCCACCATTTTTGGTGGTGTGTTTTGAAGGGGGTTACAATTGGAAGTTTGATCGTGTGATTTGAGAAAAATGGGGGGTTTGAGTATGGTGTGTGGTTACTTTCAGGGAAGATAAAGAGGAAGTGAGAAAGGTGAAGTGGGAATAGGGGAAAGAAAAGGGGGTGATGGATGGATTGTGATTAGATTAAATTAGAGTAAATTAAAATCTTGCTTGTTTTAATTTTTTAATAGCGTTGCACTTTGCTCATTTTACACCCATTTAACACCAAAAACTAACCTCTATCCGTGTCAGGGACTATCCGGGAACGAAAATTGAAAAGTTGGAGACTATATAGGTAATTTTAGAAAGTTAGGGACTAAAGGTGAAAAAGAGCAACCACGGGGACTATCCGCGCATTTAACTCTTACGATATTAAATCATACACTACATATAATTAGTTAATAAGAAAGCAACCGTAAACAGAAGGCATCTTCTTAATAAACAAATACAGGTAAAGGAGAATGGTAGTGCTGAAAATGTTGGCTAGGAAATGATGACGATGATGATATTACCTGTCTTGTTTATTTTTAATTATATCAACATGGATGTTATATTATATATATTGTTCACGACTTTATTTTTATATTTTATAATAATATATAGTTTTTTTTATTATTTTATTATTTAATAGATTATAATAGTTTATTATTATATTTACCTTTAGTAACATATTTTTCTTTTTTTTTAAACATATATTCTTTTTACTTTTTTTAATAATTGTTTTTTTTCTTTTTTTGAACATATATTAATTTATCGATTAATTTGATACTTCTTTAGTAATTTACGTTTATAATTTTTTTCTAAAATGTAAGTACGTAGTTGTGCTTAATTTCTTTCCCTGACATTCCTTTATAAGTTTTGTTAAAAACGAAGTTGTACTCAAAATAAAGTATTTATTTTGCATTATAAAACGGTACGGTAATAAACTAAATCGTTCTAATGGTTTAACTTTCTAAACAACATGCTTTATTTTCAAATCATGTTTGTTTTACATTATCATTTGCTCGGTTTTGCCGTAACGCACGATATAAAAAAACTAGTAATACATTAATATCAATTGGAAAAAGAATTATGGTTCGTATATAATTAATTATGAAAATTAATTAAATTAATGGTGGTGTATGGATTGGCAGCACATCGTGGAGGTTGGTGTTTGAATAGAATGTTAACTCAACACTTAAATTAATAAATTATATTAAAGAAGGAATGATGGTGTTTCTCTGAACTCTAAGCTGGAACAAAGAAGCATGAAGGACCTTTTCTACTAATTATTATTATATACCAACTAGAATTAGTACCCGCCGCATTTGCGGCGGGGCACTAAAGCTAGCTACATAAGTTGTACAAAAGTTGCTAAATCAAATGATGCGTTTACAAGTTATGTTACTACAATTTGACCAAAAAGCAACAAACAAAACTCAACATGCTGAAGCAAAAATGCATGCTGCAATATTCCGTATTACTGATAAACTTATCATGAAATGGCTAGATGTTCTACTTTGTTGACATATCGATAACAATCGGGCGCTGCAGCAGGAGACACTTGGCTTTATAGCTTCCAAAGCTTTGCACAAAAAACTTTATGAAATTATGCATGAACATCTGGAATTATGGTATACAAAAGATACAAATATTAGTAAATTAAAGCAATACCAACTGGAAAATTAAAGCATCAATATAATGAATATTGTGTCCATGTGTATTGCAATATTTTTATAACAAATAAACAGGAAGAGGTTAACTTTATAAACCTCATACATGCCCATACCTCCAATTACACTCTCGAGCGACACTACTCACCTTCAGTAAGTGTGCAAAGTCGAATACAAAATCAATCAGCAGCAACGGAAATTATACAAAGCGGCGCAGACAAATCATCATAGCCACGAAATTATCTACAACCGAAGTTCAGATGTACATCATAGAAGCTCAGATCTCCGACAACAAAGGTTGTCTTTACTCCGATAATCACAGCCTCAAATATCAACAATCACCGCCAACCAGAATTTAAACATAAAAAACAAATTTAAAGACAATCACTGCATGAAAGTATAAAAAAGAAATAAAATACACAACAAAAAAAATTTAAAAAGATAACTGCAACAACTGAAATTTTCTACTTGCAAAACAAAAAGACTCAGATGCAAAGCTCATCATCGCCATCATCAAGAAAGGACGGCTCCGTGCCGCCACGGCTGCAACCGAAGTTGCCACGCCAAGTAGGAAGCAACCATCATAGCCAGGTTAAACTCACAACAAAGCGAGACCATAAAAGTGGTACAAAAACCATTCGCATTCGAGACTTGGCGACATAGGCTTTGGGTTTGAGCTATTAAACCCGACACACGCTAACCAAACCGACCAGTGGATTCTCAAAAACCACCGTAAAGAACTTTATACAACAAAGAACATTACAAAACAATGTACAGACGTGGTATAAAAATATAGATACCGATAAATCGGCATGTCGTAAGTCCAAAGAAACCCTAGTCGTCATGCCGGAGGCGACGACTAGGCATTCCAAATCAGCTTTAATGCTAATTCCCCACCATCAACGGCCGATTTGGGAATCAATATTTGATAAATTCTATTTTTGGTCAAAATTGCCTAAGAAGAAATACTCCATAGTTCTGATTAAGCTAGATAACCCTAGTAGAAAAAAAGGAGCGAAGCCTAATTAGGTTCTGACTTCTGATAAACTTACACTGCATCAAGAGAAACCAAACCAAAAGTGTTTTCGCTTAGTAGCACCATCGCTTTCACTACCACTGGGGTTGAAGGGCTTTATGCCGATACCGCCATTGTTTAGCATATCGTGACTCCTGCCGGGATCTAATCCAGCCTCGATTCACCATCTACAATCGTCACGGATCTAATCAACAGCCGTCGGACGAAATTAGGTCATGGAAAAAATAAAGTAACCAGAAAATGAACTCAAACGTAATCAGATATTACCTAATACACGGAAGACTGAGGATAACCCGTTACCACCGCCGATATGCCCTAAATTCGACTGCATGACACCAAATCTACCTTTCTAACTCATCTTCATCGACATCAAAGTGTCTAATTTGTAACATCTCTAAGCATTAGGTGTTTCATGTTTGTATCATATGCATAACATGTTTTATTGGCATATTGAAGTTGTATTTTGTGTTTACTTTGTGGTATGCTTCTGTATGGCTTGCACCTGGAATCAATTGTCAAAGACATTTATCAATTGGTTGATAATGACAGTGGCATTTGTTTGCTTTCTCACTTTAAAATGAAACCCTATATCTCCACCGTCACAATACCACCGCCATTTGGGTAATTTCTTGCTATGTTACAACGATGCAGGAATTTTGCAGATCAATTGAGATAAAAATGTTAGGGTTCGTATTTGGGGTCGGATCTTGATCAGAATCATAAGAAGCAAATGTTGGAAAATTTCGAGTAACAAAAGAAAATCGTACCTGAGAAGAACAAAATAAGAAAGTTGTACCTGAGAAGATGAACGACTGTACAATGAACTCTCAATCTATGAGACGCCATCCAAAGAACTCTCAAACCATCAGACGCCATCCATTGAACTCTCAGTCACCGTTGCCAGACCGACAGTCGGGTTGTAATTCACCGGTGATCTCAGTCACCGTTGCCGGAAGCGTGACCTGCCGTCCCACCCACTCTCTCTCGCATGTTCACTCTCTATTATCTGAGAGTGGCAAGTAGGAATAATTACAACCACCTACGACACAACAAAGTTCTGAAGCTTGTAACTGTAAATTGGGGAATGGGGATACAAGATGAAGAAGAGAAATCAAAGTTTTTTTTTTTGAAACACTCCCCAAGCATGGGGTACAAGTGATGATGCACATATAACTTGCTAATTTATATAGGTTTAAATAGTATAATAGGGGAGGATCAAATGAGATGAAATAATTAAATATCCTAGTTATAGATTAAGATGATGAATGATTATAAATGAATGTAGAAAGGTGTAAATAAAATAATCTTTTTATGTGTTTTCTTAATTGAAAAGGGTACTATGATAATGTTAGGGTGAAGGGAGTGGTTACCTATTCCAAATAGGTAAACTCCTAATTCACCCAATCATACATTGCCATATCAGTTCACCTAAATAAGTTACCTAATGCTCAAAAACGTTGACGATGGTTTACCTAATGGGGTTTAGGTAAACAACTTAAAAAAAAAGTAAAAATATGTGATTGGTTGAGAAGGAATGAACCCCACCACACACCCTTCTCCCCCCTCCCCCCTTTCCCTCCATCTCACCGAATCGATGAGTCTTCACCAAATTCTTCAACACCAATTAGTAAAGAGGTTGTTGGCGGTGGTTTACCGCATCGGTAAAGACGTTTACCGCGTGATACCGACCTCCACTCCGCTCACCCTTAGTGTAGGATTGCATTTATGTTAATTTGGTGGTTACATTATGTTATTAATTTGGTGGATATATTATCTTAACTAGTGTAAGAACATTTATGTTAATTTGGTTGTTACATTATGTTAGTTTTAGTGTAGGATTGCATCATGTTTCTACATAACTCAAAAAATAACGTTACTACACACCGCGTACATCAAATAGGATGATCCTACCCCTAGATGTTCCTACACAATCATATAATGTTCCTAAACACATTTTTAAGGCTTATGTTACTACACAAACAATTAGAGAAAGTTGAATTATATGTGATTAATGTGTTTTATGATTCTACACACTCCGTTAGGGCTGCAAACGAACCAAACGTTCGGCGAACAGTTTGTGAACTGTTCGGCGGGAAGTTTGTTTGTGTTCGTTCGTTTATTAAACAAACGAACACGAACAAGAAATTTCGTTCGTTTAGTTAAACGAACAAACAAGAACAAAGGTCATGTTTGTTCGTTTATGTTCGTGAACGTTCGGTAACGTGTTCGTTTGTGTTCGATACTTCATTAGTGTTTTTAGTTTTTATATTTATTTAAATACTTCAAAATTTCGACAAATTAAATATCTAATAAGTGTCGGTGTATTATATATTCTGTTCATGAATGATTGTCTGTGTTCCTTTGTTTCCATTTGTGTTCATGAACATTAGTTTGTGCTCATTTGTGTTCCTCAACGTTCGTTGCCTAAAATTAACAAACGAACACGAAAAAATTCATTTCCTTAACAAACGAACACAAACATAAAATCTCGTTCGATAAGTGTTCGCGAACGGTTCGCGAACACATATATTTCTTAACAAACGAACACGAACAAGATCTTGTTCGTGTTCGTTCGGTTCGTTTACAGCCCTACACTCCGTAGATATTCCTACACAAACATATAATATTCGTACAACCTTTTTTTAAGGGTTATGTTCCTACAGAAACAATTAGAGAAAGTTGAATTATATGTTTGTGTAGCAGGTAAGTCATAACGTAGGATGGTTAAATTAATTAATTTATATATCTTGATTTATTTTTAAGTTATAAAGTGAAAACCATGAATGAACTAATTTGAATAGCTAGATAACAGGAAGTTATTATATTAACTATATTGATACAATTACCTCATTACCCTTGTAAAAAAAGCACCCTTATTAGTTAAATTTTCTTCTTTTTCTTCTCAAGCTTTTTTTCTTCTCATTTGAACTTCCCACTAGTAGAATATGCATGTAAAACACACCCATCGACAGTCCACTCCAATTTCAATGAACATCTTTAGACTTTAGTTTTCCAACTCCAATCGGATATCAAGAGAGGCAGATAAGTGTCGTCCATATTATAAGTGGTGGAAAAAATGTAAAAACTGTTAAATATAACTATCCGCCAATAATGGTAATGTAGGACTAGCTCAGTTGATAAGGCTACTGCCTCTTAGTAAAAGGTTTTAGGTTCAATTCTAAGAGTGATAATTTGGTGCAATTTAGTAGTTAGTATGAGTTTGGGCTGCTCACGAGCCGATCCGAACCGAGCGGACCTTTGCTCGTGCTTGGCTCGTTTACAACCGAGCGGCATCCGAACGAGCATATTCAAGCGCGAAATTTTCCGAGCAAGCGGCGAGCGAGAAGCGAGCGACAAGTAATTTGGACAACCATAGATTTAGCATGTTTCATTCAATGTCTCCGCTATAGCGGTCACGACTAAGGTTCAACTGTCAGAGGATGACACTAAGATTGAGGTCGGATAGTCTGAGGATGAGGCTCTGGTTGAAGCAGGTGAGGTGATGAATATACAACAAAGAACAATTGTCGCATTGTGGCGTATGGTGAGAGCGAGAGGTGATTGCCGACTGACGATTGATGAGAGAAAGATGTCAAATATTGTCACCTCACGATTTAGAGTTTTAGTTTTAAATTTGGCGTTAAATTTTTTATTGGTTTGATTAGGCTAGTATGGATAAATATAATTGTATGTATGATTATAGTGGTCCAAATCTAATAGAGCGGTACATATATAAAATATGAATATACATGTAATTTGTGTGTGCATAGATTATTATATATGTAAAAAGTAATAAAAATTTATTCGAGCCAAACCGAGCCGAGCAGACCTTTGCTCATGCTTGGCTCATTTGCAAACTAAACCAAACCGAGCGAGCATATTCCGAGCATTTTCCGAGTGATCAGCAAGCGAGCGATGAGTGACGAACGATTAGAACAACCCTAGTATGAGTTGTGTACCATTAGCCTTTAAAAAAATTATCGGCCAATAATCCCTCGAACGCGTAGCCTACAATTTTTACGGATTAATTACATATGAACTAGTGGCAGACTTAGCTCTTTACGAGCCGTAGCACGGGCTACGGCTCAACTTCGTATCGGTAGTATATTTTTTTCGGTTTTGTACAAAGGATACCCCTAAACAACTACGAGGATACCCCTGAACAAATAAGTTCGTAAGCCCAAAAGTTGTTTAGCGTTTATATCTAGCCCAACGAAAAATACAAAAGTCGAAATCGGTTTATAATTGATAGGCAGGCCAATTCTTATTTAAAATTGTAAGCCCAAAACAGTTTAATTGATAAGGCAACTCAATTTTATTGATTAATAGCTAGCTCAATAGTCCAATACGTAATAATTTTGCAAACTTGAATGAAATAAGTAATCTTCACGTGTTATGGTTGAAACGGGAACACATAGTTAGGTAGCGTTTGGTATGCAGGAATGAGAGGTGGAATTGAATGGACCATTGAGACGGAATGAAGAAAATAGTGTTTGGTTGGTCGATGGAATGGAATCGCCCATTCCAAAATGCATTTCATTCCCTCAAAATCATTCCATCCTTCCCCCCTGTTTTTTTTCCATTCCATTCCCTCTTCACCTTCATTAACAACACCACAACTCACTACCTTTGCCACCACCCACCACCACTGTCATCCGCCGCCGTCACCCTCCTTCGCCGCCACCCGCCACCGCCGCCATCCGCCACCCGCCACCGCCGTTGCCGCCACCCACCTCCATCCCCGCCACCGCCGCCATCCACCATCGCCGTTGCCACCTCCGATCACCGCCACCACTCACCTTCGATCATCGCCGCCACCATCGTCGTTGCCACCTCCGATCACCGCCGCCGTCGCCACCCACCTCCGTCATCGCTATCAACCACCACCACCGCTACCACCTGCCACCAACGTCGCCACCGCTGCCACCCACCTTCACCGTCACCCACTACCACCACTGTTGTCACCACCCGTCGCCGTCTCCACTCGCCGCCGTCTCCACCCACCACCGCCGCCGCCGCTACAACTGCCACCTATCACCACCCACCATCGTCGCCCATCATTGACCACCGCCATCCGATTTTATTCCTTCCTTTTCTCGCATACCAAACAACAAAAGTAATGGTTCATTCCATTCTCACATGGTAACCAAACAAAACATGGAATGGTAATAATCAATTCCATTACCTCATCCATTCCATTACCTCATCCATTCCATTCCCCTATCCATTCCATTACCCCATACCAAACAGACCCTGACACTTTAGTTTATCGGGTAGTGAAGCTAGCTTTGCTTTTACCGGTTGCAACCGCAACCGTTGAAAGATGTTTTTCGAAATTGAAGCTTGTCAAGACGAATTTACGCAATCGAATAGGCCCGGAATTTTTGAACAATGCTATGGTTTGTGCGGTCGAAAATGATTTTTTTACATGAAGTAAAAGACGACGATGTGATGAAATGATTTCAAGCTATGAAAAAAGAAGAAGACAAATCTATTAGGTATTTGCTTTACTTTATTTATCTAATGTCGTTTTTTTTTAATATTGTATGGTTGCACGGTGAATTTTTTTTTAGGATACCACTGAGTTGATGTTCTAGTTCCGCCACTGATATGAACCACTTACTAGGGGAGGTTTTTTCTTTCCAAACTAATGTTGGTGGAAAAACTATTTACCAAAATTGTGTTCCTTGAAAACTATTTACCAAAATAGTGTTAAATGACAACATTTTAGATAGGGTTAAATGACAATTTCTCCCTTAACACTAGTTTAGGAAAAAAAAACTCCTTACTAAGGTAGGTCATTTGAGCAAACTGTAATGAATAGGAGGCAATACCGCCAACCTGACATGACCCTCCCGCTACTTATTGACTGTCTCTAGTATACTAGTTATAAGAATATTTTTGTAAATATAAATCAGATTTTGATTGTAATAAGATTTTTTAACTATAATATATATTTTTTCAAAAAGAACAAAAAAATAAAGAACATGTAATTCATTTATATAAATATAAAACATTTATCTATTTATTCTACTGATATCAGCCACAAACTTTCGTTGTTGATCTCTTGCTGAATATTCGTCGATGATCCATCAATGAAAGTTTCGCTGTTGTTGTTTGTCACGGCCCCCGGCCCGGTGTTATCCGGTCCAGAAACCGCGGGACAGAAACCTGTGGTAATTGTTATTTAATTTGGCAGCGGAAATGTTGCCAGGATCTTTTAAACTGAAAATATTTAATTATTTTATTTCACATATTTGGGATAAACCCCATAATTTACATTAAAGGAATTTTACGAGGAAATTCCCTGGTTTACAAAACATGTTTATTTATTTTACTGAGCCACCTCTTCAAGCTTTAGTGCTACGCGGCACTTTTTTTCCTTGGTTCACAGTAAGTCACCTGAAACATGTTTTAAAAAGATTTTATCAGCGGGGAAATACTGGCGAGTCACTCAATTTGTACAAAACAACACATTGTTATAATACACAGTATTAAGGCCGATTACAATGTTTCTATCAACCAATTACCCCAAATCGGTATTTGTCACTTGACTGTGTCTGTGACTATGGTCAGATCACCCATTGGCTAACCCGTTGTCCAATGGTGACAGGTATCAAGTAATGTATACAAAACCCCACATACCGGCAGTAATTGAAGATTACAAAGAGTTAATCCCTGTAATTATAACTTTGAAAACACACAGGGTTTTGGAAACAATTTGGTAAAAAGAGAATGACTCACATTGCAAATTTAGACGGGCAGAGTTCTGCCTACTGATTTTAGCCTGATAACCTAGTTAAATAACAATGCACACGAAACTAGGCCAGTAACTTAATACAACATTTACAATAAACTCACGAAATCAAAACCCTCACGACGAATGATAAAGTATAGCCCGGATTCGGGCAGCACTTAAACATCCATCGGATCGGTTTCAATCGATCAGACATTGTATCGTAGCAGTGATCGAGTTAATACCCTGTAATCGTAGCAGCGCCTTGACACCTTAATACTCATTTTAAGCAGAATTTGGACGTTTTGAAACTGAATTTTCGAACACAGAAGCAAGTCCCATGCACAGGCAATTTATAGCAACATTTTAGGTTTTACGCGGCACGCGTAAACCTTAACAAGATCTTACGCGGCCCGCGAGGGCCCCCTAGTCTACGTGTAGGGCTAGCGTGTCATAGGTAGGTTCGCCACGTGTGCGACACGTGGCCTAATGTAACAACCCGCACTTTTGTGCGTTGTTACTACTCGATATACTCGTTACGCCTAGCACTAGAGATTCGGATCATAATGTAACTATATCGTATATACCGCTATTCGAAGGATAATCGCATATTTTCGAAATACAATATTGCTATACTATACACTATTATCACAAACACTAACACTCACGGGGGCATAGAGTGAGGGCCTATTCTACCCTCCTCAGTGGCCGTGATGTGTCGAACGTAAACAACTAACGCTAACAAGGACTCTCGGGTGAGGGCCTATTCTACCCTCCTCAGTGGCCGTGATGTGTCGAACGTAAACAACTATCGAAAACGGAGAAATCCATCGCGTCGGAGTGGCCATCCGGACGGATGGGCTATCCGGACGGATAGCAATCCGCACGGATGGGCCATCCGGACCAGTCACTCCCTTCAGCCTCATTTTGCCTATAAATAGCCTGCCACACCGCTGTTCAAGTGATGTGACAGCTCCCACTCGACCAAACACGCTCTAGGACCCTTTTCTCTCGATTTTCTCGCGATTCCGGTAAGATTTCAACCTAAAACTTGTACTTCTACAATCTACACTCAATTCTACATCATCCTATCTTCTAAAACTCAAATTCTAACCGTGAAATCTACTGATTTGAGGTGTTTTAAGGTGATGTCACCAAGAGTTCATATGAACTTCAAGTTGTGACCTCATCCCACTCTAAACAACTCAGATCTGGGTGATTTCCACATGTTTTGATAACAAATCTCACCCAAATCTATGTACCTAACCAAGGCACGGTGCGATTTCGAGCTAAACATGGGAAACCGCCAAGAACGGCCAGATTTGATGGAACGGGGTGATTCCCGACCATTAGAGCGGGTCGGAACTGATGGAATTTCAAGTGTTAGTACGAAATTACACTGTCCCGGTAACTCCGCATGTATTCCTTCCGTTAAACACTCAGAAACATTGTTCAGAATGCGAAACAGACGTGTCATCCGCATGGATAACATGTCATTCGCACGGATGAGCACCATACGACTGGACCAACTCATCAATCAAACGAATGACCATCCGACCGGATTTCCATCCGATCAGATAGTCACTAAGCACGCATCATCCAAACGAATGGCCATCCGGCCAGATTGCCATCCGACCGGATAGTCACTGAACCTTATCACTTCAAACGAATGGCCATCCGGCCGGATTGCCATCCGACCGAATGGTCAATAGTCGCCTGTTTCAACCGCCACCGTTTAACGCACTCTCATTCGATCAGGCTAACTCAGACGCAACCCGAATCAATCTGTGTTTACTTACCGATTACGCACGGTGAGTATACTTGAACCCTTTTTAATCGAATTTTGGGTGTAACATATGTTTCTAACAAATGGAACTTATCAAACGAATTATTCAATCAATCGAATTATCACTTGCGAATAACTGTTATGCATAGATATACGTGATGCTAGTTGCATATGTGCTAGGGCTTATACTCGCGACGTCCCACCATGACTAGTATAGTACTATTGTGCCCGACGGGGTCTAGTTTGCCATCGCATATTCGAGCATCGAGGACTTAGTTGGTAGTATCAGCTTTGTGAGTATATATGTCGAGTGTTGCGTTCTTGCATATGGAAATTCGCTACACTTTTATCTATTATGCTACTTATCAAACCTGTATACTCGCCAATACTTTTGTATTGACAAATATTTTAACGTATGTTGCAGGTTAGATTGCAGACTAAACCAAATCAAGCTAGGAGGTCTAGAAACTCGACTAAAATCTAGGTTGTCGGATTTGCATTGTTCGAGAGGACAAAGAAATCTGTGATAACTTATGTGATTGTATTATTTGTTAGTATGGGATAACGAATGTATTAAATATTATCGCAATGTAGTTGTTATGGATTCTCTTGAACAATCTGATTCGCCTAGTGCCGCGCCCCGATGATTCCGTCATCGGTTGGGGTGTGACAGATTGGTATCAGAGCCATAACTATAGGGAATTAGGCCAGACTCGACCTAGTCCGGGTCGATGTCTTAGAAATTGACCTAGTCTATAGTCTAAGTACCAACAGGCCGACTCGTGCGAACCCAGTAGGGTTTGCATTGGGCTACTTGATACTCTCGTTCGAAATTGCTAAAAGCTACAACTTTGTGTGAACACCGCGTACTACAGCTTCACACAAAGAAGCCTTTCCTAAGGCTGGAATACTACTAGCCTTTCCTAAGGCTGACACAATACACGTGTTTCGAAAATACTCGCATAACAAAACCGAGTGATCCAGTCGAGATCAGGTGTGAAAACCAAGAACTCTCAACGAGATCGCTCACTCAGCGCATTTTTCTAGCACGAGAACCTTTCATCGAGTTAGGAGTGACATCCACATCTCGACGAAAGTCTCCATTTCGAAATCTAGTGGAACTCGCGAATTTATTCGAAGAGCATAACCACAAATAGGAACGAAACTATTAAGTCAGGGGTGAAACCCGTACCTTAATAAGCCGTTCCACTCTCTAAATTGGTTTTCAAAAGCTCTCACCAAGGACTCGACTATCATGATAACTCGAGCCACGTGATGACTAGGAAGACGAATGCCATGAGCTGCATCCCAGTGGAAGCACGGAGTCTTCTAGGTCAACGCACGCGCACGAACTTGTTAAATATAGTTGGGTCACCTTGGGTAGTCGACGCCTAAACACCCAAGGCACTCTATCATACGACCCGCCAATCTTACAACTGGTTGGAAACTTATTTACGTTTTGAAACTTTACGCTTTATCGATTTCTCGATTTAACGATTTTCACTCCCTACTTTATAAACGCACAATTCGCACAGCCATCTCAATCTAAAATGAAACCCGAATGTTCGCAACAAAACTAATGCATAATCTATCGCCTTCGCTGTCGTTTTCTCACCTCAACGCGTCCTCGCATATTCTAAACCGACCTGTATGTGTATGAATACAAATTACAGTTATATAAATACCTATATGTACGTATAAACCAACAAGTCATTGTGTGAAAACTTAGGAACTTGTGTCTCCTATGTGATTCGTATTACTACTATACTATCGCATCAAGTTTTGAACGCGCTCAATCGCATCGCAAAACTCAAAAATCATTATGATAGAATCTCACTCCAAGTCTCTTCCTGTCTAGATGCCTTCCAACAACTCTACCTCGAGACGAGTAGCTAGGAGGAGAGCCAAATGAAGTGCCAATAAGAGGATTGCATCACTTGTGACCAAAGAAGTGGTAAAGCTTATTCCTCGAATTTCCGCTCAAGTGCACTCTCTCAGCAACTCTCGAGCCTCGGAAGACTCCAAGACGGAAGCGCCGCAATCTACTTTTCTTTACAAGCACTTCAAAGCCTGTGACCCGATGGAATTCACGGGTGAGGGAGGTGTGACTCAACTACTCCAGTGGTTCGATTCTATCGAAGTTACCCTTCGTCAAAGTGGGTGCCCCGATAGTTTCCGTACTACTTGCGCTATTGGAGTGTTTCAATCGCGAGCCCTTGACTGGTGGACCGCCGAACGTAACAAACGTGGGATCTCTGCAGCTTACGCTCTCTCTTGGGATGAGCTGAAGGAGCTCATGAAGAAAGAGTACTGTCCCCCTTATGAAATCCAGAAGCTAGAAGACGAATTTTGGGAAATCAAGCAAACAAAAGGTGACAATGCTGGCTACACCGCAAGGTTTAAACAGCTTAGCATAATCTGCCCAGGCCAGGTCAACACTTCGGAAAAGGCCATCGCGAAGTACATTCGTGGCTTGCCTGAGTGTGTGGGTGATTTTGTCGAAGCTGCAAGACCTGCTACCATCGAAGAAGCCTATCGCTTAGCCGCAGAAATCAACAACAAACGACTCGTGGAAGGGTTTTTCTCCAAGAATCCTGTCAAGCAAGCTTATCAGGCAATCGACATTAATCCTTCAGAGGATCCTAACAACGGGTCTTCTGATGAATCTACTGACGATCCCTCGGACAAATCTGCTAACGATTCCTCTGACGGATCTACCGGAGATTCTTCTAATGACTCTGCCGACGATTCTTCCAACGACTCGGTCAAAGATTCTGCAAGTGGGTCCTCAGACGAATCCTCCAACGACGACACCTCTTCGCAGGACACCGACGAACCCAGCCGCAAACGAAAGATTTCAAGCCCGAGCTCATCAACAACCGAACTGCTGCAACCGGAACCTCTTCGAGCAGTTCTGATATTTCCAAAACGAGCCTACACTGGAGCTCATCTTCAGTGTTACTCGTGTACCTATCATCATCCAGTTGGGGCTGACTGTCGCTATTGTAGTAACTGCAACCGTTACGGTCACTTCACTCGCAACTGCCGCATCGAACCGTGAACCTGAGTACAACAACAACGGCTCCAGCAAAAGTCTTCAGCATCAAACATCTAGCAAGCGTAGGATAAAGTTGTAATGATACAATTTTCGACGTTAATTTCTAAGTTTTGAACCTACTCTATTACTCAATGTTGCCACTATGCGTAACATTAACTCTCGTCTTCGTTTTCTCTATCACACTCTAGTCGTCGCGTTTAGACTAGATTCACACACATACTATATACTATATCACGAAATAATGTGTTTTACCCTCACTACACTCTCAGAACGAGGTACGATAAACGTGCAAGGAACGACTAATCGCGGGTGCACACGGGATTATTTGGTTCAGTGCACGGAGATCGTAGTAAATTCTAAAGGTGCCATAAGCGTTTCGATGAAGTGTGACACCAAGCCACGGGATCTAAGTAGTAGGGGTCAAGCAAGGTGTGCTTTATCATACTACCGAAGTTCCGTGAAGAAAGTGCCACGTGGAGTTGAACGTTATTAGACCTATTATACTATTGTGACTATTTTCAACACACTACACTCAATCGCAAGGCGTAACAAACCGTATCATCGCAAGACTTGTCGTAAGTCTGCAAACACAATGCAATCACCTCATCGATGGACTCTGGGGAGTCTACATCGCAGGACAATTGCATTAACGCAAGACTGGTCGTAAGTCTATTGCAATGAATCTCACCAAGTACATAAACGCTCACGATATTGTCGGGTGAGGACCTATTCTACCCTCCTCGATAACCGTGATGCGTCGCAACGTAACGTTAAGCTTATTCGAAACAAAACTAGACTAATCGCAATCGCTTGTCATGTGTATCTCGCAATCTTTATCACTTATTATGTGAACCTATATCGCTTGCTGTGTATCAATCTATCGTTGTCGCCTGGCGTTATCTGTGGTGTTCGTGTTAAGTTAGCACACATGACCTCGCTTCACGAGAGGGAGCTCATATGGTTAAAGCAAGGTGTTTTAGTCATATAGGCGGCCTTTCGTGGAAAAAGGCCATGTGGGGTCTGATATGAGTTAACCTCTGTGGTGTAAATCAATCGAATCGAACCGCATAAATCGCGTATACCTCCATCGCTTGCAACGCAACAGCTGTCGCTCATCGTAACTCGATCATCATCGCCGTCATGGTTGGTGTTGCGGTATTCGCTAAACCACCTAATCGCTTATCGCCTATTGTGTAAAGTCTACCGCTTATTCGTGTATCGCGTACCATTTATCGCTCGCTTGGTGTTCATTACAGTCTGTGTGGTATTAGTACACATGACACCGCTTCACGAGGCAAAACTAACCTGGTTAAACATGGTGTTTCGCCATGTTAGCAAACTCTCGTGGGAACGTGCCATGTGGGTTTAATGTGGGATCTAATCGAAAACGCGCTATTCGCTTATCGCTCGACGCCTACCCAGACACGACACATAAACGTTTTGTGTCATCAGGCTACTCTTGCACGCTGTCGTAGCTACGTTCGCAATTCGACTCGCCAGTTTAACCTATTCGATTCTATCTTCAACTTGGTCCGACTTCCTATCGATTTGACCGAGGTAGCGAAATTCTATCTGTGTCATATCGGCCTACATGACACCGCCTCACGAAACGGAAGTGATATGGAGAAACATGGTGGATACGCCGTTGGTACTTCCTATATATAAGTGTTTTAACCATATTACCAAACTTTCGTTAGAAAGTGCCAGGTGGGGCTCGATGATAATTAACTTTTTTTAAACTATTAGAAACTAATTTTTTTTAAAAAACTTTATTAAAACCATTGGACAAGTGAAATTTCCTCGCAATGTGGAGGTGACATCGAATCAGCTTAACTCCATGCCCAAGGGAAGCCTCATAAGTCCAGTTTGTCTTTAAAAACTTTCGCAATATCAAAACAAAATTTTTCTTAAGACGTTGGGTCGACATCGAGTTTAGCATTGAACCCCGGCCCTAGGAGAGTTTCCGTAACCCCAGTTTCATTTTCGAATTCCTTAAAATGTTTGAAACCTAAACTTTCTTGCAACGTTGGTTAACAATCGACTCAGTTAACCCTACGTTATGAGAAACCTTTCAAAGTTCTTTAAAATTTCAATCGCAACGAACTTACGAATTCTACGCAACACAAGGTACTTTGGAACGCCAACTCGTGGGATATTACTTTCGTCTTTACGTCGCTTCTCGCTATCGCAATCGATTCCCCTTATTCGAAGCACTCTCGCTTGTCAACTCTTCCCCGATTCACTCGTTGTATCGCTACTTATCCAGGATCAACTCTCAAAGGTCTACCTATTGGATTAATTTCGGGACGAAATTTCCTAAAGTAGGGGAGACTGTAACAACCCGCACTTTTGTGCGTTGTTACTACTCGATATACTCGTTACGCCTACCACCAGAGATTCGGATCATAATGTAACTATATCGTATATACCGCTATTCGAAGGATAATCGCATATTTTTGAAATTCAATATTGCTATACTATACACTATTATCACAAACACTAACACTCACGAGGGCATAGAGTGAGGGCCTATTCTACCCTTCTCAGTGGCCGTGATGTGTCGAACGTAAACAACTAACGCTAACAAGGACTCTCGGGTGAGTGCTATAGCTCCAGTCGTCGTGACGATGATGACAAAACGAGTGAGTGGTATCCCGTCAGTCGTTGTGGCACAATTCTCAATAACGTTCACGATGATATCAAGAAAGGACCTATACTACCCTCCTTGATGGCCGTGAAACGTCGCTTATAATCGCACACTCGAAACGAAAACCGATTGTTAACTATCGAAACTTTGAATTATGGATACGTAAATACGACCTCTAGTGATATATATACATATATAATAATAATATAAGTTTACTATGGAAAAGCGCGTACTTCGAAAACTATCGAAAACGGAGAAATCCATCGCGTCGGAGTGGCCATCCGGACGGATGGGCTATCCGGACGGATAACAATCCGCACGGATGGGCCATCCGGACCAGTCACTCCCTTCAGCCTCATTTTGCCTATAAATAGCCTGCCACACCGCTGTTCAAGTGATGTGACAGCTCCCACTCGACCAAACACGCTCTAGGACCCTTTTCTCTCGATTTCCTCGCGATTCCGGTAAGATTTCAACCTAAAACTTGTACTTCTACAATCTACACTCAATTCTACATCATCCTATCTTCTAAAACTCAAATTCTAACCGTGAAATCTACTGATTTGAGGTGTTTTAAGGTGATGTCACCAAGAGTTCATATGAACTTCAAGTTGTGACCTCATCCCACTCTAAACAACTCAGATCTGGGTGATTTCCACATGTTTTGATAACAAATCTCACCCAAATCTATGTACCTAACCAAGGCACGGTGCGATTTCGAGCTAAACATGGGAAACCGTCAAGAACGGCCAGATTTGATGGAACGGGGTGATTCCCGACCATTAGAGCGGGTCGGAACTGATGGAATTTCAAGTGTTAGTACGAAATTACACTGTCCCGGTAACTCCGCATGTATTCCTTCCGTTAAACACTCAGAAACAGTGTTCAGAATGCGAAACAGACGTGTCATCCGCACGAATCACCTGCCATCCGGACGGATAACATGTCGTCCGCACGGATAACATGTCATCCGCACGGATAACATGTCATCCGCACGGATGAGCACCATACGACTGGACCAACTCATCAATCAAACGAATGACCATCCGACCGGATTTCCATCCGATCGGATAGTCACTAAGCACGCATCATCCAAACGAATGGCCATCCGGCCGGATTGCCATCCGACCGGATAGTCACTGAACCATATCACTTCAAACAAATGGCCAGCCGGCCGGATTGCCATCCGACCGAATGGTCAATAGTCACATGTTTCAACCGCCACCGTTTAACGCACTCTCATTCGATCAGGCTAACTCAGACGCAACCCGAATCAAGCTGTGTTTACTTACCGATTACGCACGGTGAGTATACTTGAACCCTTTTTAATCGAATTTTGGGTGTAACATACGTTTCTAACAAATCGAACTTATCAAACGAATTATTCAATCAATCGAATTATCACTTGCGAATAACTGTTATGCATAGATATACGTGATGCTAGTTGCATATGTGCTAGGGCTTATACTCGCGACGTCCCACCATGACTAGTATAGTACTATTGCGCCCGACGGGGTCTAGTTTGCCATCGCATATTCGAGCATCGAGGACTTAGTTGGTAGTATCAGCTTTGTGAGTATATATGTCGAGTGTTGCGTTCTTGCATATGGAAATTCGTTACACTTTTATCTATTATGCTACTTATCAAACCTGTATACTCGCCAATACTTTTGTATTGACAAATATTTTAACGTATGTTGCAGGTTAGATTGCAGACTAAACCAAATCAAGCTAGGAGGTCTAGAAACTCGACTAAAATCTAGGTTGTCGGATTTGCATTGTTCGAGAGGAAAAAGAAATCTGTGATAACTTATGTGATTGTATTATTTGTTAGTATGGGATAACGAATGTATTAAATATTATCGCAATGTAGTTGTTATGGATTCTCTTGAGCAATCTGATTCGCCTAGTGCCGCGCCCCGATGATTCCGCCATCGGTTGGGGTGTGACACCTAAGCGCTTATCCGGAGAATTTTAAGTTGTCGCGGCCCGCGTAGCCTTTCCTTATGGCTTACGCGGCCCGCGTGGAAACCAAATTTCTTAATTTCTTGATTTTCATGAATATTAGGGTTTCAGGGGTCCGGGTTTTCACTTACGGGTCGTTTATGGACATTTTTGCAGGTCCTTACATCCTCCCCACCTTATTTAAAATCTCGTCCTCGAGATTTACTGAAATAAGTGAGGATACTTTTGCTTCATTTCTGATTCCAGCTCCCAGGTGTACTCAGGTCCTCTTTTTGAATCTCACTTGACCTTGACCAGTACTAGTCTTTTGTGTTTGAGTAATTTGACCTTTCTGCCTTCTATTTGGAGTGGTTTCTCAATAAATTTTAGCTTTTCATTTACCTCTATATCTTGAAGAGGTACTACCAGGGATTCGTCAGATAAACTTTTCTTGAGGTTGGATACATGAAATACGTCGTGTACTCCAGCTAGTTCTTCTGGTAGTTGTAGGCGATAGATGACTGGTCCTATGCGTTGGATTATTGGGAATGGTCCTATGTACCTGGGACTTAGCTTTCCTTTCTTTCCGAACCAAACTACTCCTTTCCAAGGAGAAACTTTTAAGGGTACTGTCACACCCCCAAAATCCACCTGCGGAGTATCACCGCTTGGAGGCGTGACTGACTAGGATCAAGCCACCAATCATATTGAACAACAAAGTAAAGTAACCAAAAGTTCAACCACATGATATAATTGGTGTCCAAAAGCAATGTAATAAGTCTAAGTTATCAGCGGAAGCCAAAAGGTTCAAAACCCAAATAGAGTATTTAAGTTCAAATATTTCAATGTTTCACATGGCACACAAATGTCCATGTCCCACAACGACTCTTCCCCATGCAAGCTCCAGCTAAGTACCTATTGACCTGCAAAGCATGTAGTAAGGAGCCAACAACAAACTTTGCAAACGAGTACTAGGTTAAGTCGAGTAGAAACCTTGGAAACTCGGGTTGTCACAAGTACTTTTGTTTCATTTTATCTTTGCATTCCCAGGTGAACTCTGGGCCACGACGTGAGTTCCAACGAACTCGAACAAGAGGTATTCTAGTGAGCTTGAGGACCTTAACATCCCGGTCCATGATTTCAACTGGTTCCTCGATGAATCGTAACTGTTCGTCGATAGTGAGCTCCTTCAAAGGAACTACGAGGGTCTCATCTGACAGACACTTCTTCAGATTCGACACGTGGAAAACGTTGTGAACTGCACTGAGTTCTGTTGGTAGGTTCAGTTTGTAGGCCACCTTGCCTATTTTCTCGATGATTTCAAAAGGTCCGACGTATCGTGGGTTAAGCTTGCCTCGTTTACCAAAACGAACCACACCCTTCCAGGGTGAAACTTTGAGTAGCACTCGCTCCCCAACCTGGAGCTCGAGTGGTTTCCTGCCCTTATCGGCGTAGCTTTTCTGACGGTCACGAGCTGCCGCCATTCATTGTCGTATCTGAGCAATTCTTTCTGTTGTGTCTACCACAAGTTCTGGGCCAGTGATCTGACTATCCCCCACCTCTGCCCAACAAAGAGGTGATCGGCATTTACGCCCGTACAATGCCTCAAACGGAGTAGCTTTAATGCTGGTGTGGTAGCTGTTATTGTACGAAAATTCCACAAGTGGAAGATGCTTTTCCCAGCCGTTGCCAAAGTCAATTACACATGCCCTAAGCATGTCTTCAAGGGTCTGGATGGTGCGTTCAGACTGCCCATCCGTTTGCGGGTGATAAGCTGTGCTCATATCTAAACGTGAGCCAAAGGACTTATGCATTGCTTGCCACAGTTCTGAAGTAAAACGTGCATCACGATCCGAGATAATAGAGGTGGGAACCCCGTGCCTCGAGACAACTTCCTTAAGGTATACGTCTGCTAGAGTGGAGAACTTATCCGTTTCCTTGATAGCCAAGAAGTGTGCAGACTTTGTGAGTCGATCCACGATCACCCAAATAGTATCGTTACCACGCTGAGATCTAGGCAGGCCAGTAACAAAATCCATGGAAATTTGTTCCCATTTCCATTGTGGTATCTCAGGTTGTTGGAGTAGGCCTGAAGGTTTCTGGTATTCGACTTTGACTCTCGCACAAGTCAAACACTTGCTGACGTAAGTTGCTATGTGGGCCTTCATGCTAGGCCACCAGTATGTAGTTCTGAGGTCGTGGTACATCTTATCCGAACCAGGATGTACTGAGTAGCGAGACTTGTGTGCCTCATCCATCACAAGCTCTCGTAGGTTGCCATAGTGTGGGGCCTAAATGCGTCCTGTTACGTAGTAAGCACCGTCTTCCTTTTGTTCTAATCGTTTCCTTGAGCCGCGTAGGGCTTCAGCCCTGATGTTTTCTGGTTTTAATGCTTCTACCTGAGCGTCTCGTATCTGTGCAGGAAGACTAGATTGAATAGTGAGTTGTAAAGCTCGTACACGCTTAGGCGTAGTGTCCTTTCGACTGAGGGCGTCAGCCACAACATTGGCTTTTCCTGGGTGGTACTTGATCGAGCATTCGTAGTCATTCAGTAGCTCGACCCATCGCCGTTGTCGCATATTCAGTTCCTTCTGTTTGAAGATATGCTCGAGACTCCTGTGATCAGTGTAGATCGCGCACTTGGTACCGTACAGGTAATGTCTCCATATCTTAAGTGCAAAGACAACAGCTCCCAGCTCTAAATCGTGCGTAGTGTAGTTCCTTTCATGAACTTTGAGTTGGCGTGAGGCATATGCAATAACTTTATCCCGTTGCATCAATACACAACCAAGACCCTGAATTGTTGCGTCGCAGTAAACCACAAAGTCGTCTGTGCCCTCTGGCAATGAAAGAATAGGTGCACTGCAAAGTCTATCCTTTAAGTGCTGAAATGCTAGTTCCTGTGCATTTCCCCATCGATAAACAACGCCTTTCTGCGTTAGTGAGGTGAGAGGCTGTGCAATCTTGGAAAAATCCTTAATGAACCTCCTGTAGTAACCTGCCAAACCCAAGAATTGACGAATTTCCGTTGGTGTACGAGGTGCAGGCCAGTTCTTAACCGAGTCTACCTTGGATGGATCAACGTGAATCCCATCCTTGTTTACCACATGGCCTAGGAAATGGACTTCACGAAGCCAGAAGTCGCATTTCGAGAACTTTGCGTAAAGCTGTTCTGTTCGAAGGAGTTCCAAAATAAGTCGTAGATGCTGCTCGTGTTCCTCCTGACTCTTAGAATAGATCAGGATGTCGTCGATGAAAACAATAACGAACTTGTCAAGATAAGGTTTGCACACTCTGTTCGTAAGGTCAATGAAGACTGCCGGTGCGTTTGTTAATCCGAATGGCATGACCAGAAACTCGTAATGGCCGTAGCGTGTTCTGAATGCTGTTTTGGAGACGTCCTCGTCCCGGACTCTCAGTTGATGATATCCCGATCTCAAGTCAATCTTTGTATAGAAGCTCGACCCTTGCAGCTGGTCAAATAGGTCATCAATACGTGGAAGAGGATAGCGATTCTTCACAGTCACCTTGTTGAGTTCTCGATAGTCGATACATATCCTGAGGGTACCGTCTTTCTTCTTCACGAATAGCACTGGAGCTCCCCATGGCGAAGAGCTAGGATGAATAAAACCCTTATTCAAAAGTTCTTATAGTTGCGTGGACAGTTCTTCCAATTCTGATGGAGCTAGGCGATAAGGTGCACGAGCTATAGGTGCTGCTCCAGGAGTTAGCTCGATTTGAAACTCGACTTGTCTATGAGGCGGAAGGCCAGGTAATTCCTCAGGGAATACCTCAGGATAGTCACGTACGATTGGAAAATCTTCTATCTTCTTCTCTTTCTTCGAGGTGTCCGTAATGAGAGCCAAAATAGCAGTGTGGCCCTTTCGTAAACACTTCTGGGCCTTAAGGAAGGAGATGATGCTCACAAAAACACCACTCTTATCGCCACAAATCATAAGAGGTTCATCACCTGAACGAGGAATACGGACAATCTTTTCGTTGCAAAGAATCTCTGCTTGGTGTTGGGATAACCAGTCCATCCCAATGACAACGTCGAAACTACCCAATACGATAGGAAGGAGGTTGATAGAGAAAGTGTGACCAGCAAGAACAAGATTACAACCCTTGACTATATGTGTAACCTCTAAACTTTTACCATTAGCTAACTCTACAGTGTGCTTGGTGTTCAATAGTGTTGGGGTACGCTTATGCATTTGGCTAACTTTTAAGGACACGTAGCTAGTATCGGCACCCGAATCAAATAAAACCGTAACGTAAAAGTCGTCGAGAAGGAACTTACCCGTCACAACATTGGGATCGTTCCTCGCTTCACCTTGGCCAATAACGAATACACGACCCCTTGCACCATTGCCGTTGTTACCCCCGTTGTTTCCATTCCCCTGGTTGTTGTTATTGTTGTTGTTGTTCTGGTCCCGGTTCAGTTGGGGACAATCTCTCTTGAAATGGCCTTCAGCTCCACACTGAAAGCACCCTTTGTTGTTAACTTGCTGCTGCTGCTGCTGGCGCTGATTCTATGAGGCTTGTTGTCGCTGATGATTCTGGTTTGCGGGGTATAAACTTCTGCAATCCTTTGCAGCGTGACCTGGCTTGTTGCACTGATGACAGTTACTCCTGGTGCATGGCCCGCTGTGGTGTAGGTTACAGCGATTGCATTTGGGGTGATTTCCCCTGTACCCACCATGACTTTGACTACCAGATGATTGCTGACTAGGGCTCTTGTAGTCGTCAGTCCTTCTCTGCTGAGACTGAGATTGAACAGAAGTCGAACCCTTGCTTGAAGCTCCATCCCATTTCCGTTTGTTGTCAGTAGGAGCAACCGAAGTAGCTGTAGCACTTATGCGCTTTGGTAACCTGTTCTGTTCCACCGCCTGATCAGTGAGACGATGAGCCAATTGAACAACTTGCTAAATGGTGGCGAGGTTAGCCAAAGTCACATGACTTTGGATCTATGGCACTAAGCCCTTAAGGTATAGTTCAATGCGTTTGATGGGAGGATCCACCATTGTAGGACATAGAATAGCAAGCTCATTCGATCTTTTCGTGTATGCTTCAATTTCCGACCCCGTCATCTTGAGGTTGAAGAACTCGACTTCCAGTTTGTGAATTTCATCACGATTGCAATACTCCTCTTTGATCATTTCCTTAAAGTTGTTCCATGGGGTGGTGTTAGCAGCAACCAACCCCAGCATTTGAACCTGAGCGTTCCACCACGTGAGCGCTAAACCCTCGAGAGTACCGGTAGCATACTTCACCCTGCGTGCCTCAGGGCATTCACATATCTCGAAAACAGATTCGAGCTTTTCAAACCAGTGGAGGAGTCCAACGGCCCCTTCAGTGCCACTGAAAGTACTGGGACGACAGTCCATAAAGGTCTTGAAAGTACACACAGGAGGCTGAGCGTGTTGACCTGTCGTGTGCGCAAGAGTAAACAAAATTTAGCACAAGTGTTGGTTTACGAGAGTAGGATCTAAAGATCCTAGAGTAAGTTGTGATGGCAGGTTATACCTCCTGCCTGGGCTGCTGCGAGTGCTGCAGTAACTTGTTCAGTGATCAAAGCCGCCAACTGGGCTTGAGTTAGGTTAACGCGTCCACACATGATCTTCATATCAAAGGAAAACATGAGTGAGAGAGGTTCGCGAAAGTGCGATGACAGAAGAGAGTAAGCACACATGTGTTTTCAATCAATAGTTATTACGTTCATCTAAGCATACCATGAGCAAGGTTCTATGTAATCTAGCAAGTAGGCAATGTAAACATAATTCATATCACCTAGAATGTCGAGTCTTGCACGTGGAGCGAAGCGTCGTTGTGGATCGTTGAGCACTGTTCAGGTTATAGTCTGGTTTTATCAAAAACTTTTTCCCTTATTAAAACCAAGTTCAGTATAACCAATGGCTCTGATACCAATCTGTCACACCCCCAAAATCCACCTGCGGAGTATCACCGCTTGGAGGCGTGACTGACCAGGATCAAGCCACTAATCATATTGAACAACAAAGTAAAGTAATAAAAAGTTCAACCACATGATATAATTGGTGTCCAAAAGCAATGTAATAAGTCTAAGTTATCAGCGGAAGCCAAAAGGTTCAAAACCCAAATAGAGTATTTAAGTTCAAATATTTCAATGTTTCACACGGCACACAAATGTCCATGTCCCACAACGACTCTTCCCCATGCAAGCTCCAGCTAAGTACCTATTGACCTGCAAAGCATGTAGTAACGAGTCAACAACAAACTTGAGCGAGTTCACAGTTGGGTGTTCAGTTTAAGTTGTTCCAAAAACAGTTCCTTTAACTGGCATCCCTGCCGTGGGGGTTACCCCATAGTTGAAAACGTGTTTTGTTTATTCCCGTTTACTCTGGCAATCCAGCCGTGGGGGCTACCCCATGTTTAGTTATCTGGCTTTTCAGCCGTGGGGGCTACCCCATGTATGTACTACTAGACTCGTTACCATATCGATTGCTGACTGTAGTCATGTTTATGTGCCCTGAACTGTGAATGTCTATCATCATTGACGTGCCCAGATCCATTAGTTCACGCCCGTCCTCTGCGGCACGATGTGAGGCTTGTCAGACCTAAATAGCGCTATCTAACTAATGACCTGCTCGCCATTGGCCCGGCGATTAAGTCGATATAAAAATGAGGGACTTCGTGATAGAGTTTTGGTCTAGTAAAAGTTAACTGTCCATGAGGACGAGGAATTACATTCCTGAACCAGTACTGTCCTACCCAAGAAAGGACGAGGAATCCATGTTCCTTAACCCCATTCCCAACCCCTGGAAATCCCATGCTTTGTAGAAAGTGTGAACTCACCTTGGTTTGCTCGGTATGCTAAACTATGTGCTCGCAAACAATCAATCAATCAATCAAGACCTAAGGTAATGCATTTACACACAGTCAGTTCATGTTGGTCAAGTCTCACATACAATCTATGTCACAAAGTGCTTGGCAGTTAATCTCATGTATCACGTAAGCAGTAAGTCAATATCATGCAATTCACACAATTTAATGTAGTTAACCAATAACACACTTTAACAGGGTTAGCAAATTTAACTGGATTAACATATACCAACAAGGTTACACATTTAACAAAGTTAACATCTAACAGTACTAGTAAACTAACTGTGTTACGTGCTTAACTTAACTGAGTTAAATTGTTTAACAGAGTTAGCACACCTAACAGGAATAATAACTAATAAAGTTAATCAACCAACTAAGTTAACAGAGTCATTACTTTACAGGTTTACCAAACTAACCGAGTTAATTAACAAACTAATAGAATTAGTTACTTAACAGAGTTATCAACTAACTGAATTAATAACTAACCGAGTTAACAAAGTAAAAGATCATTAGACGAAAACCCCCTTCTTTTGTGGCGAAAACACCTTGGACGAAAACCCAAGGGTTTTCGTCGGACTCAATGCTTGGCGAAAACACTTTGTGTTTTCGTTGGGACTTCACCAATATCATTAACAGTTACACAAATCTCAGAATTCATCTAACAATCATTCAGTTCGAACCACTCATGGAAACATTCAATCATTATATCATCATTCGATCGTCAACAGTCATAAGTAAGTTATTGGAATCATCAAGTAAGTAACATTAGCATTTTCCTTGTCCACACATCTAACCTATCGTCAATTATCAATGATAAACCACCACCCCTGACATCATCATTATGCACCCCCACATGGAATTAAAATCATTGTGCACTTTTGACAAAATTGACAATGTGATTGGGATGTGTACCATGTTAGATGAGATCAACAATTCCTAAAACACATGGCTGCCATTGACTTTTAGAATGTGCACAAAGTTTGATGAGCTCACATGGTTGCCATTTATTAATGTCAAGATCATCCGATTCTTATCACAACACTTATTATTTAACATGCACAATCAGCCATATACTCATTAATATGCCAACCATCAATCCAACAACATCATAATGTTTATCATTCATCAGAAGTTCTAATCTATGCATACATCAACTGACAAATACAATTACTTTATTTCAAGAATTAACGAGCACCATTAACAACATTCGCAAAGATCTAAACATTTGTTCATCCATCAGATCATATAATCATAACACCTCGTAATAGCAGTCAATATATAATACCACAAACAATTCATGCTGATTTCGAACAAACATTTATCAATAGTAGATTACTAACCTAATCAAAGAAGACACTAAATCAATCGATGAGTGAAACTCGAATACTCACGTCTGCCGTTCGGTTTCAAGGAGAGCGAGAGAGAATGTGAGAGGTGGTTAGGGTTTCTGTAAGTTATCGACTTCATGCACGGTTTAAAACCAAACCCTTATCCGATCGCTACTAGGCCGAAGCCCATATATTGTTTTCGTTGGCCCCTTAATTGACGAAAACACTTAGTGTTTTCGTGAGAGGTGTGTTTTCATGAGGTGTGTGTGGGTGTTTTCGGCTATAGCTCATAATTATGCAAACACAACATTCATACTAAGCATGTTATTATTAACACAACAATCTATATACAAACACACTTATGATGCACCCAAAAAATAAATATAATCACAACACTTTGCAAACGAGTACTAGGTTAAGTCGAGTAGAAACCTAGGAAACTCGGGTTGTCACAAGTACTTTGTCTCCAATTTGAAATTCCGGCGGCTTGCGTTGATTGTCTGCATAACTTTTCTGACGATCTCAAGCCGTCTTTAGTCTTTCCTTGATTTGAGTTATCTTGTCAGTGGTTTCTTGTACGATTTCAGGACCTGATAATTGGCTTTCTCCTATTTCTGCCCAGCAAACTGGAGTTCTACACTTGCGTCCATATAGTGCTTCAAATGGGGCAGCTTCGATACTTTCATGATAACTATTGTTATAGGAGAATTCAATTAAGGGTAGGTGGTCATCCCAGTTTCCACCAAAATCTATAACACATGCTCTAAGCATGTCTTCCAGGGTTTGGATCGTCCTTTCAGTTTGTCCGTCTGTTTGGGGATGGTATGCAGTGCTTAGATTCAGTCTGGTCCCCATTACTTCTTGGAAACTGGTCCAGAAATGTGAAGTGAAACGACTATCTCTATCTGATACTATGGATAGTGGAACTCCATATAGGGTTACTATCTCGTCTACGTACAACTTGGCTAATCTTTCCATGCTGAAAGTTTCCTTCATGGGTAGAAAATGAGTTGATTTGGTTAATCTATCCACAATTACCCAAATCGCGTCGTTACCTTTTCGGGTTTTGGGCAATTTAGTAACAAAGTCCATTGTTATTAGTTCTCATTTCTATACAGACATTTCTAACTGTTGGAGTAACCCTGAAGGTTTCTGGTGTTCTGCTTTAATTTGCGAACAAGTTAGACACTTAGATACATATCTAGCTATGTCCTTTTTCATTCCTATCCACCAGAAATTATTTATTAAATCTTGGTATATCTTATTATTACCAGGATGTATGGTATACCTAGATTTATGGGCCTCCTCTAAAATTTTATTTCTTAAGTCTCCTTGCTTAGGTACCCAAATCCTTTTCTTGTGGAATCTCCAAATTCCATCAATCCCTTGTTCTAATTCTTTTATTCTTCCTTTCATTCCTTTAGCATCATCCTTAATTGCTGTTTCTTGAATGTTCTTCAGTTGTTCCATTAAGTCTACTTGAAGATTTAATCTAAGGGCACGAACTCGTCTTTGTTTTTCATGATACTTACGACTCAAGGCATCTGCTACTACATTTACTTTTCCTTCATAATATTGAATATCACAGTCGTAGTCACTTAGAATTTCCATCCATCTTCTTTGTCTCATGTTTAATTCTTTTTACCCGAATATGTACCTTAAACTTTTATGATCTGTATAGACTGTAAACTTACTGCCATACATATAGTGTCTCCAAATCTTAAGGGCAAAAATTATTGCCCCTAATTCTAAGTCATGAGTCGTAAAATTTTCTTCGTGCCTTTTCAATTGCCTTGAGGCATATGCAATTACCTTTTTGCGTTGCATTAACACACATCCTAATCCTAACTTAGAAGCATCACAATAAACTTCAAAATCTTCTGTCCCTTCTGGTAAGGCTAGAATTGGAGTATTTGTTAACTTTTGCTTTAAAATCTTAAAAGCCACTTCTTGCTTAGGTCCCCATTCAAACTTTACTGTTTTACAGGTTTGCTTAGTTAATGGCACAACTATCTTAGAAAAAACCTTAATGAAGCGCCTATAGTACCCGGCTAATCCTAGAAAACTTCTAACTTCCGTAGCTGATTGTGGGACCTTCCATTGGGCGATCGCTTCTATTTTGGAGGGATCTACGTGAATACCTTCGTGATTCACCATATGTCTTAAAAATTGCACCTCCTGTAGCCAAAATTCACATTTCGAGAATTTGGCATAAAGCTTTTCCTTTCTTAACAAAGTTAAGAGTGCATGCAGGTGTTCACAATGCTCTTCCTGGATTTTGGAATAAATAAGTATATCGTCAATTAAAACAATTACAAATTTATCCAAATACGATTTACAGATTCTATTCATCATGTCCATGAATGCTGCAGCAGCATTTGTTAGTCCAAAAGGCATGATTGTAAACTCGTAATGACCATACCTAGTTCTGAAAGCGGTTTTAGGTATGTCTTCTTCTTGTACCTTCAACTGATGGTATCCAGAGCGTAAATCTATCTTAGAAAAATATTTGGCTCCCTGAAGTTGATCGAAAAGATCATCAATCCTAGGTAATGGGTATCGATTCTTAATGGTAATCTTATTCAATTCCCTATAATCGATACACATTCGCATTGAACCATCTTTCTTTTTCACAAACAACACTGGTGCTCCCCACGTGGATGAACTAGGTTGTATGAATCCTTTGTTTAATAATTCATCTAACTGCTTTTTCAATTCTAGCATTTCGGTGGGTGCTAACCGATAAGGTGCCTTAGCTATCGGTGTAGTTCCAGGAATTAAATGAATTCTAAATTCTACTTCCCTATCTGGTGGCAATCCTGGTAGTTCTTCTGGGAATACATCTGAGTATTCTGATACTACAGGAATTTCCTTAAGTTCCTTGCCTTTGGTATTAATAACTACCGAAATCATATATACTATTCTTTGTTTTCTTGAATAACTGGCCACTTTCATTTCTGAAATGAACTTCATTGGCTTACGTGGCTTATCTCCTGTAATCATCACTATTTCTCCTGTGGGTGTATGAATTTCTATAGAATTCTTATCACAAAGGATTCGAGCATGGTTGGCTACTAACCAATCCATTCCTAGCACGACATCGAATCCAGCTAAATTCATAGGTAACAGGTTTGCAGAAAATTTATGGCCTAAGAGTTCTATCTTTTCTTCTTGCAAAATCTTATCTATGTTAACAGAATTACCGTCTGCGGTTTCTACTGTATAAATCTGCCTAAGAGTGGTTAAGGGTAGCTTAAGAGCTTGGCAGAATGAAGTATTTATGAAACTTTGGTTTGCACCAGAGTCAAATAATACTTTTGCATAAATGTCATGAACTAGGAACGTACCAGCTATCACGTCAGGGATCAGATCTGCCTCTTGGGTGTCAGCTAAAAGGCTCTTGCATTTTTCTTGGTAGTCCCTTCGGCAGGTTTGACTTTATTATCAGCTGGTTTGACCAGTTTTGGACATTCTGGTCTAAAATGTCCAGCTTCTCCGCAGTTGTAGCAGATCCTTGTTTTCTTTCTGCACTCCTCTTCTCGATGCCTAGAGCTTTGCAGAAGTTGCAAGTTTCATTACATCTTCCAAAATGCTTCTTTTTACAATTTCTGCAGAATGGTGGGGTGGAAGACTGCCCATTTCCCTTTTTCTTGAAAATATTACCCCCACGGAATCCTTGGGTAATCTTTTGGGCTAACTCCTTTTTCCTATTTTCTTCTCGCGTTCGCACCAGCCCGTCAGTTAAGGTGTTGGCTAATTCCACCGCATCGTCAATTATGCGGGGTCTCGCGGCTTTGACGATGTCACGAATCTCGCTAATTAAACCCCAGATATAACGAGAAATAAGTACCGGTTCTGGCGAAGCCAGAGTTGGTACAATTCGAGCATACTCGAAGAACTTCGAAGTATACCCTCGACAATCAATATCCACCATTCGGTGGCTAAGGAACTTATTGGCCATTTGTTCTTTTTCATATTCGGGGCAGAATTTTCTTTCCACCAATTGCTTAAATTCTTCCCAATTCATAGCGTAAGCCATGTCAATTTCTTTGGCCTGTAATACTGTATTCCACCACTCTAATGCCTCTTCCTTGAAAAGGTAAGAAGCATACATGACCTTATCCTCCTCGGCACATTTACTTATTTTAATTACTGCCTCGGTCTTTTTCAACCAACGCAGTGCAGCCATTGCCCCTTCATTGCCTGCAAATTCGACAGGTTTAAAGGCAAGAAATTCTTTATAAGTGCAACCGGGTGTTGCAACTTTCATTTTCTTAAGTATTGGGGCCTGAATTACGTTGTCGTTATTATTTCCGCCTCCGTTAACACTGTTACTGAAATTATCATCGCGCGTGCGTTTACTGGGGTTGGCTTGCGAAGGCTCAACAGGGCTTTTAACAGCAGCGACGATTGCTGGGATAGCATTGGTTATTCCCTGGGCAACGATATTTTCTATATATTGTCTATTAAGAAAGTGATCCTCATTGTTTTGCTCGGATTGGTTAACTTCATTAATTGGTTCATTAACAGCAGGTTCCATCTGATAATTAACAATATATAAGTTATTGGCATCAAATAAATAACAACCAAACATAATAGAGCAATCACACATAAACACATATAGCCAAAATTGTCGACTTTGCGACTTTCATATTTTATATATATTTTAGTATGCATCCATACACACCAGATATATTACAAAAGTTTTATTTTAAGTTATTTTACATGTTTATATTTTTATTATTTATTATTATTTTATTCTTATTATTAAACACATAACCACACCATCACACAGCCACCGTCAGCTGGCATCTCAGAAACGACGTTCCCTCTCGTCGTATTTCCAGGTGATTCTCTCCCCCACATCCCTAATTCTATTTCCTGCCTCCACCAGCTCTTCGCCATAATGACGGAGTTCAACCAAGTTTTCTGTGCTCATAGGTGGATTTGGTGCATGCTCGGGGTCAAACTGGGGGAAATAAACGCCAGGGTTATTCAAGAGATTCTGAAATTTCCAGTCGTTTGTCCACCATTCTTCCAGTTCTCCTTGTAGAGGTCGGGGGTTGACAATAGGATCTGGGATAGCAGGTTCCAAATTAACGGGGAGTTGGGATTCAACAGGGTAATTGAAGAGGTTTTCATCGGCAGGTCCGATGAGATCACAGTTCTCCAGCTTACGATCCAGCTCCTCCCATGGTGGCATTTCCTGGGGTTGCCCTGAACTTTCCCCGATCTCCTTTCCTTTGCCTTTATCCTTTGGATCCTCAGTCTTTCTAACCTTCTGTGCAGATGGTTTCTTCCTACGCTCACGTTTCCAGTCCAAGATTCTTCTCCTCTTTTTCGGCTTTGGTTTCTCCTGAGTCTGGGCCTAGAAAGTTAGTGGTTCCTCAGTATCCGCCTGGTAACCAGATGGGTTTCCTGTGGTATCCATATCGGTGCTATGGATAGTAAAGTTTCGGAGTGCCTCCGACAGTTCATTCATGCTGATACACACATGAAGAAACACACACAAACTTAAATTAAAATTCTATTTATTGTAAATTAATTTTTCACAAAATCACAAAATGGAATTCAAAAAATTAAGTATTTCTAAATACTTAATTGACTTAAATCGGTGGCTCTGATACCACCTTTTTTCTGTCACGGCCCCCGGCCCGGTGTTATCCGGTCCAGAAACCGCGTGACAGAAACCTGTGGTAATTGTTATTTAATTTGGCAGCGGAAAAGTTGACAGGATCTTTTAAACTGAAAATATTTAATTATTTTATTTCACATATTTGGGATAAACCCCATAATTTACATTAAAGAAATTTCACGAGGAAATTCCCTGGTTTACAAAACATGTTTATTTATTTTACTGAGCCACCTCTTCAAGTTTTAGTGCTATGCGGCACTTTTTTTCCTTGGTTCACAGTAAGTCACCTGAAATATGTTTTAAAAAGATTTTATCAGCGGGGAAATACTGGCGAGTCACTCAATTTGTACAAAACAACACATTGTTATAATACACAGTATTAAGGGCGATTACAATGTTTCTATCAACCAATTACCCCAAATCGGTATTTGTCACTTGACTGTGTCTGTGACTATGGTCAGATCACCTATTGGCTAACCCGTTGTCCAATGGTGACGGGTATCAAGTAATGTATACAAAACCCCACATACCGGCAGTAATTGAAGATTACAAAGATTTAATCCCTGTAATTATAACTTTGAAAACACATAGGGTTTTGGAAACAATTTGGTAAAAAGAGAATGACTCACATTGCAAATTTAGACGGGCAGAGTTCTGCCTACTGATTTTAGCCTGGTAACCTAGTTAAATAACAATGCACACAAAACTAGGTCAGTAACTTAATACAACATTTACGATAAACTCACGAAATCAAAACCCTCACGACGAATGACAAAGTATAGCCCGGATTCGGGCAGCACTTAAACATCCATCGGATCGGTTTCAATCGATCGGACATTGTATCGTAGCAGTGATCAAGTTAATACCCTGTAATCGTAGCAGCGCCTTAACACCTTAATACTCGTTTTAAGCAGAATTTGGACGTTTTGAAACTGAATTTTCGAACACAGAAGCAAGTCCCATGCACAGGCAATTTATAGCAACATTTTAGGTTTTACGCGGCCCGCGTAAACCTTAACAAGATCTTACGCGGCCCGCGAGGGCCCCCTAGTCTACGTATAGGGCTAGCGTGTCATAGGTAGGTTCGCCACGTGTGCGAGACGTGGCCTAAGCGCTTATCCGGAGAATTTTAAGTTGTCGCGGCCCGCGTAGCCTTTCCTTATGGCTTACGCGGCCCGCGTGGAAACCAAATTTCTTAATATCTTGATTTTTCATGAATATTAGGGTTTCAGGGGTCCGGGTTTTCACTTACAGGTCGTTTATGGACATTTTTGCAGGTCCTTACATTGTTGATCTGCTAGTGAATCCCATTTCACCTTGACCAGAACTAGTCTATTGTGCTTGAGATTCTTAATCTTTCTATTTCAATTTGTATTGGCTTTTCCACAAATTTAAGCTTTTCATTTACCTCTATGTCTTGAAGAGGTACTACCAATGATTCGTCAGCTAAACATTTTTTTAAGTTACATACATGAAATACATCATGTATTCCTTCCATCTCTTAACGTAACTGTAGCTAACAAGCTATTGGTCCTATTCGTTTGATAATTTCAAAAGGTCCAACGTATCTTGGGTTTAGCTTTATTTTCTTACCAAATCTGACAACTTCTTTCCATGGTGAGACTTATAACAGTACTTTGTCTCTGACCTGAAATTCTAATGGCTTTCGACGATTATCTACATAACTCTTTTGACGGTCTCGTGCTGTTTTCAGTTTTTCCTTGACCTGAATTATTTTGTAAGTTGTTTCTTGTACAATTTCAGGTCCTGACAATTGCCTTTCTCCAATTTCAGCCCAGCATACCGGTGTTCGGCATTTTCGTCCATAGAGTGCTTCAAATGGTTCAGCATTAATGCTTGTATGATAACTATTGTTGTAAGAAAATGCTATTAGTGGTAAGTGATTGTCCCAACTTCCTCCAAAGTCTATCACACAGGCTCTGAGCATGTCTTCCATAGTCTGGATCGTCCTTTCACTTTGTCCATCTGTTTGAGGTTGATAAGCTGTACTTAGATTTAAACGGGTTCCCATAGCTTTTTGAAAACTTGTCCATAAATGAGAAGTAAAATGACTATCTCTGTCGGACACAATAGATAACGGGATTCCATGTAATGAGACTACTTCATCTACATACAGTTTAGCTAATTATTCCATACTGGAAGTTTTCTTCATTGGTAAGAACTGTGCGGATTTAGTTAATCTATCCACAATCACCCAGATTGTGTCGTTACCTTTTCGTGTCTTGGGTAGTTTGGTAACAAAGTCCATTGTTATCAATTCCCATTTCCAAATTGGCATATCCAATTGCTGAAGTAACCTTGAAGGTTTCTGATGTTCAGCTTTAACTTGTGAGCAAGTTAAACATTTAGCAACATAACTTGCTATGTCCTTTTTCATTCCTATCCACCAAAAGTTTTTCTTTAGATCTTGATACATCTTGTTACTTCCACGATACAACACTAAGGTCACCGTAATGCTCAAGATTGCAGTCATCGAGAAACAAGAATTTTAACGACGGTGGTAAAGAAAACAATGGTTGTTTTTTAATTACTCTGCTAATACTCAAAACTTTTAGCCATTCCTGTGGATTTATAGTTTTCTTATTCAATGAAGCCTTCCACAACTTTTTACATCCTACCAAGTTCAATAGAGCAAGACTCTCAAGGCCTCCTATGGTTTTACTAACATGAGTTAGATTTATACAAAACCAAAGAACCAAAGTCTCAAGATTAGGCAAGCGGTCGAGCCTACGAATACGTATTCCACCTTAACATGTATGCTTACTCACTGGAAGTCTAAAATACGGAGTCCAAAAGTTAGATAGATTCCACCTTAACACATGATATTCAACAATATATTGGTTGTCATCATGGTTTGGTTTTAGATTAGGTAATGTACTTATATGTATATAGTTATATTTTATGTCTAAGTCATAGATTGTCAAGTATATTTACGCATGGGTTGGATGAATCCATTAACCACATAATTCACAAATGCATAAATCATCACTTTGATGATTCAGATGGTCATGAATACAAGTATGTAAGGCATAAATTAAATCATCCAATTCATCTAAACAACCAAGTGAGTTAAACTAGAAGAGTTCATTCCAATCATGGATAGTGTTTGAAGACTTGGTGTGGTTTGTTCACTTTGTTTACTTGAAAGGTGTTTGGTGACTTAGATGGTATGAAAGTAAGCTAGTTAACTACGTAATCTAGAATGAGGTAGGTTGACTCCATGTTGTAGAACCTAGGTTCCATTGTTCACACCATTACCATAGCTCAAATCTTTCAACATTGCAAGTTGAAGACTTGGTTCGGTTTCTCTCACTTTGTTATATTGTGGAGATTACTTTGGGTCTTTGAAGCATTAAGAAGGAGGCATATGAACCGCATGCTTTCTGGAAAAAACCTTAACTCAAGTCCCTCAACATGAAGATTAGTTGGGAACCCAGTTTGGTACATATTATCCCAAGAAAACAAAGTAGAAAACAATAAGTATGAAAGTTTTAACAAAACTCAGAAAAATAATCATACCTTTGGACCTCAAATTTGTGATGTACCAACTTTGTTTACCTTGGTAAACATGTGGTAACACTCCTAGAAGTTATCGAAGTAGGAGGAAAACAAGAAGAAAAAGCCGAAGAAACAAGCTCAAACTCACTTTTTGGACTTAGAATTTTCTGCCCAAAAGTTGAAGATTTCTTGATGATTTGAGAGATTTTGGGTGTGATTAGAGAGCGTGGAAAGTGTGTAGGAGGCGGTGGAGGCTTGTATTTATAAGTGGGGGTTAGGGTTTGGTAGTTAATGAAGGTGGTTGGGAGTTAGGACATTCAAGAAAGTGGTTGGGGAGATTGAAATTTCATATTTAGTTCTTGCACTTGGATTGTTGGTTATTTTATGCTATAAACTCATTGTTTTGCATGTTTTTAGTATTTTAAGGTGTATGCAAGTGTGTTATAAGTATGAAACATGTATGAATGTGATTCCGAGAAAATATAATCTCGATGTATGTCTCGATTTTTAATTAAACGTGTATTTCGCGATTGATTACGTATTATGCAAGATTGTTGTGCAAGTATGATATAAAATGCGATTTTTAATATGATCAAAGTCTCAGAATTACAAGGATTGAATTTGAAATACGAATTACAATAAATTGAAAATGAAACGGAAAATACGGAATGTTACATACTACGTGTTTAATACTGATTGAAGATACATGTTTAACATCATTGATTGATTTATAGTACATGTGTAATGATGATAAATTGATAGTTGATGCCAATTTGAAGTTTAAAAGGGTAATTGAATAGTAATTTCAAGAATTATTGAATTGACGGAACGTGTTGATGAATTGATGGAACGTATTGATGAAATGATGAAACATGTGAGTGGTGATGGTATGTGTCTAATAGATGTTTAAAATGTCCTGTAATAATGTTTCTAGGTTATTGATGATTGAAGTGCGTGATTGATGTTTAAAAGAGTTTCTTCCAAAACTTGTTGAAACAATGCCTTTTGAAAGTAATATATGTCATATGGAACAATGCTTGTGTCATTATAAAGTGAAATTAATGATCTTTAATCCATTGGTCTAATATAACAAGGTCTTAATTCGTATTTAAGTTTGCTTAAAATGAAAAGATGAGACAAATAATCATATCACATTAATGTGGATATGATTCTCTCATTTTATTAGTTATATAAGAGCACCCCATTGAGCATGATGACCTTGAATCATAACATGCTCCTTCAAAGGTATTGCTTTGTTAATCATGTAAAAACATTGAAATATTATGGAAGTCTCATGTTGTATTCATATTTTGATTGACAAGTACATTGTTATCAGGTGATTAACACTCATTTTGACAAGAAGTATTTAGCATACTCGTATTGTTTCACGTTAAACTTAGCGACTAACATGTTGTAGTGCACATGTCATCCAGAGCTTATACCTCTCGATTATTTTCATATATAGGATGACGATTACGTTTACCAAACATGCTTATTCAATAGGTATTATTCCATGTCTGAAATTCCATCTAAGAATTCAATTGCCAAAAAGGTGTAAGTTGTTGGATCTATTAGTGCTTTAAATACAAATCAAACAAAACTGTATATATGTTTTAACTAATAAAGTGTTGCATTTTTAGTATTCCATCTCATGCATCGGTGACATTTGTTGGTGCATGTTTGTGACAACAGCTTAGATTTGGTCTTTGGATATCTTGTAATTAGATAAACGGTAAACAGTTAGCGGGTTTAGCTTTGTATTAGTGAGTTAATAGAGTTTGGGCTAAACAAAACCCACATTGGGTGATGGGGGACAATTTGGGCCTAGCCCATATAGCAAACCCAGCCTAATGTTGCAACCTTGTGTTATATAAACAAGGTTAGGCTTTAGGGTTTAGGTTGATCAGCCAAAACAGTGTGAGAGAGCAAATTCGTGAGAGCTTTAGGGTTTGGACGAATTTGGAGTTAGTTAGGGATCTTGATTGATTGTAATCAGGTTGATAGATAATCAATAAAGATCCAGTTTGAAAGTGATTGTTGTTTCTGTTCTTCTACTTGTTTCTGTTATATTCTGATCAAGAGGATTCCGCACTCTTGATTGGAAAGACAATTCTGTGAAAGATCCATACACATCAAAGGGACCTACAATTGGTATCAGAGCCATAGGCTCTTGAAGGCTCGGTTCAGAATTGTTCTTGGCAGAAACTGGGAGATTTCGAAATTTTTTAAACCTGAAATTAGGGTTTCTAAATTTCTTGAGTTTTGATAATTTTCAGCGAATTTGTTTGTGTTTGATCAGTTTGTTTGTTGAGTTTTGCTGATTTGCAGGTTTTCGGGACGATTTCTGTTGGATTTTGACGAGTATTTGGCTGGAATTCGAAGACTGTTCTTCGTGTTCATCATATTGTTTTCGAAAATTACTGATTAGTTTGCTATTTCGATTCTGCAGGAAGGTGTTGTTAGAATCTAGAAAATCTCATAAATTTGAAAAAGATTGAATTTCCATATTCTGGGTGGCGAACTTAACAAATTCGCAGACTGGACCTGCGAATTTAACTTACTTGCGAACTTACCGGCGAACCTAAAATCCAAAGGCGACTTTGGTAACCGTGTAATTGTCCACAGCGAAATTACCACGGTTTCAGCGACTTCACTAGTCGTCGTAATAGCGAAAATAGACAGCGAAATTAACTGATCAGCGAAGTACCTTAACTGACCAGCGAAATTACCTTAACTGACCAGCAAAATTAAGTACAAGACCAGCGAAATTAACTCAGAACCAGCGAAATTAAGTGAGAAATTAAGTGGTGGAATTTTGTTTGGCAAGCGTCGATAAAATTTCAGTGTTTTGCATTTAGAAATTGATCCGTAGCTAGTTTGACAGAACCGTCTGCACCGTTAAATTCCTTGCATTTTTAGGGTAAAAAAAAGGACTCTGGAAAATCCCGAATACGGTTTTTTACATTATATATCATCGGATTTGTCTTTTCGAGACGATTCTAAAGGTGTAATTTGGTAACCACTGTTTTCGGAGATCTTTTGTATGGTTTTAATAGTCTGTTACGTTAAAATGTCAAACATGATGAATTTGAAAGCACCTAAGATGATGAAGGTGGAGAATTATCTTACATGGAAGGACAACTTCAAATCCTTCATTGAATCTCAGGATGCACGCATGTGGATCTGTATAGAAGATGGGTACACAAACCCAACACACGATTTTGAGGGCAGACCACGTCGAACAGACTATGTGAACATGCAAGAGGATGATAAAAGGAAGTATGACGCTGAAAAGAGAGCATTGGCTGCAATTAAAATGTCCTTACCTGATAGCATCAAGCATTCCTTCAACAAGTACACTAATTCAAAGGATATGTGGGATGCATTACAAAAGCAATATCAGGGAAATGAGCGTGCCACTCAGGCATTCATGGCAGAGATAGTGCCAGTTGATGAGGCTGAAACTAGTGTGAGTGATGCTGAATTTGAAGTGAAAAATGCTGAAGTGGAGAATGCTGAAGCAAAAGTGGATGCTGAAGTAGAGAAGGAGAGTGAAGCTGAACAGGTTGTTGCTGATGAAAATACAGAAGTTCATGAGAAAGAGGTACAATCTAATTCTGTATGTTTGAGATGTCGTGAACTACAGGGTGAGGTTGACAGGTTGTCAACACAAAACCAAAGTTTGGTAAATGAGATGTCTAACATTAAAGAATCAAACTTTTTTGCTAAAAGAAATGAATCGTCATACTTGAAGAAAATAAGAGGTTATGAAGCTGAAATTGAAGCTTTAACTTGCAAATTGAATGAAAAACTTCAAGTCATAGACTTAGCTCATGACATGATGGCTGAGAAAACAAAAGAGATTTCTGAAAAATGCAAAGAGTTGTCAGATGCACACGTCAAAATTGTTGAACTTGAAAAGAAATTGAGTCAATTCAGAGATTCGTCTTTTGTAATGAAACACATGATGGGTGGGTTAAAGAAGAGTAATGACAAGACCAGTGTGGGCTTCCAGGGCTTTAATGAAGTTCCACCTCCTCTTAGTCATAACTATTCATTCCTGCCTAGTGAAGATGAGCTAGCAAACGTTATGGCATCTGCACCAAGTAGTTTCGGATCCATATCAAGTCAAGGTGATGGATCTGAGAGTGATGATGCTAAGGAAAACAATAACAGTGAACCTTTTAAAAAGAAAAATTCACCGCCTAAGAATAAAAATCAAGCTTTTGTTAAAAAGATTAATTTTGTTCAAGGTAGTGATATGAAAAATGAAACTGCTGTTATTGAAAATGAATCGAATGTAGAGTTTGCAAAAAATAAGAGCATAGAAATATCTGAAATCAAGCAAACTAAACAAGGTTCATCCAAGGGATCATCACCATCTGATAAGGGATCTACCTCAGAGACTCCAGCTAAGAAGTCTTCGAAAAAGAGATCGTGCTTCAAATGTCACATCAAGGGACATGTAGCTAGCTGCTGTCCTAACAAAAAGAGTGAAGCAAAACTTAGTGAAAAACAGAGAGGGAAATTACCAGTGAAGGAATGTGATAGTGAGGAGAAAGACTCAAATTCTCCAAAGCAATCTGCTCCTAAGCAACCAGAAAATGTTGCTGTTGGTGTAGATAAGGCTGAAAAAGGAACTCCACAAGTTCCACGTTTTCAAAGAAATCAACTAAGATTTCAGCCTAGATCTCCACCAGGCAGATACGAGAGACCTAGAAGCAGTTCACCTAGAATGAACAATTTTAATTCTAATAATTTCAGAAGTCAAGGTCAATATCAAAATCGATACCAGAATAATGGTGGTCGAAATTTTTATAACAATGGCTTTAGAAATTACAACAATAATGCTTCTTGGAATCAAAATTCAAGATATCAAAATCAAAAATTTCAAAGGTCAAATAGTCCAAACACATATAGGAACCCTCAGGACCATAGACCTTATGGAAATCAAAACCCATTTCCATCAACAGGTCTGAGATCCAAGACTCCAGTTAGGAGTAATGGATATTGGATGGATGTTCAAGTGGTTGGTGAATTTGGACGACCCAAGACCATTAAGGCTTGGGTTCCCCAATCTAACTAATTTCTTAGTTGGTGTGTGCAGGAGCTGCTAAGGAGGATTATCAACTTATGTTGATAGTGGCTGCTCTAGGCATATGAAGGGGGATGTGAGATTGTTGATATATTAATTTTAATTGATTTAAATTGAAGTTCAAAGTGCTGAGTCGACACACTAGATAACCTGGCAGATCTTTATACTAAAGCTTTTGACAGGGCTCGCTTTGAACATTTAGTCGAACTCAACGGGATGAGGAATCCTGAATAACTGGTTTTTTCATAAGAATTTTTGTAAATAGTTTACTGCTTTTCTTAAAAATAAAAAATACAAAAACATTGAAAAATCACAAACATAAAAAAATAGAAAAATCAAAAATGAGTTATCACTGTGTGAAAAAGGAGAAATGATAGTACATCAGCAAGTTAGACTGTCACACTGAAACTGGAATTAATTTGCTTAAGTGTGATAGCAGCTTCATCATATGATGTACCAGTAGGCAAAAAGCATGAAATAATCAACTTACCAATGTGATATAAACCTAAATAAACTGTGTATGAGTGGGGAACACATCAGTGGTGTATGGTTTAATGACCTTAAATCTTGTGTTGATAGATTGCCAAAATCTGAAGTTTTGGGTCTTTATACTGTTATTTCATCTAGGGATATCTTGGCTGTTCTTCTGTTCAGAACTAAAATTGTACATGACCCCAGGAAAGAAAGTCACTTGGAATTAGCTCATTTCTATTTGAATGTCTGTATGTTGTCCCGATACACACAATTTTGATCTGATTCTGAAATCTTCTCTGAAAAAAGTCGTGTACCTCCTCTGCTGCATCCAGATATATGCTGACCTGGAGGTGCTAGGCAACGACAGCTTCTGCTGCATCCAGATACATGCTGACCTAGCTGTACGTTGTCGCGCTATAGATCTAATACACCAGAAAGAGGCCCTCAAGTGCCCAAAAGAAACCCAAGAAACCTATATCAAACTGAGAAAAACTCATTTGATCTGTATATTATACCATCTCTGCTAAAGATCTATTCTGTTCTCTTCTCAACCTATTCCCAGTTAAGATTTCAGAAATCTGGATTGGACTTGTGAAATATGTGGTAGGGAAGATACTTGCATGATAGAGTGTGTTGTTTATATTTCCAGGATTTGATTAGTATTTATTTGGGTGTTCATAGTTAAGCAATCAGAACATGATAAAACAGATTATATGCAGACCTAGACACTGTCAGGATATCTTAAAGGATGACATCAGTATACTCACCTACTACGATGAATCTTTGTGCATACCTTGATCGCGGGGGTATATCCTGAAGTGGGACACACTAGTATATCAGAAATAATATTACCTTAACGTATCATACGGTAATGGTACTTGACATGTTCATGCATTTTGTTTAAGAGGACAAACATACTGGTAATCGTCTTGGACTGTTTTTCACGAAAAATTAAATAAAGAATTATCTAATTGTGTGAAAACAGTTTGATTGTGCTGATATGATCTTCTTACCAGTGATTCTCACAAAAATAGAGTGTTTATTGCTTTTTTTATTTACTTGCTTTCAGAAAATAAAAAAATCCAAAAATAGTGTTTTTTTCTGTTTAAAATTCTTAACGTACGGAAAACTGTTATTCTTGGAGGAATTGTTACTGTTAGGGGGAGACGGTGTTGGAAAGTGAGTTCAAAATTTTAAATCATGCGGGTTATAGGGTGTGTGATTAAAAGGTTTTGCTTGTTGGTGAAGAAATTGAAAATGCTTAATCTGTGATACAGTTTAACTATCTCTTGAATAATAATAATTTGTTTAACTTATGTTGAAAAATTCTTATGGTTTCTCGAGATGTTTGTTTTATAGTAAACAGATTGAAGCAGTGTGTTGCTGAGAAGTTGCTGTGTTGCTGAGAAGTTGCTGTGTTGCTGAGTTGCTGTGAAGATGAGAGTTTGATTGGATGCATGGTAGAACCTCCTTTCTATATTGCAGACAAAGTTGAAGAGTTTGAAGATTGCTATACATATGCTGAACTGGAGTTTACTCAAACGCTAAAGTTTTTGAAGATTTGGTGATTGGATGCATCAGCTTAGGGGGAGTCTGTTGCTGACAGGAGCTGTTGAAGCTGAAGCTATCCAAAGACCAAAGACAGTGCAAGACTACATGAAGATTGCAAGATGACTGAAGACAAAGTTATTTTATGAAGCTATTGTCAAGGGGGAGTTTGTTGGTGCATGTTTGTGACAACAGCTTAGATTTGGTCTTTAGATATCTTGTAATTAGTTAAACGATAAACAGTTAGTGGGTTTAGCTTTGTATTAGTGAGATAATAGAGTTTGGGCTAAACAAAACCCAATTAGGGTGATGGGGGCGAATTAGGCTTGTCCAATTCGCAGTCCATGATGTTTAACCTTGGCCCAAGTAGCAAACCTTGTGTTATATAAACAAGGTTAGGCTTTAGGGTTTAGGTTAATCAGCCAAAACAGTTTTTGAGAGATAGAATTTCGTGAAAGCTTGTGCTTGGACGAAATTGAGTGTGGTTAGGGATCTTGATTGATTGTAATCACTTTGATAGATAATCAATAAAGATCCGGTTTGAAAGTGAATTGCTGTTTCTGTTCTTCTACTTGTTTCTGTGATATTCTGATCAAGAGGATTCCGCACTCTTGATTGGAAAGACAATTCTGTGAAGATCCATACATATCAAAGGGACCTACAACATTGAAACGCCAATTTCTGATGCCGGGAAGAGTCGACGGGTCTAGCACCTGGTGTGAGTCTTGGAGTGAGTTTCATGGGGCTATAATATTCTTAAAAGAAATGTTGTGTAGGGTATTTTGATATCTAGGTGTTGGGTGCTAGAGGTTCAGTCATATATAGTTGTTACATGTTGGTTTTTCGTGTTATTCAGTTCTTGGTTGGAGTTTTACTTCAGGTTTTCTGAAAGTATAAAGTGATCACACTATCTTTCTTAAGGTCTAATGGGAGAGGGTGCGCGAAATGAATGTATGTGTAAGAAGGATTGCGGACATAAGATTCACTCGGTTGTGTTCATGGCCCATGATCTGCTTCACTTCATGAATGTGGAGGTGGGTGTCACACCCCAACCAATGGCGGAAACATCGGGATGAGAGGAAGTGTGAAGATTGCAAGAGACTTCATAATGCTATTTGTGACAATATTTAATAAACCGATTTCATTTCATAAAGTAAATTGTCAACATTACAAGAAATTCAAATACAACAAGTTCAAAGAAGTACATAACAACATAAGCAAACTTGATACAACATATTAAACCTAAACGTCTATATGTGTATCTAGGCATCAACGCTACTTCTTTTCATAGCATCGTCATCATCAACCTGTAACATGTTTAAAATACAATTCAATGCAAAAGCAAAGGCGAGTATACAAGTTTGGTACGTACATAACAAAAGATAAGTTTTAAACAATTCCTCATAGCAAGCATGTGATTCAAGATAAACAATAAATTTGGCACGTGTCTAACATATCAAACCAATAATGAAACGCAATATGCTCATGACATAACCACAAGTCTACGAGATAGCGCTACATATGTCATGGTTAGGCTCGTACGAAGTTAATGATAAGTTCAACACATAATGTCCTCAACCCAAGTTTAAAGTATCAAGCAATCACATATACGAGCATGTAATAGGAATGTTTGTGCATTTAAGTAAAATGTTCATGTGTAAGTTTTTGATAAGTAAACATGTTACACCCCAAAAAGTGGTAAAAGTAAAGAGGGGAATACGAGTATACTCACGGTTTTGCAAGTTGTTCCTACTTGAATCCGAGAGTAACTTGGTTGTTGGATTAGCTAGTTGGAGCACCTTGTCCTTCTACACAAAGGAACGAAGTGTATGAGTTTGGGGAAATCGGAAGATTTTAAGGATTCGGAATTAAAAATGAAATGAAAGTATTATATCAAAATAATCATCTTTAATGCACAACACTTGTATGACACTATGAGTTTCTGGTCATGCCTTTTGGGATGACAAACGCACCAGCGGTCTTCATGGACTTGATGAATCGAGTGTGCAAGCCGTACCTAGACAAGTTCGTTATCGTATTCATCGACGACATTCTCATTTATTCGAAGAGTCAGGAAGGACACGAACAGCATATACGACTCATTTTGGAACTCCTTCGAACAGAACAGCTGTACGCTAAGTTTTCAAAAGGCGACTTATGGCTTCGTGAAGTCCATTTCTTAGGTCATGTGGTGAACAAGGATGGGATTCACGTTGATCCATCCAAGGTAGACTCGATCAAGAGCTGGCCTGCACCTCGCACACCAACGGAAATTCGCCAATTCTTGGGTTTGGCAGGTTACTACAGGAGGTTCATTAAGGATTTTTCTAAGATTGCACAACCTCTCACCTCACTAACGCAGAAAGGCGTTGTTTATCGATGGGAAATGCACAGGAACTAGCATTTCAGCACCTAAAGGATAGACTTTGCAGTGCACCTATTCTTTCATTGCCAGAGGGCACAGACAACTTTGTGGTTTACTGCGACGCATCAGTTCAGGGTCTTGGTTGTATATTGATGCAACGGGATAAAGTTATAGCCTACGCCTCACGCCAACTTAAAGTTCATGAAAGGAACTACACTACACACGATATAGAGCTGGGAGCTGTTGTTTTGGTACTTAAGATATGGAGACAATACCTGCATGGTACCAAGTGCGCCATCTACACTGACCACAGGAGCCTCGAGCATATCTTCAAACAGAAGGAACTCAATATGCGACAGCGACGATGGGTCGAACTACTGAATGACTACGAATGCTCGATTAGGTATCACCCAGGCAAAGCCAATGTTGTGGCTGACGCCCTCAGTCGAAAGGACACAGCGCCTAAGCGCGTACTAGCTTTACAACTCACTATATAGTCTAGTCTTCCTTCCCAGATACGAGATGCTCAGGTAGAAGCATTGAAACCAGAAAACGTCAGGGCTGAAGCCCTACGCGGCTCAAGGCAACGCTTAGAACAGAAGGAAGACGGTTCTTACTACGTTACAGGACGCATCTGGGTCCCACTTTATGGCAACCTACAAGAGCTTGCGATGGATGAGGCACACAAGTCTCGCTACTCGGTACACCCTGGTTCGGATAAGATGTACCACGACATCAAAACCCCATATTGGTGGCCTAGCATGAAGGCACACATAGCAACTTACGTTAGCAAGTGTTTGACTTGTGCGAGAGTCAGGGCGGGATACCAGAAACCTTCAGGCCCACTTCAACAACCAGAGATACCACAATGGAAATGGGAACAGATTTCCATGGATTTTGTTACTGGCCTGCCTAGATCACAACGTGGTAACGATACTATTTGGGTGATCGTGGATCGACTCACAAAGTTTGCTCACTTCTTGGCTATCAAAGAAACGGATAAGTTCTCCACTCTAGCAGAAGTATACCTCAAGGAAGTTGTCTCGAGGCACGGGGTGCCCATCTCTATCATCTCGGATCGAGATGCGCGTTTTACATCAGAACTGTGGCAAGCAATGCACAAGTCCTTTGGCTCAAGGCTAGATATGAGCACAGCTTATCACCCACAAACGGACGGGCAGTCAGAACGTACTATCCAGACCTTAGAAGACATGCTTAGGGCATGTGTGATTGACTTTGGCAACGGCTGGGAAAAGCATCTGCCAGTTGTGGAATTTTCGTACAACAATAGCTACCACACCAGCATTAAAGCTGCTCCGTTTGAGGCATTGTACGGGTGTAAATGCCGGTCACCTCTTTGTTGGGCGGAGGTGGGGGATAGTCAGATTACTGGTCCAGAACATGTGGTGGACACAACAGAGAAAATTGCTCAGATACGACAACGAATGGCGGCAGCTCGTGACCGTCGGAAAGTCTACGCCTATAAGGGCAGAAAACCACTAGAGCTCCAGGTTGGAGAACGTGTACTACTCAAAGTTTCACCCTGGAAGGGTGTGGTTCGTTTTGGCAAACGGGGAAAACTTAACCCACGATACGTTGGACCTTTCGAAGTCATTGAGAAAATAGGCAAGGTGGCCTACAGACTGAACTTACCAGCAGAACTCAGTGCAGTTCACGACGTTTTCCATGTGTCAAATCTGAAGAAGTGTCTGTCAGATGAGACCCACGTAGTTCCTTTGAAGGAGCTCACGATCGACGAGCAGTTACGATTCGTCGAGGAACCTGTTGAAATCACGGACCGGGATGTTAAGGTCCTCAAATGTACTAGAATACCCCTCGTTCGAGTTCGATGGAACTCACGTCGCGGCCCAGAGTTCACCTGGGAGCGCGAAGACCAGATGAAACAAAAGTATCCCCAACTGTTTGCAACCGGTACAACCACTACTGAGGCTGAAGCTACGGAATTTCGGGACGAAATTCCAGATCAACGGGGGGAGGATGTGACACCCCAGGAAAACCAGGAAAACCATGCAACTTAACTAGCTTCCTCAGTGAGTACGTGCTAAATTTCGGGACGAAATTTCTTTCAACTTGGGGATAATGTGACAACTCGTAATTCCGAACCTATCTTTGTACTTGGATGTAATCTAGGTGAACGTGATTCGATTATATGAACTTGATTGATTTATTGAATATTACGATTATGTGTCTATGTGTATACATGTATGTTGTAGTCGCACAACACAACCCAACCGCACAAGCCTTTGGGCTTTACAAATCTCGGCCTATTTCTCGTGAACCCGAATCAAAGGGGAGCCCATGTGAAGGATTCGGCCCACTCCCACCATACGCATACATGGATCCTTTGAGGATTGTGTCTCATTACTTGCAATCACATAACACACCTACAAACCCTAGTTCTTTTCTCTCTCTCTCTCTCACGAAACCGAAGGCAGCCAAACATCCTCTTCATCGGAGTTTATTCTCTTGATCGGATCAATTCTTGTCTCTTTTCTATTCGGTAAGTATGTTAACAATTGTTTGATGATTTTATGATGGGTGTTATATATACTCGACATGATTGATGATGAATTGTTATGATTGTTTCGAATCTTATGTGATTAAGCATGGATGAATATAATCGGCTATATATGTATTCGATTCGAATCTTAAGGGTTTGATTTAATACTGATCGATGGTTGTATACTGGTATGATTTATGATGATGAAAAATATTAATTTTAATATTCTTAAAAATCGGCTCACATGTATAGTACTATAGGTCAACATAGGGATTGTTAGTTAATTGATGTGGTTAATGATTGTTGTTTTTGATCGAACAGTGTGTATATATGAAGATTGAGCATGTGATTGTATTTTAAGGTTTGCTTCATAATTACTTGCACATGATTGTGATAAAGAGTCTGCACATGATTCATAATTTTCAATCTAATAATTAGTCAAACCACCCAACTATTTGGTCCAATAACCTTTGGAGGTGATGGACAGTTGTCGACTATGTGGATGTTTTGAATGATAGATTTTAAGGATGATGATGAGTTGTTATGCATTTGATTGTTCCTATTAATTAAATAATAAATTGGTTAGTTGATTGATGGTATATGGAATTGGAAATAAGATAAACTGTTAGTTGACTTATTGTAATATAGGAAATGATGGAATAGATGTAACTGGCTGCTTGATTCACGAAAGTTTGTTAACCAGTCGCACAAGACCCCTAGTCGCATAAGGGGTCCATTCGCACAAGCTGATCAGGTCGCACAAGTGGACCTGATCGTACAAGCAGCCCCTAATCGCACAAGAACTGGTTGTTTGTTGTTTTGGGCCGTAGACTTGGGCTGGGTATTAAAACTGATCGCACAAGATGTATGAACATATAGCTGATTGGGCTGGTTGGTTATGTTTGGGCCGAATTAACACAACCGTACTAGAATACTTAAGTCGCACAAGGTTATTATTTATTTGTTATGTGGGCCGTAGGCTATATGTGTTGGGCTGGGAAACACTACTAGTCGCACAAGATGGATTATTGAATGATATGTTGGGCCATGTGTTAGTACATCAATGAATTTGGGCTTCAACGAGTGGATCGCACAAGTTGTCACACTTGTGCGAGCCCAATAGTTAATATGTTGAACGTGATGATTTCATGTTACCATGATCCGTATGTTAAACTGATAACATTTAAAACATTCTATGTGTGTACTATGTTGCCATGCTCGATACGTGTTAGCAATATGTTAAACTATGTGTAATCATACGTGCTTTAATTGAACCTAAACCTGACATGTGTGATAACCATGTTAGGACGTGGTTGACCACTAGCTTTTAGACGTGACCTTTCTGTGTAATCTGCCGAGCAAACCAAGGTGAGTTCACACTCCGTTACAAAGCATGGGGTTCCCAGGGGTTGGGAATGGGTTAAGGAATAGGGATTCCTCGTCCTGTTGAGACGTAACCAGGAACATAGATTCCTCGTCCTGTTGAGACGTAACCAGGAACATAGATTCCTCGTCCGGTTGAGACGTATTAAACTATACTAGACTAGAACTCTATCAACGAAGTCCCTCCATTTTATATCGACTTAATCGCCGAGGCCAATGGCGAACGGGTCATTAGTTAAATAGCGCTATTAGGTTTAACAAACCTCACACCGTGCCGCAGAGGACGGGCGTGGACTAATGGACTATGGCACGTCAGTGATGATAGACACAGACGTTAGGGCACTTAAACATGACGAACGTTAGTAGTCGATATGGTAACGAGTCTGGTGAACAAAACATGGGGTAGCCCCCACGGCCATAGAGCCGGGCTGGAATAGCCAACGTAAGAACGGGTAACTAATAAACGTTTTTCGAACTATGGGGTAACCCCCACGGCTGGATAGCTGGTAAAGATCAAACTGTGTTTTCGGAATAACTATAAACTGGACAACCAAACGTGAACTCACTCAACTAGTTGTTGACTCGTTACTACATGCTTTGCAGGTCTATAGGTACTTAGCTGGAGCTTGCACAAGGGAGAGTCGTTGTGGGACATGGACAGCTGTGTGCCATGTTAAACCTTTGGATATTTAAACTACGTTTTGGTTTTACACATTATGCTTCCGCTCATAACTTAACTAGGTTTGTTTTGGATATTAATCGTGTTGGTTGAACTTTTACATTAAACATTTACTTGTTCAATATGATTAGTGGTTTGATCCTGGTCAGTCACGCCTCCAAGCGGTGATACTCCGCATGTGGATTTTGGGGGTGTGACAGATTGGTATCAGAGCCATTGGTTATAGAGAACTTGGTTTTAATAAAGGAAAATGTTTTTGTTAAAACCAGACTATAACCTGTACAGTGCTCTACGATCCACAACGACGCTTCACTCCACGTGCAAGGCTCGACATTCTAGGTGATATGGTTTGTGTTTTATTGCCTACTTGCTAGATTGCATAGAACTTTGCTCATGGTATGCTTAGATAAACGTAGCAACTATAGTTTGAAAACACATTTGTGCTTGCTCCCTACTGTCACTCCACACTTACACACATTTGCGACACCTTTCCTATTTGTGTTTCCTTCGATGTGAGATCATGAGGGAACGTGTGAACCTAACTCAAGCCAGCTGACGGCTCTTATCAACAAACAAGTTACGGCAGCACTCGCGGCCGCTAAGACAGGAGGTATAACCTGCTGTTACGAACCTATCCTAGGATGTTAGATCCTACTCTCATGACTCAACTCTCGCGCTTAACCCTGTCTCTATCGTCCTCGCGTAACAAGGTCAGAACGCTCAGCCGCCTGTATGCACATTTAAGACGTTCATGGACTGTTGTCCTAGTACTTTCAGTGGCACTAAAGGAGCTGTTGGACTCCTCCATTGGTTTGAAAAACTCGAGTTTGTCTTAGAGACGTGTGAATGCCCTGAGGCTCATAGGGTGAATTACGCCACTGGTACTCTCGAAGGCACTACACTAACTCGGCGGAACGCGCGAGTTCAGATGCTGGGACTGGCGGCTGCTAATGCCACCCCATGGAATGATTTTGAGGAACTGATCAAACGCGAATACTGTAGTCGTGATGACATCCACAAACTAGATATGGAGTTCTTTAATCTGATGATGACGGGGTCAGAGATAGAAGCTTACACGAAACGATTCAAAGTCATGTGACTTCTGCTAACCTTGCTACTATCCAGGATATTACTCGTCTTGCTCAACGTCTCTCAGATCAGGCGATAGGACAGAACAAACTGCCGAAGCGTATTAATGCTGCTACAACTACTTCGGATGCTCCCAGTGACAACAAACGCAAGTGGAATGGAAATTTAAGCAAGGGTTTCACTTCGGTTCAATCTTAGTCGAGTACAGGAGCCCCAGTCAGCAGTCTTTTGGTAATTGAAGTCAGGGTGGATACAGGGGAAACCACCCTAAGTGCAATTGATGTAATTTGCACCACAGCGGGCAGTGCAACAAGGATCGTCGTTAGAGATGCAACAAGCTTAGTCATGGAGCCAAAGATTGTAAAAGCTCACGTCCTGCAAACCAGAACCGATAACAGCAGCCACAAGCTCCACAAAATCAGCAGCAACAGCAGGATAACAAGGGATGTTATCAGTGTGGTGCTGGAGATCATTTCATGAGACGCTACCCACGGCTGAACCAGAATCAGAATCAGAACCACAACCAAGGAAACGGGAACAACAATGGGACAACAACGGGGGTAATAATGACGGCAATGGTGCCAGGGGTCGAGTGTTCGTGATTAGACAGGGTGATATTAGGAATGACCCCAACGTTGTGATGGTTTCGACATCGTTATTGGTATGAATTGGCTACCTCAACATCGAACAGAGATTCTTTGTAACGAAAAGATTGCCCGTATTCCTCGCCCAGGTGATGAACCTCTCATGATTCGCGGTGACAAGAGTGGTGCTGTTGTGAGCATCATCTCTTCCCTTAAGGCCCAAAAGTGTTTGCGTAAGGGCCACACTGCTTTTCTGGCTCTCGTAACTGACACCTCGAAGAAAGAGAAGAAGATAGAAGATTTTCCAATCGTATGTGACTTCCCTGAAGTATTTCATGAGGAACTACCTGGTCTTCCGCATCATCGCCAGGTCGAATTTCAGATCGAGCTAGCCCATGGAACGGCACCTATAGCTCATGCACCTTATCGCCTAGCTCCATCAGAGTTGAAAGAACTTTCTACACAACTACAAGAACTCTTGGATAAGGGCTTTATTCGTCCTAGCTCTTCTCCCTGGGGAGCTCCAGTGCTATTTGTGAAGAAGAAAGACGGTACGTTTAGAATGTGCATCGACTACCGTGAACTGAACAAGGTGACTGTGAAGAATCGCTACCCTCTTCCACGCATTGACGACCTATTCGACCAGTTACAAGGGTCGAGCTACTATTCAAAGATCGATTTGAGATCGGGATATCACCAGCTGAGAGTCCGGGAAGAGGACGTCTCTAAAACAGCCTTTAGAACCCGTTATGGACACTATGAGTTTCTGGTCATGCCTTTTGGGATGACAAACGCACCAGCGGTCTTCATGGACTTGATGAATCGAGTGTGCAAGCCGTACCTAGACAAGTTCGTTATCGTATTCATCGACGACATTCTCATTTATTCGAAGAGTCAGGAAGGACACGAACAGCATATACGACTCATTTTGGAACTCCTTCGAACAGAACAGCTGTACGCTAAGTTTTCAAAAGGCGACTTCTGGCTTCGTGAAGTCCATTTCTTAGGTCATGTGGTGAACAAGGATGGGATTCACGTTGATCCATCCAAGGTAGACTCGATCAAGAGCTGGCCTGCACCTCGCACACCAACGGAAATTCGCCAATTCTTGGGTTTGGCAGGTTACTACAGGAGGTTCATTAAGGATTTTTCTAAGATTGCACAACCTCTCACCTCACTAACGCAGAAAGGCGTTGTTTATCGATGGGAAATGCACAGGAACTAGCATTTCAGCACCTAAAGGATAGACTTTGCAGTGCACCTATTCTTTCATTGCCAGAGGGCACAGACAACTTTGTGGTTTACTGCGACGCATCAGTTCAGGGTCTTGGTTGTATATTGATGCAACGGGATAAAGTTATAGCCTACGCCTCACGCCAACTTAAAGTTCATGAAAGGAACTACACTACACACGATATAGAGCTGGGAGCTGTTGTTTTGGTACTTAAGATATGGAGACAATACCTGCATGGTACCAAGTGCGCCATCTACACTGACCACAGGAGCCTCGAGCATATCTTCAAACAGAAGGAACTCAATATGCGACAGCGACGATGGGTCGAACTACTGAATGACTACGAATGCTCGATTAGGTATCACCCAGGCAAAGCCAATGTTGTGGCTGACGCCCTCAGTCGAAAGGACACAGCGCCTAAGCGCGTACTAGCTTTACAACTCACTATATAGTCTAGTCTTCCTTCCCAGATACGAGATGCTCAGGTAGAAGCATTGAAACCAGAAAACGTCAGGGCTGAAGCCCTACGCGGCTCAAGGCAACGCTTAGAACAGAAGGAAGACGGTTCTTACTACGTTACAGGACGCATCTGGGTCCCACTTTATGGCAACCTACAAGAGCTTGCGATGGATGAGGCACACAAGTCTCGCTACTCGGTACACCCTGGTTCGGATAAGATGTACCACGACATCAAAACCCCATATTGGTGGCCTAGCATGAAGGCACACATAGCAACTTACGTTAGCAAGTGTTTGACTTGTGCGAGAGTCAGGGCGGGATACCAGAAACCTTCAGGCCCACTTCAACAACCAGAGATACCACAATGGAAATGGGAACAGATTTCCATGGATTTTGTTACTGGCCTGCCTAGATCACAACGTGGTAACGATACTATTTGGGTGATCGTGGATCGACTCACAAAGTTTGCTCACTTCTTGGCTATCAAAGAAACGGATAAGTTCTCCACTCTAGCAGAAGTATACCTCAAGGAAGTTGTCTCGAGGCACGGGGTGCCCATCTCTATCATCTCGGATCGAGATGCGCGTTTTACATCAGAACTGTGGCAAGCAATGCACAAGTCCTTTGGCTCAAGGCTAGATATGAGCACAGCTTATCACCCACAAACGGACGGGCAGTCAGAACGTACTATCCAGACCTTAGAAGACATGCTTAGGGCATGTGTGATTGACTTTGGCAACGGCTGGGAAAAGCATCTGCCAGTTGTGGAATTTTCGTACAACAATAGCTACCACACCAGCATTAAAGCTGCTCCGTTTGAGGCATTGTACGGGTGTAAATGCCGGTCACCTCTTTGTTGGGCGGAGGTGGGGGATAGTCAGATTACTGGTCCAGAACATGTGGTGGACACAACAGAGAAAATTGCTCAGATACGACAACGAATGGCGGCAGCTCGTGACCGTCGGAAAGTCTACGCCTATAAGGGCAGAAAACCACTAGAGCTCCAGGTTGGAGAACGTGTACTACTCAAAGTTTCACCCTGGAAGGGTGTGGTTCGTTTTGGCAAACGGGGAAAACTTAACCCACGATACGTTGGACCTTTCGAAGTCATTGAGAAAATAGGCAAGGTGGCCTACAGACTGAACTTACCAGCAGAACTCAGTGCAGTTCACGACGTTTTCCATGTGTCAAATCTGAAGAAGTGTCTGTCAGATGAGACCCACGTAGTTCCTTTGAAGGAGCTCACGATCGACGAGCAGTTACGATTCGTCGAGGAACCTGTTGAAATCACGGACCGGGATGTTAAGGTCCTCAAATGTACTAGAATACCCCTCGTTCGAGTTCGATGGAACTCACGTCGCGGCCCAGAGTTCACCTGGGAGCGCGAAGACCAGATGAAACAAAAGTATCCCCAACTGTTTGCAACCGGTACAACCACTACTGAGGCTGAAGCTACGGAATTTCGGGACGAAATTCCAGATCAACGGGGGGAGGATGTGACACCCCAGGAAAACCAGGAAAACCATGCAACTTAACTAGCTTCCTCAGTGAGTACGTGCTAAATTTCGGGACGAAATTTCTTTCAACTTGGGGATAATGTGACAACTCGTAATTCCGAACCTATCTTTGTACTTGGATGTAACCTAGGTGAACGTGATTCGATTATATGAACTTGATTGATTTATTGAATATTACGATTATGTGTCTATGTGTATACATGTATGTTGTAGTCGCACAACACAACCCAACCGCACAAGCCTTTGGGCTTTACAAATCTCGGCCTATTTCTCGTGAACCCGAATCAAAGGGGAGCCCATGTGAAGGATTCGGCCCACTCCCACCATACGCATACATGGATCCTTTGAGGATTGTGTCTCATTACTTGCAATCACATAACACACCTACAAACCCTAGTTCTTTTCTCTCTCTCTCTCTCACGAAACCGAAGGCAGCCAAACATCCTCTTCATCGGAGTTTATTCTCTTGATCGGATCAATTCTTGTCTCTTTTCTATTCGGTAAGTATGTTAACAATTGTTTGATGATTTTATGATGGGTGTTATATATACTCGACATGATTGATGATGAATTGTTATGATTGTTTCGAATCTTATGTGATTAAGCATGGATGAATATAATCGGCTATATATGTATTCGATTCGAATCTTAAGGGTTTGATTTAATACTGATCGATGGTTGTATACTGGTATGATTTATGATGATGAAAAATATTAATTTTAATATTCTTAAAAATCGGCTCACATGTATAGTACTATAGGTCAACATAGGGATTGTTAGTTAATTGATGTGGTTAATGATTGTTGTTTTTGATCGAACAGTGTGTATATATGAAGATTGAGCATGTGATTGTATTTTAAGGTTTGCTTCATAATTACTTGCACATGATTGTGATAAAGAGTCTGCACATGATTCATAATTTTCAATCTAATAATTAGTCAAACCACCCAACTATTTGGTCCAATAACCTTTGGAGGTGATGGACAGTTGTCGACTATGTGGATGTTTTGAATGATAGATTTTAAGGATGATGATGAGTTGTTATGCATTTGATTGTTCCTATTAATTAAATAATAAATTGGTTAGTTGATTGATGGTATATGGAATTGGAAATAAGATAAACTGTTAGTTGACTTATTGTAATATAGGAAATGATGGAATAGATGTAACTGGCTGCTTGATTCACGAAAGTTTGTTAACCAGTCGCACAAGACCCCTAGTCGCATAAGGGGTCCATTCGCACAAGCTGATCAGGTCGCACAAGTGGACCTGATCGTACAAGCAGCCCCTAATCGCACAAGAACTGGTTGTTTGTTGTTTTGGGCCGTAGACTTGGGCTGGGTATTAAAACTGATCGCACAAGATGTATGAACATATAGCTGATTGGGCTGGTTGGTTATGTTTGGGCCGAATTAACACAACCGTACTAGAATACTTAAGTCGCACAAGGTTATTATTTATTTGTTATGTGGGCCGTAGGCTATATGTGTTGGGCTGGGAAACACTACTAGTCGCACAAGATGGATTATTGAATGATATGTTGGGCCATGTGTTAGTACATCAATGAATTTGGGCTTCAACGAGTGGATCGCACAAGTTGTCACACTTGTGCGAGCCCAATAGTTAATATGTTGAACGTGATGATTTCATGTTACCATGATCCGTATGTTAAACTGATAACATTTAAAACATTCTATGTGTGTACTATGTTGCCATGCTCGATACGTGTTAGCAATATGTTAAACTATGTGTAATCATACGTGCTTTAATTGAACCTAAACCTGACATGTGTGATAACCATGTTAGGACGTGGTTGACCACTAGCTTTTAGACGTGACCTTTCTGTGTAATCTGCCGAGCAAACCAAGGTGAGTTCACACTCCGTTACAAAGCATGGGGTTCCCAGGGGTTGGGAATGGGTTAAGGAATAGGGATTCCTCGTCCTGTTGAGACGTAACCAGGAACATAGATTCCTCGTCCTGTTGAGACGTAACCAGGAACATAGATTCCTCGTCCGGTTGAGACGTATTAAACTATACTAGACTAGAACTCTATCAACGAAGTCCCTCCATTTTATATCGACTTAATCGCCGAGGCCAATGGCGAACGGGTCATTAGTTAAATAGCGCTATTAGGTTTAACAAACCTCACACCGTGCCGCAGAGGACGGGCGTGGACTAATGGACTATGGCACGTCAGTGATGATAGACACAGACGTTAGGGCACTTAAACATGACGAACGTTAGTAGTCGATATGGTAACGAGTCTGGTGAACAAAACATGGGGTAGCCCCCACGGCCATAGAGCCGGGCTGGAATAGCCAACGTAAGAACGGGTAACTAATAAACGTTTTTCGAACTATGGGGTAACCCCCACGGCTGGATAGCTGGTAAAGATCAAACTGTGTTTTCGGAATAACTATAAACTGGACAACCAAACGTGAACTCACTCAACTAGTTGTTGACTCGTTACTACATGCTTTGCAGGTCTATAGGTACTTAGCTGGAGCTTGCACAAGGGAGAGTCGTTGTGGGACATGGACAGCTGTGTGCCATGTTAAACCTTTGGATATTTAAACTACGTTTTGGTTTTACACATTATGCTTCCGCTCATAACTTAACTAGGTTTGTTTTGGATATTAATCGTGTTGGTTGAACTTTTACATTAAACATTTACTTGTTCAATATGATTAGTGGTTTGATCCTGGTCAGTCACGCCTCCAAGCGGTGATACTCCGCATGTGGATTTTGGGGGTGTGACATTACGTATTTATGGATTCAACGTATGTTTGTAAGCATCACGAATAAGTATTAAATTGTTCCACCAACAAATGTACAATTGTGTATGAAGTATGTGTAACACGTATTTAAAGAAATGCAAGTTTTCATTCATGATTCAAGTCTCGAGTTTACAACGATTACAAAGAAAGAACGTTTACGAGAATACAAGGTTTCCAAAAATGGAAGTACAAACAAGACTTGCTATAAATGGAAAGTACAAATAAGCGGGGCGTTACAGTCTCCCCTCCTTTAGGGAATTTCGTCCCGAAATTGAGGAAGACTTAGGGAAAAGATGCGGATATTTTGTCTTCATTTCACTCTCGAGTTCCCAAGTAAATTCAGCACCACGTTTTCCTTCCCATCGAACCTTGACAATAGGAATTCGACTGCGCCTCAATTGCTTGGCTCCTTGGTCCATGATTTCGACCGGTTTTTCCACAAAGTGAAGCGTTTTGTTGACTTGCAAGTCTTCGAGAGGAACGTGTAGTCCTTCGTCAGCTATACACTTCTTCAAGTTGGATACGTGGAAGACTGGGTGTACATTGTTGAGTTCTTCAGGCAAGTCCAGTCTATACGCAACCTTGCCAATCCTCTCGATAATTTTGAAAGGACCAACGTAGCGAGGTGCGAGTTTCCCTTTCTTGCCAAATCGAACCACGCCCTTCCAAGGGGATACCTTGAGAAGCACGAAGTCACCTGTCTCGAATTCCAAAGGTTTGCGACGCTTGTCGGCGTAACTCTTTTGTCGGTTCCTGGCTTTCAATAAGTTATCTCGAACCTGTAAAATCTTGTCCGTCGTCTCTTGTATAAGCTCGAGACCAGTGATTTGAGCTTCACTAATCTCATGCCAACAAATAGGCGAACGGCACTTGCGACCATACAATGCTTCGAAAGGTGCCATTTGAATACTCGCGTGATAACTGTTATTGTACGAGAATTCGACCAAAGGCAAGTGTGTATCCCAGTTGCCACCAAAATCTATTACGCAGGAGCGAAGCATATCCTCTAAGGTTTGGATAGTACGCTCGGTTTGACCGTCTGTCTGAGGATGGAATGCAGTGCTAAGGTTAAGTTCAGTACCCATAGCAGATTGAAATGTTTGCCAAAGGCGAGACGTAAAACGAGCATCACGATCGGAAATGATGTCAATGGAAATACCATGACGACAGATGATCTCATCAGTGTAGATTTTAGCCAATTTATCGACTTTGAAATCTTCACGAATGGGAAGAAAGTGAGCTGATTTGGTCAATCGATCGACGATCACCCAAATACTATCATGACCGGAAGATGTGCGAGGAAGCTTAGTGATGAAATCCATGGCGATGCTCTCCCATTTCCAGATAGGAATTCTTGGTTGCTCGAGTAAGCCAAAGGGACGTTGATGTTCAGCTTTCACCTTTGAACACGTGAGACATTTCGAGACGAAAGTGGCTATATCCTTCTTCATTCCAGGCCACCAGTAGGATGTACGCATATCATGGTACATCTTGTCGGCACCAGGGTGAATAGAATACTTCGTATTATGTGCCTCCTTCATCAGGAACTTTCGAAGGTTATCACGATTAGGAATCCAGATACGATTGAGATAGTAAAAAATACCATCAGGTTTGGTCACGAGGCTTTCTTCAGCACCACATTGCATCTCGTTGTTGAGGTTACCCTCGTTAACAGATGAATATTGAGCGTCACGTATGCGATTCTGAAGATCGTGGACGAGTTGGAAGCAACGGATACTTTTGACATGAGTTTTACGACTAAGGGCGTCTGCTACTACATTCGCTTTACTTGGGTGGTATTTGATTTCGCAGTCGTAGTCGTTTAATAGTTCCACCCAACGACGTTGGCGCATGTTCAGTTCTTTTTGGTCAAAGATGTGTTGAAGGCTCCTATGGTCGGTGAAGACCACACACTTAGTACCATAAAGGTAGTGTCGCCAAATCTTCAACGCAAAAACAACTGCGCCAAGTTCGAGGTCGTGAGTAGTATAGTTTTTCTCATGTATTTTGAGTTGCCTTGACGCATAAGCGAAGACCTTGTCTCGTTGCATAAGCACACAACCAAGGCCAAGGCGGGAAGCATCGCAATATACGACGAAGTCGTCGTTTCCATCAGGAAGTGTGAGGATAGGAGCATTGCATAGCATGTCCTTGAGCGTTTGAAAAGACTCCTCTTGCTCGGGACCCCAAACAAAAGGTTTCTCTTTTTGAGTCAAGGAGGTCAAAGGGACGGCGATTTTCGAAAATTTGGAGATAAAACGACGATAGTAACCAGCAAGACCAAGAAACGAACAAATTTCGGATGGATATTTCGGTGTGATCCAATTCTTCACAGCTTCGATTTTAGCGGGGTCAACGTGAATACCAAGTTCGTTGACAGTATTACTAAGGAATTGAACCTCTTTTAACCAAAATTCACACTTGGAGAATTTGGCGTATAGATGTTCAGCACGAAGAAGTTCAAGGATAAGACGCAAGTGTCGTTTATGCTCTTCTTGTTTCTTGGAATAGATAAGGATATCGTCGATGAAAACGATCACGAAACGGTCCAAGTATGCTTTGCACACGCGGTTCATCAAATCCATGAAAACAGCAGGTGCGTTGGTCAAGCCAAAGGGCATGACCACAAACTCGTAATGAGCATAACGTGTACGGAAGGTGGTTTTAGGTACATCTTCTTCGAGAACTCGAAGTTGATGGTACCCAGAACGAAGATCGATCTTTGAAAAGCAGGTTGCGCCTTGCAATTGATCGAAGAGATCATCGATGCGAGGAAGAGGGTATCGGTTCTTGATAGTAAGCTTATTGAGCTCACGATAGTCAATACACATACGGAAAGACCCATCTTTCTTTTTGACAAACAAAACGGGAGCGCCCCAAGGAAAAGTACTAGGGCGTATAAAGCCTTTATCAAGAAGCTCTTGAAGTTGACTCGAGAGCTCTTGCATCTCAGAGGGTGCTAAATGGTAAGGAGACTTAGCGACAGGCGTAGCGCCAGGCACTAAATCGATGCGAAAATCGACAGAACGAGCAGGAGGCGGACCAGGAAGATCATCAGGAAATACATCGGGAAAATCACGTACGACAGGAACGTCACTTATGCTTGGGCTTTTGTCCTTCTTTTCCACAATGTGGGCGAGAAAGGAGAAATTACCCTTGCGTAAGCATTTGTTCGCTTGGATACACGACATAAGCTTGAGACCTTGAGAAGGTTTCTCGCCATACACATGTAGGGAATCACCGTTTGGAAGGGGAAGGCGGATGAACTTTTCAGAACAGACAACTTCAGCACGAACTCGCCTAAGCCAGTCCATACCTACTATGATGTCGAAACTACCCATTTGCATGGGTATGAGGTTAATTGAGAACGTATGGTCGTTTAGGATCAACGAACAATTGGAGAGAACAGAATCGACAGCGACGGTTTTACCATCAGCGACTTCGACAGCGAAATATCTTGGCAACTTAGAGCGTTTACACTTGAGCAAAGACTCGAATTCTAACGACACAAAACTTTTATCGGCGCTAGTATCAAATAAGCATGAAGCATAAACATGGTTCACAAGGAAGGTACCAGTAATGAGGTCGTTCGCGTTTTGAGCTTGAGCAGTAGTGAGAAGAAAGGCTCGGCCTCGAGCGGGTTGTTGGGCCTGTTGCTGCTGTTGTTGTGGTTGTGGTTGTTGCGGTCGAGGCTGGTGTCGTTGAGGGCAGACGTTGGCCATATGGTTGATATCACCACACGTGAAACATGCTCGCACAGGAGCGACTTGATTTGGAGCTAATAGGGCTTGGTTTTGATAGGCCTGAGGCGAGACGCGGCAGTATTGAGAAGAATGCCCATATCGGCCACACTTGGCACACTTTCGACACTGAACGTTTGGAGGATGATGATACTGGCATTGATCACACTTAGGTTGCGTTCCAGTATAACCTCTGCGTGGAGTTTCATCGTTGGCAATAGCAGGCATGGCTTGTAGGGGTTGTGGGTTTGGCGGAGTGACAACCGCGCAATTTTGTCTTGAAGCCTTCCGCTTCTTGCCTCGGTTTTTCTTAGAGGGTTCGTCAGTGGGTTCAACGGTGGCTTGATGGGCGGTTTTCAATGGAGTTTTCGAGGTATTTTTACGCATGACATGGTTACTGTTCAAACGGGCAGCTAAACGATAGGTTTCCTCGATAGTGGTTGGGCTAGCAGCTTCCATGAGGTTCATGAATGAATCAGGGCAACAATGGATGTGTTTATTGATGGCTTTTTCAGGAGTATCAACTTGGCTAGGACACAGGATGCTAAGTTGTTTGAAACGAAGAGTTAAACCATCATTGTCGTCACCCACTTGTTTTAGGTACCAAAACTCGCTCTCTAACTTCCTTATCTCGTGCGGTGGACAAAACTCCTCTTTCATGATTCTTTTCAATTCGGTCCATGGCAATGCGTGAGCGGCGTCCTCACCCCTTATACCTCGCTCAGAGGTCCACCAATCAAGAGCCCTTGATCGGAATACCCCTTGTGGAATTTTGGGTGCGTAGGTCGTCAGGACAACCACTTTGACGAAAAGTGATTTCCATGGCATCAAACCAAGAGAGTAGCGCGGTAGCACCATCTTTTCCAGTAAATTCCAATGGTTTGCAAGACATGAATTGTTTGAAGAGAAAAGGCGTCTTTGGTTTATCCACCTTGGAGTCCACTGAACCATGAGGGGAATTGGGGTCGGCTTGAATGCGGCTAAAAATGTCGGGTATAACTCGAGCCATTTGGTCAGCCATTTGTTCAGCAATGAGCCCAACTAGCTCTTGTTTGGAGATGGATTCGCTGCTGGAACCTTCTTTGACTTGGTCTTCTTTGATGAGTTTGGAGATGCCATCTAGAAGTTTTGAAAGAAAGGAAATGATGAGACTTGAATCATAAATTTTAAAGCAAGGTTTTAGCATGTAAAAGCATATAAGAGTTCATGTATCATGTAAAGTCCATATAGGTTTCCAACATGTATTCAACAAGTATAGCACGTAAAAATGCGTATAAGGAGTATAAATTTAGTTTGTTCATGAGAATTATTATTGTTTTTGATTGCGATGACGTGCGAAATGAGTTTATAAGTTTGAAATGAACGAACGTTCAAGTATAAAATCACATATAAATTGAGATACATAAAAGAGAGGCTCAATAAAACATGGGATTGTTTCGGGTAGAGAAACGTCGACTATTCCAAAGTGGGTCGAAAGTCCTTTCGAATTAGAGGAAACGTGCTTTGGCCTATAGGTAAGATACTCTCGTCGAGAAGCGATTAACGGTATCTTACCCTTCCAGTTACTATACGTCTCTAATCGATTGAAACGATCGGGACTTTGGCGAGATCGAAAATCGAGGAGTGGGACTTAATCGACAAGGTGCGGGTTTCACCCCTAACTTGAAGATTTCGTACCCTAATGTGGTTAGTACTCGTCGGGTCAAAATAAATTTCGACACTTTGACGAGGGTCCACTAGAGTTGAATTGGAAATTTACCATTTAGATGTGGATTTCACTCCTAGCTAAATGGCGAAATTTCGTGCAAAAATAAGAATAAGCGGAACGAGAGTCGTTTACCAAATTGTGGGTTTCACGCCTATTTTGGTAAACTCGTCTCTTTTGTATAAGAGTGTCTTCAAGTCTTCATGTGTATTGTGTAAAGTGTCTTAGGAAAGACATTATGTAAATATTAAGACCAAAAAGAAGAGAAAGAAGCAAAGTAGGAAGAATAACATTTTAAGCATATAACAAGAATGGTAAAAAATATGGTTCCTACAATAGACTAGGTCGAACATGGCAATTCTACCTAATTCCCTATAGTTATGGCTCTGATACTAGTCTGTCACACCCCAACCAATGGCGGAAACATCGGGATGAGACGAAGTGTGAAGATTGCAAGAGACTTCATAACGCTATTTGTGACAATATTTAATAAACCGATTTCATTTCATAAAGTAAATTGTCAACATTACAAGAAATTCAAATACAACAAGTTCAAAGAAGTACATAACAACATAAGCAAAATTGATACAACATATTAAACCTAAACGTCTATATGTGTATCTAGGCATCAACACTACTTCTTTTCATAGCATCGTCATCATCAACCTGTAACATGTTTAAAAAACAATTCAATGCAAAAGCAAAGGCGAGTATACAAGTTTGGTACGTACATAACAAAAGATAAGTTTTAAACAATTCCTCATAGCAAGCATGTGATTCAAGATAAACAATAAATTTGGCATGTGTCTAACATATCAAACCAATAATGAAACGCAATATGCTCATGACATAACCACAAGTCTTCGGGCGGGTCGTTAATCCTATAGCGCTACATATGTCATGGTTAGGCTCGTACGAAGTTAATGATAAGTTCAACACATAATGTCCCAAACCCAAGTTTAAAGTATCAAGCAATCACGTATACGAGCATGTAATAGGAATGTTTGTGCATTTAAGTAAAATGTTCATGTGTAAGTTTTTGATAAGTAAACATGTTACACCCCAAAAAGTGGTAAAAGTAAAGAGGGGAATACGAGTATACTCACGGTTTTGCAAGTTGTTCCTATTTGAATCCGAGAGTAAGTTGGTTGTTGGATTAGCTAGTTGGAGCACCTTGTCCTTCTACACAAAGGAACGAAGTGTATGAGTTTGGGGAAATCGAAAGATTTTAAGGATTCGGAATTAAAAATGACATGAAAGTATTATATCAAAATAATCATCTTTAATGCACAACACTTGTATGACACTTGGTAACCACAAGGGTTATAATGATTTCATGAGTTGAACACTCATAAGAATCATAACAAGGTTAAGCCTTAGATGATGTTCTACTACTTTGACAAAAGAATATGAATTCAACATCAAAGGTTCGAATGTACATAGATATTATTTAGGTTATATAGTATATATTGTTAAGTCCAAATGTTCAAGTATTTCAAGCATGAGGTAGAAGATTATATCTTCATTTAGGTACCTCAAAATGTGTCATAGAAGTCATGTAGGAGGTAGGAAGAACGAGCTTCCATTTAGGCACCTCGTATGCGTTCACCACTACACTTGTTGTAAAAACAAACAATGAGGGTCATGAACTAAGACTAGTACAATAATGTAAACAATCTAAGCTATGAGAAATCATCAAATCATGTGGGGATTTTATGTTGGAAAAACCCAAGTTGTCCCATAATCACTCCTACATCAAGTTTGAAGCTTGAACATGACTTGTGGGTTAAAACACTAATCAAAACAGAATTTATTTGAGGTTTAACCTCTGATTTTGTATGTCTCAACCTTGTTTTTAAGCTTAACCAACCACAAGATAGGTTGTAAGCATTAGGACATAGGTTTGAGATGAGTTAGACTCAAGTTTGATAAGTTTAAACAAGTTTTGAAGGAACTTAAAACACAACAGAAAGTTTATGGACATTTTTAGGGCAATTCCAGGTCTGATTTCTCCGAGGAGAGATCAAGGAATCAAACCCAATGATTATCCAAGCAAGTAGGAAGAAGAATCAAGTAATTTGGTTGAGTTTTGAGCAAGTTATGCTCACTTTTGCATGAAGGTATGAATCTGTCCGAATTTTAGAATCTTGCAAGAACTTGATAGTGATTTTGGAGAGATTTGAGAGTGTTGAAAGTGTAGAATGGCTTGGAGAAGATGGGTATTTATAGGGGATGATTTTAGGGTTGATTGGAGGTGTTTAATGGAGGTTTAGAGCTGATTGGAGGAGGTGAGAACTTGGGATTTCGTGCAAAATCACGGAGATTTGAAGCTGCTGTCCCGCCAGACCCCTTTACGGCCGTAAGGGGGGTGCTTGCGGTCCGTAAAGGCCAGACAGAAAGCACAAAAATTTTGTTTTATGTTTTATTGTTTTGCAACATATCCCAATGTTATTTAGGACGGGTTTTGTGACTTATTTAAGGTTCCTAAGCATATGTGACATGTTCTAAAGGTTGCACAAGCATCAAAAGAATAATATTTAGTATAAGACTCGTATGTAATCACGGTATCAAGTGTGTATGTTACGTATTTATGGATTCAACGTATGTTTGTAAGCATCACGAATAAGTATTAAATTGTTCCACCAACAAATGTACAATTGTGTATGAAGTATGTGTAACACGTATTTAAAGAAATGCAAGTTTTCATTCATGATTCAAGTCTCGAGTTTACAACGATTACAAAGAAAGAACGTTTACGAGAATACAAGGTTTCCAAAAATGGAAGTACAAACAAGACTTGCTATAAATGGAAAGTACAAATATGCGGGGCGTTACAGTTGGGCAGGAACAAGTTCATTCATATATGTCTAAAAGGGTAGTGGGAGTGGATGACAAAGATTCGATTCACTTGCAAATGAGATGTGATTTATATTTATTAGAAATCAAGCAAAGATGGTGTTGGCTGGTAGCAACCCAGACGAGTAAAATCAATGAGGTTAGAAGAGATGATGATTGCTTCGAATGATTTCAATGGAGTTGTTCCTTAACTGGAGAGTCCGTGAGGAGTTAGCACTGGAATGGTAGATTAGAGGTAATTTAGAAATGTGTTAGATGTTTATTCTATTATTGGGCGAGTCTTTAATGTCGGTCCTTTTATAGGTTTTCCTTTTGATTGTTATGTCTTTTCTTTTCCAAGCGAGACACTGGGTTGTTTTAATGAAAACTTAAGCAGTGGAGTAAACTGCCATTTTGGTCCTTGTGGTTTGGCCAGTTTTGCCACTTTAGTCCAAATCTCAAACTTTTTACATCTGGGTCCCCGTGGTTTGCATTTTGTTGCCATTTTGGTCCAAAAGTGATATTTGACCAGAATCCCCAAATTAAAACCCCCTGTTTTGTCCTTACCCTCAGGGGTATTTTGGTCATTTTAAAATTATTATAACTAAATATTGAGATTTAGACATCATAAAAGCATCTTCATCTTTCCCCAGATCTTCATCTTCCCCATATTTTATCCAAACCCTGCAACCATCATCTAAACACCCCTTTGTCTCTCTCTCTCTTCTCTCTCTCTAACACCACCGCCACCTTGAATTCCACCACCACCGCCACCGCCACCTCCTCCCCCTTCTCACCACCGCCACCACTACCTCCTCACCACAGACACCACTTGAAAGCAACCCGGTGCCACCACCGTCACCTCTAAAGTTCGAATCCCAAACCCTACCATCGGAGATCACCTCCACCATTATCACCACCCTCCCCACAATCGCACCACCCCCAAACCCTTCCCCCAGCGCCTCCGACAAAAATCACAGATCCGAACCAAAAACGCACCGGAAAACGCTGGTAACTGAGCTCCAGGTTGGTAACTGAGCACCGAAAAACCTAGCTGATCTTCACCTCCGATGAGGTTTGTTTAGGCCCGATTTTATCATCACGCTGGTAACTGAGCTCTGATCTTCACACTTGTAACTGAGCTTCACCTCTGATCTTCACGCTGGTAACTGAGCTCCAGGCGGATGACGGAGGAGATACGACGGAGGAGAATCGTAGAGGTCTAAGAGCTCTTGAACTTGACCGATGAGGTTTGTTTAGGCCCGATTTTATCATCACCTCGTTTTATAGAGTTTTTTTATTTTGACCCGACTGGGTTCGGGTGTCTTCATAACCAATCCGGGTTCGGGTGAAAGGGGTTTTTGTTCAGGATATTGAGTAGGGGTTGGAGAAGATGATGTTGAGTATTTGGGTAGGGGTTCGGGTGTCTTCAAAACCAGAGGATTTTGAGTATTTGGAAACGAAGGAAGTGAAAGGGGTTTTTGTTCACGATATAAATGACAGCGGCAGGTGGTGGTGCTGGTGCGAGAGGGTGGTGGCAGGTGGTGGTGGGGGTGGTGGTGCGAGAGGGGTGTTGCAGGGGTTAGAGAATATGATGTTGGGTTGGGGATGATATAATAAGCTGCTGCACTCTTCTTTTTTAAGTTAAGAAATTAATTAATTTAATTATTTTAATTACTCATTTATTAAAATAATAAAAGAAATGACCGAATTACACCTGAGGAAAGGGACAAAAACCAGGTTTTTTTTTTAAATCTTACCTGATTTCAGTTTTGGACTAAAATGGCAATAAAAGTAAAACCACAGGGACCCAGATGTAAAAAGTTTGAGATTTGGACTAAAGTGGCAAAACTGACCAAAACCACAGGGACCAAAATGGCAGTTTACTCTAAGCAGTGCCTCTTCAATATATAGAAAAATATATGTTTCCCTTTTGTTTAAGTGCCAGATAAAAAATTTAAATGTTTTGAAAATACGTCTTCATGTACGTGTGTAAGCTATTACTCGTCACTTAAAGTATTTAAATTAATAACTCAAAATAAACGAACTTATATCAAACAAGACTCATATAAAACATAAACAATTTATATAAGAATAAACTATTTAATTGACAATATTGTATACCTTACACCCATTAATGTTCTATGTAGTTTTGCTTAAAAATTATACTTGGCAAAAGATATTAGTTTACGGGTAACTAACCTAGTGTATGTATATAAGATGCTAGTTTGTTTGTTTGCTAAACGTTTCATCTCTAATTGTAGAGTAAACTGTCAAAACGGTCTTTGAGGTTTAGTCACTTTTGCCACTTTAGTTTAAAACTCAAATCTGGGTCCCTGTTGTTTCAATTTTGTTGTCATTTTCATTCAATAGCAAAATCTGGTCATATTTTTCAGTTAACATCTAGTTTTTTTTTTCGTCTTTTTCTCCCTTTTAACGAAGGGCAAAATGGTCAGATTTTTTAGTTTGTTATAATAAAATGTTAAAAGACCATTTTGCCCTTCATTAAAAGGGAGAAAAAAGACAAAAAAAATATCGGATATTAATTGACAGAAGTGAATAGATTTTGATTTTGAATGAAAATGGCAACAAAATTGAAACCATATGAACACAAATTTAAAAAAAAAATTAAGTTTTGAACTAAAGTTGCAAAAATGACTAAATCTCATGGACCATTTTGCCAGTTTACTCTTTGTAAATGTGTTCTATTTTACTGTGTCTCCGTCAATTTACATATCTATCGTCTGGTGCCAAATTTTACACTTGAGATCGATGATTTCTCTAATTTCACTTTCTTTAAAAAAATATAATTAAAGTTTAAGAGTATATATGTTGGTTTGATCATTTCTTTTCAAGAACAGCAGGTAGTAAATGGAGACGGGATGTAAAGGATTAATAATATTAAGAGTTGGTAATTAATATACATGAAGTATGGTTGAAACCAAGATGTTAATTAACCCCGTCATCAATCACTCTGGTACTGGTAGGCTGGTTCACAGAATTCTCCTCCAAGATCATCGCAGGCCTCTGCAATAAACACCCTGTAGAAAACAACATTTCATCAACAAGAGATGGAATGAATACATCTATATATATATATAATTGAAAACCAGATGGATATTACGTTTTGGGACTGTCGTACTGGAGATACTCTCTGTCAAGTGTTTGTGAATTAGTAGTAGTAGTAGTAACCAGCTTGTGGTTGGAGGAGGCGGTGTTAGCTTCTTTTGGTTTGGTCTCGGGGAACATTTCAACATCACAAGCCACGCCACCCAAAATCTCGCATGCTTCTGCCGGGAAAACACTAAAACAAGAATAGATTATTATATTATTCATGAACAAGAAGATTTAAGCAAAGATTTCGGTGCTTACGAGGACTTCATGGAGCTGTAATCCACTTCAGCTGCTTTGATGGCGATAGAAGAAGAAGAAGAAGTTGATGATGATGATGTTTTAATACGGTGTTTAGCAGGAAATAAGAAAGTTGAGGTTAATTTGGTAGAGAGGAAAGGTGCTGATGAACAAGGCAAGTAGATCGAAGTCTGCATTTTCTGTTTGATTGTTGATGGGTTTTTTTTAACTTCCAATTATTAATATATAGGCAAAAACCTTAACTAAGAGATAAGGTGTGTTGGATAAGGATCAGGTTTGGTTTGGCTTCATGTGGAAGATATTTTTTCACTGGTCCCCTCACCTTAATCATGTTTTTTAGATTGAAAACTTCTGTACCGAGAGATAGAAACAAGTAAATCGAGAAAATTTGTGTTTATAACTTGATACAATAACACTAACTAGACATTTGTACTAGTTAGACAAGGGAAACATTGCATAAAAGACCCGAACTTAGAACGTGCATAACTCTAAGTATGATTGGAGTTACAGGGATCGTGACCAGTGTCGAAGCTTGAGATTTCTGACCAAGGGTCGAAAACGTATATACCTAAAAAAAAATTATAAAACCGGAGGGTCGAAAACGTATATACCTAAAAATTCTAAACGAAAACTAGATACCGTACACTACTAAACGAAAACTACATACCATACAAATTTAGAAAACACCTATAAAAGTGTACCTCCCTATTGTATTAGTTTAAACATTCAAAAATCTATCCAGAATTATTCCTCGTGTTAAGTTCGCTTCCACTCTGCTGCATTAGGTTCCATCTTTAGATATAGTGTATATATGGTTATATCGTATGTATTTTGGTGCTCCCGGCTATAGCACCTTGCTAAAGCAATGTTTATAATTAATACAAATTTCTACCCACATTCGGCTACAAGAGACTCCGGACATAATAGTTACCTTTTTCGTTGCCAGAAACTCCGCCATGCATTGACATCCAACTAGCCAAGTAAATTTTTGTCATTTTCCCTAATTGGTCTAAAAAAATCTTGTCTAGAACTATTATCATTAAGACAAGTTTTTGATACCGGGTCACAACCATACAAAGCGATATACTAGAAGATTAACCATCATCACACATGGCCCTTCGCATTGATCGTGGGCATAAGAGGCCCTCCCCCTAGCCTACGACCTTATAACACAGGCATTCACATATGTCACCTTAAGACATTGGCGTAGCATAGTGGGAGCGAGGAGGGGCGCCATACCCCCCGAATTTTTTGCTCAGTAGTGTGCGGTATGTAGTTTTCGTATAGAATTTTTTAGGTATATACGTTTTCGACCCCCCTGGTTTTATAATTTTTTTAGGTATCTACGTTTTCGACCCCCAATCGAAAATCTCAAGCTTCGCCACTGCCTCAAGATTTGGGTCTGGTATGTGGATGCTAGAGCCATGATACATGTCACTTCGCACGGAGATACTAGCCCAAATTAAGTCAATATGTTCAGTGGCGGAGCTTGGCCAAAAGTTTCGGAGGTGGGAGTCATGGGACCCAATTTATATATTATAGAGTAAATTACGTTTAGCCCCTGTGGTTATATCACTTTTACTATATTAGCCCAAAATAGGATTTTTTAACATATGTACCCCCATGATCTCTATAACTAACTATTTAGGCCCCTGAGTCTAACTCAACCCCAAACTCCAGTTAATTATTTGTCATATGGCAGGCACATGATGGGTATAATGGTAATTTCTCATCCCTTTTAAATCTAACCCAGATCTTCAAGAACATCATCATCTTCTAACCCATCTTCTAACCCAGATCTTCAAGAACATGACCACCTTCAACCATCATCATCATCCCCAGATCTTCAATTAAATTTCCAGATCTTTAACGTATATTCATTTCCCACACTTATTGATCAGACCTACTACCAAAAGCTCAAAATCATTTCAGATTAACAAATTATCACTTAATCTTCAATCTCAAATCCTATTATAACAAAAACACCAATCCACAATTGACATTCATAATTTCACATCAATCTAAAACAATATCTTCAACTCAAAATACAATTAAGAAAAAAAAAAACAGATTCAGTAAACGAATTCATCGCACTTTCACAAACTTCAAATTAAACTACAACGAGGATTTCCATAGCCTTTAAACATAGAGCTTTGACTTCAGATTCTTCTAATGGTTCACAGTTCTTGAACTTCTCAATTTGCTTGTCTGCTGAAATCAACAACGAACACAATCAAATCATAAAAAAAAAAAAAAAAAAAAAAAAAAAAACTGAAATCAACAATCACCTTAAGACTGCGGGGTATGGTGGGGCGGGGGTTGGGCTTGGGTTGGGGCATTTGTTGACACGTGGCTTGGGGTGGCAGACATGGGGCGACCCACATTTAACAGGGTATGGTGGGGCGGGGGTTGGGGGCGTGGGTTTGGTGGGCTTCGCTGGGCTGACCCGGCTGGGCTCTTTGTATTTGTTTTTAATTAAAGAAAATTACATAAAAAAAATTACATAAAAAAATTTCCTAACGTTTATATTTGTTTTTTATCTCTTCTCTCATCTCCAAGACTATTTCCAACTCGTCACCCTTTAGGTGATCAATCGGCTGGGATAGAATTTTCAAATCCTCCCGTCTTTGTCTCTGGGCTTCTCTAGCGGCATCTCTAGCTTCTTTGCTCTTCCGAATTTCGGCCCTTTGTTGTTGGAAGACGTTGAATGTATCCATCTTGGATGAAATGTCATCCAACTGGTCGCTGTATATTCCTCTATGCAAGAGCGAACTCCCAGCTGAAGGTGATGCCGTAGCAGATCTTGATTTTTGAGCACGCCTTTTTGTGGCATCTCTTCCATACTCAGGCCGGTTTGGGCTTGGTGAATCATCAAAAAGGTCCTCAATCTCTTGATCTCGTGCATCAGATTGGGCTTGGGACGAGACCCTCGAAATGGACGAGTGTATCATAAATGGACGAGGCATTGGACGAATGGGTGGTGGGCTAGGATTATTTTCTTGGAGTGCATACGGGTGGGTCGGGTCAAAAGGACGGTTATGAGGATGCATTTTTTCGTTTTGTAGATGGAGAATTGAAGATGAATGTGGTAAAAAAATGGAAGAAATTGTGAGGTTTATAGTGGAAAAATAAAAGTTTTTTTTTTAAGATAGCCGTTGGCCAACGGCTAGCCCAACGGCTTCTTTGGTTTGTCCAATTAGAGCCCGCCATGTCAGCTTGGCCAGACCGCCCCACGCCCGGCTTGAAACCCATGCCCCAAGGGCCACGCCGAAACCCATGCCCACCCGGGGTGGTGGCTTGGACGTTTTCCCCCTACCCACGCCCAAACTCCCGCCCCATACCCCGCAGTCTAAACATAAACGGAAGATCAACACCCCACTTCCCAACAACCAAATCACCCGAAACCTTCGGATTCTTCGAAACCCGTGATTTCAAACTCACATTTCCGATCTCCTTTTCCCCGACAACATACGACGGTCCAGAATCATGAGTCCCCATCCAAAGTTCAGCATAATGTTTGGTTTCCTCAATTTCACAATCACAGTTGCCTGAAAAGGTTCTTGTGACCAGTGATTCGTTGCCAATTATGCTCCAATCGTAGTTTAGAACCCAACACTTGAGCCTTATTAGATCCCCTTCGTGCTTGTTGTTGTTGATCTTCATCACCATTGTACGATGGAGTTATTATGACGGTGAAATTGTAGAGATACCACCGTGGTTATAAGTTGGAAGGTGATAGGTGTGCGTGTGTCGGTGAAGGGGTAGCAATAGCGCCTTTGAATCTGCAAAAATCACGAGGTGTTGTGTTGGTGGAACCAGAGTGAAGAGGGGAAGGATAAAGAGATGAAGATGATGGTGTGTTCTTGAAGATAAGGTGTGTGTGATTTGCAGATGATATGATAGAAATTAGATTTAAAGGGGATGAGAAATTACCATTATACCCATCATGTGTCTGCTATGTGACTAATAATTAACCAAAGCTTGGGGTTTTATTAGACTCAGGGGGCAAAATAGTTGTTATAGAGACCATGGGGGCACATATGTTAAAAAATCTTATTTTGGGCTAATATAGTAAAAGTGATATAACCATAGGGGCCAAAACGTAATTTACTCTATATTATATAAATATTTAGCCAAAATAATTGTGGGTCGATCTTATATAATTTTAAAATTTTCGAACGAAAAATCGAAAATTTTACACTTCTAACTGAAACTTTGGGGGGCGGGTGCAACCCCCCCCCCCCCCCCCCCCCCCGTTTCCCACTAAGCTCCTTCCTTGAATATGTTCTTCTAGGTACCAGTTATACACATGGGATAAAAACCATATCCCTAGAACCTACCGCCCTATTTACCATAAAAATGTCCAGGTCATACCCAGGGGCGGACCCATATAGAGTGGGTTGGGGTGCCCGATGTATTTTTGTGTTCGTCCTATTTTTCATGTATTTGTCCGATGCTTATTGTTTTGGTCTAAAAATTACTGAAACAATTAAGTGATCAAATTAGTTTGTGAGGTAGTGTGTTATCAGTGTTTGCAAAAAAATGTATCAAGTTGGTTGTTTAAGAAAACAGTTTCAGGATATAGTTTGAGGATATCAGACTATACCAACAATCAAACAATGAGCAGAAAATGTAAAAGTGGACACGGGATGTACGAGGAAAGCCCTTGATCATTCTAGATCTCCGGCATAAAACCTCTGGAGCTGACAATCGTCGGCTGCCTTGTTCTTCTTATTGCTTGAATACCAGGATACAGTGCAGGATAATGCTCAGATCGCTACTCAGTGTTACAACGATTGCAAGTGATGAGTGTTAATGTGTGATTGCAAGAAAGAAATGTGTAAGAGTCAGAGAGCTTGAAGTGAAGTGAGTGTTCTACGATCTGGCCATCCATTTATATAGTTACATCAATAAACAAATTTTCCTATAAACTAGGGATTCTTCCGCATATTCCCTCTTGACCGTTGAAAACCTATTCCTCCGGCTTCAACGTCCATTTCCCAACAATATTGAGCGAGTCTTTAGGGGAATAAGTCCTCATGAACGTTATGGACCTGCAGTCATAATCTACGAACAAATTGTTAGTTATTATCAGGATACTGCCTCGGGATGTTACCAATATCCTGATGTGGTATCCTGACCATAAACAGCTGATATAAAATCAAGATATAGTGTCAGGATATGGGCTCAGAATTTCACCCATAACAATTGTCCCCAAAAATATACTTGTTGGGATTCCGAATTCAAACGGGTATATTTTTCATGCACGTTACCCGAGGTTCATAATGGTATGCAGAACTTGAAAAGACTTGGTGCAACTTCCAACGCGCTTTTCACTCAATGCCTATCTATCTCGCCCCTATATCTTCTCACTTTCTTTTTGAAAACTAGCCATCCTCCTCAGAATTTCCAAGTACAATTTCTCCTTCTTTCTCTCGTAATTCTTTCTGTTTATCTCTCTCGATGGCTACAAGAACTCGATCCCATTCTGGCGAATCTACTTCGTCCTTTACCAACCAAAATCTCCTCAAGAACCCCGAGAAGGAGGTGTGTTCCTTCGACAACGCTGATATCGCTGCATTGAGGGCCTCCGATGCCTTTCCTGATGGAGCGGTGATCCGACCTTATTATTATTACTTCCATCAAATAAGAAAGGCCTTGTTTTTATTTTAATTCAATATTTCTCTTCAATTTGTTTTTTTTTTTTTTAATTTATATTCCAAAACATCAAATGAGGCTCCTGGTTGCCGTGATGGTGAATCAACATAGCGATGGACCCATATCCCACATGGTAAAGCATGACCTAACCCATGACCCTCATACCCCCATGTAGCCTAAGAAAATCATTAACCTAAAACAGGTCGGTATTTATTTTGTCTACAATCTTAAATTTCTAGAAATATATAAAGAAAAGCCCAAGTAATCGCATAAAAAGATGTAAATATAAAAGAATGAGTTAAAAGGGAAGGAACTGGAGAGAGAGAGAAGCTTTAACTTTTTGTTGAAGGTATAACAGCCAATTTTATTCATAATATAAAATGTGATTATAAATTTTTCTAATGCAGTTACTTCTTTTAACATAAAATTTAATAAATATTTGTCAGAATGATTCAAAAAATAGCTACACTCGTAACAGAATATGTCATTACAAATTACAAATATAAAGAAGCAACGTTTTAAGGGTTATACTTGTTATTCATTTCTACATGTTTATTATAACATTCATATTCATAACCACATAAATTTGGAACTATTTTTTGGTGGTATCATTTACAAAAATCTACTTCTTACTCTCCTTAAACACTAACTTAGCTTTACTATTGGTGAGATTTACTGAGTACAAAAATGTAACTAGACATATGTCAACATGAAATGATGGATTGATATGACAAAAGGAAGTTTATACAACATAAATCACTCCTTGTACACACTAGCTTGATTTAGTGTTATATAAGCAAAAAAAAGTAATAGTCAAAATTTCACTAGATTTTGAATCCAAAACAATGTACATACAAGCCCTCACCCAAATCTCAAACACAAACAAATACAAGTCTCCAAAACCAACCACCTCTCACCCTTAACTTTAACATCCACATGCTACTTACATTATAGAATTACACATAAGCATGCATCTCCTCCCCTGACCCTGACCCTCCTTCCAACTTTGATTCTTGACTTGACTAATTACACTCTTTCCATCTATATATACCCTTCAACCACCCCGTTACCCATTCGAATCTGATATCAGACTCAACACCTCGCTATCCCTAAACTTCGATTCAACTGCAACCTCCATGGCTGTTTTACCCGCACCATTTACAGCTTGTGGGTCCGCCCCTCTGCATTTTATAAACAAACACAATTACTATTGTCTTTTCTTTTTTCTTTTTTCTTTTTTTGAGAAGCATGCAATCATTGATAAGCAAGATTTACCTTGAAAGGAGCAGCTTTGCACATGCAGCCTTGCCTCTGAGGATGCAATGATGAAGTGGTGTGTGGCCTCTGGAACTGGTGACGTTTATGGCAGCCCCATATTGTAAAAGTAGCTCAATCATACCAACATCTGCAGTTTCACAAGCAAGATGGAGAAGGGTGCACCCATCCAAAGCATCTCCATGAGCTTCACTGGTACCTGCTACCATTGAATGATCACCCGTGGGCTCTTGCAACAACATTGCTTTGGCTAGGGTTAGTGAAGAATTACATGATCCACGTTCATATACATGATTCACGTCAGCTTCAAAGTTTACAATCAGACGGTATACAGATTTCTTGTCATTTGCACCAACAGCTTCCCATATATGTTGTGCCACTAAGCTATGATCCTTTGGCTTTCTAACAAATGCTTTTAGAGCATACTGCACACAATTACAAACAGTTTTTGAGGTTTTAATCCCACCACAAATTCAATTTACAAAATATAGCATTAAGCAAAACCTTTGCATGAATGAACTTCTCCTTGACAGCTATTGAATCAGAATGACTAGGTTTGGAGAAACAAAGGAGCTGGGGCTTATCAGACTTGTACAACCTTCAAGAAAATTGAAAAAAAAAAAAAAGAAATTATACACATTTTCATATTGGTCAGAAAAAAAGAAAATGAATTTTACCCTGCTGGAACAAGTTCTGTCTTTTTGGAGTGCAACAGTTCCTCCCAAACTGAATTAGCGAAGGCATTCCCCAAAGACTGAAACAAGGTAATCACAGATGGTTCCCATACTTTAACATCAAGCGTCAATGACCGCACCTGCAATCAAACGGTTCCATCAAGTCATTACTATAATCTCATGAGACCTAATGTAAGCCTAAATAAAAGTTTTTACCTTTGATATGTGAACACCGAGATTACGGTGCACCCCAGAACATTCAATACAGACAAGAACTCCTAGATTTAAGCAAGCCCAATCTGGGTCAGGGGCCCCACAGTCAGCACACTTGTCGTTTCCACAGACCCTACGGAGCACATCTATGGGTTTTGGAGCGGGTTGTAGGTGATGTGAAATTCTTGATAGGCGGCCCGGATTAGGGTAGGCAGGTCTCTCAGATGTGTGATTGTGATATTCCTCAACAGCTGAGTTGTTGTGATCAAAATCAGAACTTTCAAATGAACTACTATCACTCGCGGATCGATGATGGCTGCTCCCCATTGGACTACCAGATAAACACTAAAATAAACCAAATGTCACTTTCAACAACAATTAACATAAACCAAACAATTAACTGATTCTGATTACCCTTACCCTCTCAGTAACCTGAGAGCTTAACAATGAAGCAATAACCCCTGTTATCTTCTCTATCCAATCCATTTGATCCAGGGTGCTTTCCGCCTGCAAGTCATCAGACAGTTAAAAGGTGCTATTTGATATCAACATCAGTGAGATAATATTATTAACTAGCAGGTGAGGTCACCTGCAAAGTGTAATTTTTTGTTGGTGAAATAATGCGGAAGCAAAATCTGAGGTCAGATTGGTCAGCATCCACTTTTATTGTTGATGTTAAGAGGTTAACGGTGTGATGAGCAACAGATTTCTCATCATGTACTCCACTGCCACCATGGTGGTGAGAAGAAAGCCAACGGCTCAACAGCCCGTGACCCAGTTCAGAACTATTTCTCTGGGCAGAAATTTGAGTGCCAGAACCCTAAAGATTAAATGAAATATTAATAACAAGGCAGCATAAAATCAAAGCCAGACATGAACATAGTCATACTTAGTTACTTACAGAGGGTTTGCTGCTTTGTTTGCGATAGTAGTACAACATTCCTCTGCTATCGAGAACAAAAAACCTTCTTTTCCAGTCCCCCCTCAAGTTTGAGGAGCGTTTTGAAAGATATCCTTGCCGTATTGTTTGAACCTTTCCTTTGGAAGCAGATTGCATGACGGCCTCTATCATTTTATGGGAGCTTCTACCAATCGCTTGAATCCCATCTCCATTTGGAGATCCATTTGACCCGTTTGAAGACCATCTGCTTTCTCTATCAATCTGTCTTTTATACTCTTGCATTCTTTCATTTAAGGCTGCTTGCTCGTAATTTGATCTTTCTCGAGATTGCTGTGCGTATGTTAACACCTGATTTATATATGGCTCCATCTGATGCAAAAGCTCGTATCCCTAGACAATCAAAATCAGATGTCATTAAGGAAGCATAGTAAAAATAACATCTTTTTAACCAATCTCAGAGTCTTTCACCTGTTTAAAGTAGCGAAGATGAGCGTCCATGGTACCACTAACTGCTTCCAGAAATTCAAATCTTTTTTTTGCTTCAACATTGGAAAGTGCAGTGACCTGTGTGTATAAATCTTAACTATAAAAAAAACTTGTATATATTGCTAGCTAGCAAAGTATGAGTAGCTAGCTTCAAAGATTCTAACCAGATTGAATCGAGCTTGCTCAAAAGAAGCCCTAGCATTATGAAGATCCTCCTCCAAAACTATAGCTATATCACTTTTGGTGCCTTTTTTCAAGGACAGAAATTTCTCCCGAGCCTGTCATCAAAGAAAATAACAATAAATGCTTGATGCTTTAATCACCTACAATAGTATAAGTCAATGTTAAATCCATAACCACTATCAAAATCTACGCGGTTTGCTTAATTGATGATCCCCTCATCCCAGCTTAAAAGAGAGTTTTTTTACTTTTTATCTGTTCAAAGATAAATTTGCGGTGTTTTTTAAATGTTGTGTACATTTGAAAACTCAATTATAGTTGCCATGTGTGAATTCTCAATAACTTCCGCCTCATAACACCATTCTTGCTAATTAAATCACTCATGTTCATTATTTCTTCATAAACATGACCATTTCAGATGTTTGAAAACAAGGGGTTTCTACCATTCTGAATTCACAAGCTGCTAGAGACTATTTTAGCAAACCTATTTCGTAGTGGGAAGTTAATAACTATAAAGAAACATGAACATTAGTGATTGCAAGAACTGTTGCTTTCAGACACAATGCAATGATCAGATATGATACTGGTAGAGTGACATTTCCTTCACTACACCAAAAACCAGATAAACGAACCTGGTCATATAAAAGACTGGCCTTGTCAAACCGCTTCCGTGCCTCCTGTACAAATTAATCAACGTTCATAAAAGTTCAAATTGAACTATATAACTGATATCTAGAGAGCAAAACTGTATCAAGTCATGAATGACTTGTTAACTCAACCTAACAACGGTATGTAGAGAAACATACTAGAGATCTACGTAACCTCTATGGCACTTGATTGTATTGCCTGCTACCAGCATAAGATCTACGTGAATAAACATCCTAAAAGAGAGACATGTGTAGAGAAACAATTTACCTTGACGTCAAGCATGTCTATATTGACAAATTGTAGTAATCGGTCATTCAGTATATGCTCCACCTGTTCGTCCAATAAAAATCGTAAGAATGAGATAAAAATGTCAAGTTAAACATACATGCGTAGCTAGCTAGCTTGCAGAAAGGACAGGATATTTTTATTTGGTCAATATCTATTAATGAACTTGAGAAGAAATAATAAAAAGCACGAATAACCATATCAGCAAATGATGACTGCGTAGTTGACTAGTTGTTATATTGACCAAGTATTGTGCTTAGGAAGACAAAAAATGACCTGAGATCGAAGAACTTCCTTATATGTTCCAATCTCCCGTAGTGCAATTGTAAATTTCGTCATAACAGGACCTGCAAGTAGATACCACATCAGCGACAGAATTAAAAATAAAAATCTTGGCTGCTAAAGATACTAAACAAATTTGTACAAACGAAGGCAAGATAAAACTTCACTCCAACCATTTGTAAATTATTTGCTTAAACCATCTCACATAGAAGTATGAAAAGCACATGTAAATGTTTATAATCATGCAAAACAGATGCTTAACGTTAATGACATTACAAACTGCAAGTGATTTACATCAATATTCCCAAAAGGTAGGTTACAGAAGAAGCAGGTACCTCCAAAGGCGACACTAATGGGATCGTTATGTCCTCCACCAAAAGTTTCAAGAGTACTGGCAAAAGCAATGTCTCCATCATATCCCTCACCAAGGCCTTCACTGGACATATACATAGATGTACCCGAAATAAGAAAAAGAAAAGAAAAACACAGAACAGTTAACAACAACTCACGTATATTTTCGACATCCTTTGTAGAACTTCAAACTTCTTTCCCTCAACAATTCAGCACTCTCCTCTAAACTCTGCATCTGTTGGTGAAATTTGGCATTAGCATAAAACATGAAATTGTCATAAAACAAAGGAGTGTTCCCGCTGTGGGAAAAGGGCAATCACATTGAAATTCATAATAGTGTGTGAAAACTAACAAGGAATGGTCCTGCAGGTTCAAAAGACTAATTAGGGTTCAGTCTTAATCCATAAAGTGTTTGGAATTAGCAAATTGCCACAAACCCTAGTTTCTTTGTGAGACCAAACCAAAACAAAGATTGGTATGTCTTGCAAAATTAAAAGAAGAAAAAAATGTATAATTGAGGCAAAGGGGCCCTGATATATCAAAGGGGAGATGCTGTATTTTAGCCAAAACAATACAATCTTATGGTATGTGGGGGGGTTTTACTTTACCAAAATCAAACAAGAGCAAACCTGTTTCCGGAACATCGGAGAGTCATCGAGCTTTGCGAAATGCATGATTACTTGTGGGTAGAAAGAAAAGAAAAAATTCAATCTTGATTCACACAAGAACAGGGGTTGGTGTGAAAAAGGCAAGAAAGATGGTTCATTGTGATCTAGGCCTGGATCAGAAGAAAAAGATGAGTGAAGTGGAAAACCCTAAACAACACGGACAGACAAACAAGTTCGGTCGGATGGATGGATGGATGGATGGATGGATGGATGTTTTTACTTGAAAGCAAGCAGATCAATTTCTCTCTTTCATTGGAATTCCATCACTCATGTATTGTGTGCAACCAAAGACACAGACAGACATTTCATTATGGCTGGTTATTTCCCATTTCCATTAAATTAAATTAATAATAAAGGGAAAAGAGCCCGTCCGTCAGTCAGTCAGTCAGTCACACTGCTTGCTTTTTCTACAGTATTCCTTTACCTTTATTCACCCTCTTTCTTGATTTTTTAAAAATGTCCGTCCATTGGGGATGGATGTATTTTTATTTAATATAATATTTGAGGAAAGAAAAAGGGTGGAGTTGTAAGCATTATGATTAGATAGAATTAGAGTTATTCAACAATGGACCCTCCCACAGGAAGATGACAGTACCCGAGACATTAAAACACCCAGGTCCACTCACACTTTCAATAATATCATCATCCTCCCCAATTGCATTTTTTATAAGCCCCCCTCCCCCAGCTACCTAGGTGTATATGTCTCAACAATAAATAAAACTTTACCTGAATATCCCTTTTAAGAAAGAATCAAATACAAACTCTTATGTTTAAGAACCATAAGAAGCAATACATAAATGACAAGTGTTATTCAATTAAAAATTAGTTTAGGGGTAATTTAGACATTTTGACCCTATTTATTTATAACTAATTAAAATTAATTATCAAAATATCCCTAAATCTATGCAGATTAATTCAAACCAAAATTTGAATTTTTGTAACATATTCAGATCAAACCAACCTGCAAGAACCAACAATACAAAAAACATAAGCACATCCACATAAACGACATTAGCACAATCAAAAAAGGAACTTTCATTATTAGCACTCTCGTTTCAATAAAAAAAGGAACTTCCATTATCAACGACCTTAGCACAATCAAAAAACGACATTAGCACAATCAAATAACGACATTAGCACAAAAAAAACATTAGCACAATCAAATAACGACATTAGCACAATCAAAAATCGACATTAGCACAATCAAATAACGACATTAGCACTCTCTTAACACCACCGTCTGGGCATCCGACGGTAACACCAACAAAACAACATTATCACAATAAAAAAACGACATTCCAACGAATTTATTTCTAAATAGGCTCCCAATAACAACACAAAAATAAAAAAATAACAACAGATACTATTATATAACTAGCACAATTTCATTTTTTTTAATTTTATAAACAACACATATTGTTCTATACTAGCACAATTTCATTTTTTTTAATTTTATAAACAACACATACTGTTACATACTAGCACAATTTTTTTTTTATTTTATAAACACATACTAGCACAATTTCATAATTATTACATAATTAACACAATTTCATTTTTTTAATTTTATAAACAACACATACTGTTACATACTAGCACAATTTTATATTTTTGTTTTAATTTTGTAAATAACACATACTATTTCATGACTAGTAGAGTACAAATTTATTTATAAATAGGCTCCTAATAACAACAAAAAGGAAAAAAAATAACAACACATAAGAATTACATAATAAAATAAGAACATACGTATAGATTTAAAATTAACACAATACATTTTCATATTAGCACATTCCAACTACGTAACTAGCACAATTATAAAACATCTTTTTGTAACTTTTTTAAAGGTTATTTTTATAAATAAAAAAAAATATTGCAATATGGTGCTCATATTAAAGATAAAAAAATACTTGATTTTATGGTATAGTTTTTTTTTCCAAAATTAATGAAATATATAAAAGTTATTTTAGTTTAAAAAACTTGGTGGAATTAGTATTTTATGAGAAATGATTAAATGACTAAAATACCCTAACTTGATAGTATTAGTTATTAATTATAGGGATTTTATTTGTAATCAATATCAGCCCTTAATTTAAACTATCAATGGCTCAGATCAGTTCTTACGGTTCTTACAGTTAGCACTGTTTGTACAGGATCTCAACCCATATGATGTAATTATGTTCTTACTAGACTTGACTTGTTGACTTGGGTATGAAATATAATTGCCTCAACTATGTTGTAAACTCACGAATAGCATGCACTGTGTATTATGTAACAACTTGGGGTATGGTGGGGCTTGGGTTGGGGGCATGAGTTGACGCGTGGAGTTCGAGCTCCCCCACCGGTGAGTGACGTGTCCGTGGGGCATTGGCGTGGCTTGGGTTGGGGCGTGGCTTGGCAGTTTATTAAAAAAAAATTACAAAAAATTTAAAAAATACACACAACATTAAAAAAAAGCCTAAAATTTTATTAATTACAAAATAACAAAAACCTAAAAACGATTACAAAATAAAAAAAACCTAAAAATGATTACAAAATAAAAAAAAACCTAGAGCGTTAGGTAAATTTCAAAAAGCGCGAGCATGTCGAACGGCCTTCGCTCCTTGCCCCGAAACTCAATATTCGCCGCCGCCACCCGGTCCTCGTGGCTTAACTCACCGCTCGGAACGGCTTCGTAGTAGGCCTTGAAACGATCAAGCTTCGGCCGTAGCTCGCGCCATTTATGTTGGCACGCGTTTAAGTTGTGTCGGTCGTGTCCGACGTTATGTCGGTAGCTTGCAAAGGCTTCCGGCCAATAGCGTGTTTGACCGGGTTGTCGCCCCTTCATTGCATCAACGATGCTTGTGACGAGAGCTAACTCTTCTTCGTAGGTCCAAGAGGCCATCTTCTTCGGGTTGGGGTAGCGGGTTCGTGGGATCAAGTGGGTTATGGTTGGGGTAGCGGTGGACAGCGATGGTTTGGGATGGGGTAGCCGGTGGACAGCGATGGTTTGGGATGGGGTAGCCGGTGGGGTTGGGGTTACATTTATAGGGGATGTTGACTGTTGGGGGGTTGGGGTGACCGCTTGGCTTGGCCAAACGGTTAGAAATTTAAAATTCAAACACCCGCTATGACATGGCCAACAAAGCGAATAGGAGGCCGCCACATCGGATCGCTAGCCCGCCCCATGCCCAGCTTCAAACCCAAGCCCCAAAGGCCACGCCCCAACCCAAGCCCACCCAGGGTGGTGGCTTGAGTGTTTTCCCCCAACCCAAGCCCCATACCCCACAGTCTAATTTAAAAGGCAGTGAACTGAAAAGGGGTGGTGAGTGAAACCTGTCAAATCCCTTCGCTCCGGTTGGAGGTTAATGAGACTCGTCAACGCTCTAGTGGGCCTTCCTTTTGACCTACAACACATAACACCGTTAGCCTCGTCACGGAGGGTCCCGAAGGGGGGATCCGTGACCAAGTTCCAGCGTGAGAATAAGAAAACTTGCCAGAAATATGGAGTTATTCCGACGAACTGGTGTCGCCGGATATCCTGGTGTGAATCCTAGGTTTAGCGTATTTAATGTGATTCGGAGAATGTCCGAAGTTATGGTGCTTAGGGGAGTGGGGGTGGTTACAAGTGATAGAATTCCATCACTCACAAACATCCAATCATGTTCCGCCATGTCAGCAACCACTATTCTATCACTCACAAGCATTTTTTAGTGGCGGTGGTCATCACTAGTGATGAAATTCCATCACTCACAAATTTTTTTTAATTTTTAAATTTTTTTTTTTTAAATTGAGAAGTATATATATAAAAGGTTTAAAGGTTATTATTATTTTTTTTATTAAGTTTACCGTAAAAAAGTCAAAAAATAAAGCCAAACGTTCAAATTTCTCAATCTTCAACGCGTGATATTCTCAACGTGTTATAATTTCCACGAGTGATGGATGTTGGTGGCGGCGGTGTGCTATGAAGAACAACGAGTGATGGGAAGCCATCACGCTTCCACCCCCACTCCCCTTATGTGAGTAAATGCTTGAGGTCTTGAATGCATACCTTGGATGATCATGAAAGTATCTTATATATAGCAAGGTTGTCGTATCAAACTGTCGAGATCTCTTCATCGACCTAATGGTCTCCCATGTGCCAACTCATATCTCTGGCTACGAGGATTACGTGTCACCTCCTTGCCGGAGGAGAGGTTCTCGCCATTACTGAGGTAAGTACTTACCTCGTACTTTACCAGCCCTTCCTTTCTCTTTCTTCTTGCAGGTCATTAATGACCTTGCAGAGAAGATGATCTTAAAGGTTCCCGCCTTTTTTATGTGTAGCCCATCAGGAGCAACAATTGGGCCTATTGTGGGAGCCCAGTAAGACTAGCCCAGACAGGGAGCCCAACGGGGGGCCCTGTTAACAAGTCATCCTTAGTCTAGGGTCATAAGTTCTCAAGCACGTGGGCTGGACTGATTGGTAAGCGGTGCTTCAACTGTTCAACGGGCCCCATCGTAATAATCGAATCACCCTGACGGTACCCTAGTCATGTGACACCTACTTGATCCAACGGCCAGGAGTTGGACGGCATCTCCACGTGCATCAAATCAGCAGTTACTTTTTTGAAATTGTGATTAGACAGTTGTCGCCTTTATTGACGAGGCCATTAAAACCCTGAAACTGTCCATCATGCCACCATTCTTCTCCTACTTTCAGTCATCTCTTCTTCTAATTTATCTCCTATACTCATAATTCTTTCCACCATGAGCAGAAAAGGTAGAGTTTCTATTCGTTCGATTATCATCCAGGAGGAGTTAGAATCTTTCGTTGCTTCCTATCGCATTCCACCAGAGCTTTCTCCAAGTCTCCCTAGCCCCAATGATCCGGTGACCTATTCGCTGGAGAAGATTGTTGTTGGTGCATATTTGTGACAACAACTTAGATTTGGTCTTTGGATATCATGTAATTAGTAAAACGATAAACGGTTAGCGGGTTTAGCTTTGTATTAGTCAAATAATAGAGTTTGGGCTAAACAAAACCCATATTGGGTTATAGGGGGACGAATTGGGCTTAGCCCATGTAGGAAACCCTAGCCTAAGTTGCAACCTTGTGTTATATAAACAAGGCTTTGCATTAGGGTTTAGGTTAATCAGCCAAAACAGTCTGTGTGAGGAATTTTGTGTTGTTCAGGATCTTGATTGATTGTAATCAGTTTGATAGATAATCAATAAAGATCGGTTTGATAGTAATTTCTATTTCTACTCGTTTCTATGCTATTCTGGTCTAGAGGATTCCGCACTCTAGATTGGATTGACGACTCTGTGACGATTCGTACGAACCAGGGGACCTACAATTGGTATCAGAGCATTAGGCTCTTGAAGAGACTCCTTTCAGAATTGTGTTCTGCAGAAACAAGAAAATTTTCAAAAATTTTGAAACCTGACAATTAGGGTTTCGAAATTTTCTTTGGTTTGATATAATTTTCGATTTTTTTTCTAGGATTGGCTGTTTTTGATCTTCTACGTATTTAGTTTGCTGTTTTGCAGGATTTCGGGATAGTTCTGGTGATTGGTTGAAATTTTTTGGCTGGAAAAACTTGAAGATTTGAAGACTGTTCTTCGTGTTCTTCGTTAAATTCATCAAAATTTTTGTCAAAACTTTGCTGATTTGGTTGTTCAATTTGCAGGAAATTGATACGAAATCAGGATAAAATCTGCTAAATTCGGAAAATATTTGATCAGATCCGGCAAATTTGACTGTCAGCGAATTTGTCTGGACCTGCGAAATTGACTGACCGGCGAAATTAAAATCCAAAGGCGACTTTGGTAACCGTGTAATTGTCCTCAGCGAAATTATCACGGTGATTGGCGACTTTACTAGTCGTCGTAATAGCGAACTGGTTACCCGGCGTAATTAATCTGAGCGAAATTAACCGGCGAATTTAATAATCAGCGAATTTGACAGCACATTTATTCAGCGAAATTATATAACCTACCTGAACAGCGAAGTTGACCAGCGAAGTTGAGTTAGTTTATCAGCGAATTTAGTGGAGGAATTAAAAGGTGGAGTATTTATTTTTGTGGAGTAATTAGATACGTGTAGAGGAATTAACGTTTTCGTGAATAGAAAGTGATCCGTAGCTCATCTGACTAAACCGTTTGCACCGTTGAATTCCTTGGATTTTTAGGACAACAAAAAAACTCTGGAAAATCCCAAATTTGGTTTTCGACATTATATATCATTAGATTCGTAATTTTGAGACGATTCTGACGGTATAATTTGGTAACCACAGTTTTCGGACACTTTTTGTACGATTTTACCAGTCTGTTACGTTAAAATGTCGAACATGTCAAATTTGAACGAACTGTTGAGGATGGAGCATGAGGTTGGTACCATAAACAAACAACCTAAGATGATGAAGGTGGAGAACTATCTAACATGGAAAGATAGGTTTCAGTCTTTCATTAAATATCAGGACACACGGATGTGGATCTGTATTCAAGATGGTTATGCGAACCTAACTCGTGATTTTGAAGGCAGACCACATGTCACAGCCTACGTGAACATGCAAGAGGCTGATAAAAAGATGTATGAGGTTGAAAAGAGAGCCTTGGCTGCCATAAAAATGTCCTTACCTGATGGCATCAAACATACCTTCAAGAAGTACACTACTTCTAAAGAAATGTGGGATGCACTAGAAAAGAGGTATCAAGGAAATGAAGATGTCAAAAAGAACAAAATGGATCTACTGAAGAAGCAATTTGATGTTTTCAAGTGTATGAGAAATGAGTCACTTGAAGATATCATCACGAGATACTACCATCTAATGTCAGAAGTGGACAACTATGACATAGATAGCTATACTGACATTGAGATCAATGATAAGTTGCTTGATGCATTACCTGCAAAGTGGGATATCTATACTCTCATGATCAAAGGGGAGGCCGGTTATAACACAAAAGAACTTGAAGAGGTTGTGGGGAAGCTGAGAGCATATGAGCTCAACATGAAGAAGAAGGAGACAGGATACGATCAGGTTCAAGATCCAGGGATTTACAATGGACTTTCATCTTCTTCGTCTCACAACGCTTCTAGCGACTCTGCTACTACGTTTCTGTCATGTGAGAATGAGCAAGTTAATGTGAATGAAGATGGTGATATGTGTTTTGTAGCTGCTTCAGGAGGATCTACAGGTGCTAAGAGAACTTTAGCTACAAATCAGAGCAGCAATACAAAGTCTATGCCTATGAGTGTGAAGGCTGCTGAAGAACATTTAGCATTGCTAGCCTCGTTCATTGCTTCTTACGAGAATTACATTCATGGGAAGATATCTGATCCAGCTACTTTTGATGAAGATTATGATCAGGTTGACCCTGATGACTTAGAAGAAATGGATCTACAATGGCAAATGGCCATGATTTCCAGAAGAGTGAAGAGGTTTATGAATAGGACAGGAAGGAAGTTCGTGGGAAAGACTGTTGGTTTTGACAAAACCAAGGTTAGGTGTTTCAAATGTCAAAGTTATGGACACTTTGCGAGAGAATGTCAAAGACCAAAAACAGAGTCTTCAGGTCAAAGTTCCAATAACAGAAATGCATCAAACAACTCTGGCTCAAAAGCTTTGATCTCTACTGCACGAGAGGGGTGATATGATTGGAGTGTTCATCTAGAAGATAATGAGAATGCCACTTAGGCATTCATGGCAGAGATAGTGCCAGTTGATGATGAAGAAGCTACAGTGGAAGATGTTGAAGCAAAAGTGGATGCTGATGTGGAGATAGAGAGTAAAGCTGAAGTAGATAAGGTTGATCAGACAACGAAAGCTGAAGAAGAACAGCTAAAGTCTGACTATGAAAAGGAAGTTGAAGAGAAAGAAGCAAAATATAAAAGAATGGAAGCTCAACTTGCTGCTCTCATGGCCAACCTTGACAAACCAATAGGAGAGGTACAATCAAATTTTGTGTGTTTAAAATGTCATGAATTACAGGGTGAGGTTGACAGGTTGTCAACACAAAATCAAAGTCTGGTAAACGAGATGTCTAACATAAAAGAATCAAACTTTTTTGCTAAAAGAAATGAGTCGTTATATTTGAAGAAGATAAAAGGCTATGAAGCTGAAATTGAAGTTTTGACCTGCAAACTAAACAAAAAACTTCAAGTCATAGACTTAGCTCATAACATGATGAGTGAGAAAACAAAAGAGATTTATGAAAAATGTAAAGAGCTGTCAGATGCACAACTCAAAATTGTTGAACTTGAAAAGAAATTAAGTCAATTCAGGGACTTTACTTTTGTAATGAAACATATGATGGGTAGCTTGAAGAAAAGTAATGACAAAACCAGTGTGGGATTCCATGGTTTCAATGAAGTTCCACCTCCTGTTAGTCATGACTATTCTTTCTTGCCTGATGAAAATGAGCTAACAGACTTTATGTCAACATCACCAAGTAGTTTCACATAATGTTGTAAATATGTTAGTAAAAGGATCCGAAGTGTCAACATGCCATTCTTGTGCCTCTGTTTGACCTCATACGACGTTCGTATTCTTTAATGAATAATTTGTCGAACATTGAAAGTCGTTTGTGCCTAAAATAAGGATCTTACGAAACATAGGGGTTAAAAGTGTTAACATGTTAAAGTTACCTCTGAGTGACCTTTAACGAACCCTAAAACATTGTAAATAATTTAATGTTTGGTTCACAAGAATATTGGGTATTAATTTTGTGGAGTTTTGATGAAAACAAGACTTTTCGGGTGATCGTACGACTAACAGGGAGCTTAACGGAGTTAGTTTATGACCCAAGGTCCTTAAAAGTTAACTATGGGGGACCAAAATGCAATAAATGGAACTTAAATAAAGTTTAAATGGACCAGGGACTGAAATTGCAAAGTTGCCAAACTTTTCACCGGAATTGAAGGTTGTCGCGGGCCGCGTAAGACTTCTCTATGTCTTACGCGGGCCGCGTGGAAGTGCCAGTAACAGACAGATAAGGACAGCTGCGAGTTCAGCCTGTTCCACCGCCTTAGAAAGCCTGAATTCGATACCAGGGATTAAGCCAACAGATTTTCATGCATAGGGGACACCTGGGTGCATCAGGGATCATATAGGGACACGTGGATTGATCACAAGAGATGGAAATTTGCTATATAAAGGCTCTCATTTCATTTGATCATTTGCACATTCTCAAAAATCACTTCATATTGCTTTCTCTGGAGCTTCCTGGAGTTCAAGCAAGTTTACTTAAGTTCCAAATTCGTGCTAGGGACCATTGTAAGTGTTCTTAGCTCCTTAAGTTCAAATTTTATTAGTTTAATGACCAAAAGTCAAAGCCATCGTAATTAAGCTTTGACTTATTGATTAATCACTAATGGTCCAGCCATTATTCGAATTGAAAGTGGCTATGAGTTGGTAATTATGTAGGTAATAAACCCTTAAAAGGGCACCTACCGATTCTCACTCTAACTTGGTCAATTGTCGGGTCAAACTTAATATTAAAAAGTCAACAGAAGCTATTTTTGCAAATAAATTAATAACTTGCAATGCAGAGATTATGGAACATGTTTTAACATTAAAATAACTTGGTAAATGATATAAGAACATGTCTAGGCATGCTCAACCCGACAATTATGAGTTTAGGCTCGGTTCGGAACCGAAAGTCGCAAAAGTGGACTTTTGCTTTGACTTTCAGTTCTGACCCGATTTAGCTTGTTTTAGATATGCCTTAAGGTTCCTTTAGGACCATATTATATGTTAGTAAAACCCTCTGAGGTTATACTACATGGTTCCTTAATAATCCGATTCATATGCATGTTTCCGTTAATTGCTTAAATGTTGACCATAATGCCCTTTTGATATAAAAACGAGATTTTTGAAAATGTGAGAGGACAAAAACCTTTATTACTGATTTATAAGCATGTCCTAATGTTGGGATTGAACCCTATCAGAGGAACAGATAATTAAAGCCAAAACTGGATCAGAGCAGTGGATTCAGAATAAGCAGACGTTTACATACAAATCTCTCCCCTTGAAAGTGCTTTCATATCTACTGACCTCCTATCTGCTGATCTTACTAAGTGTTGACCTACAACTGCTGCCTTGCATCTACTGCCCAATGTCAAAGACTGATGGAAGACCAAAGCTCTGCTGATTCAATCTACTGCCTTGAGTCTAGTACTGCTGATCCGGACAAACACTGCTGGGTTCACAGCAGTGGAAGGATGCAGCAGCTGTTTAAGTGTATTCTATGAAATGAAATGTAATAGCAGTAGTTAGTACATCAGTGTTTGTTTAGATCAGAGGTTAGAGTTTGTTAGGAGGTTAGATGTCACTTTCATGGTGATGTCAGCTAAAGATGCTCAGTGGTTTGCTAGTGCCTATAAATAGTTCAGTACTTTGTACTGTTCTATTAGCTCTTGCAATACCGTCTTCTTTGCACGAACAAACGCTGAGCTCTGGCTGAGGGGGAGTTTGTATTCAAGCATTACTTGTAATCGTTGTTGAAAGATAATTCAATCATTCGGTTCCTTGTTAAAAATGTCTTGATCAAAGCAATACTCTCGTTTGATTGTATGCAAAGTTTGTTTTCATATTTATTCCGCTGCACAACTCTTTCATTTCCATCTTAATTTCAAACGAAAATACAATCAGAAACAAACTCAGATCCAACAATTGGTATCAGAGCCTGGACAGTCAAAATTGATTTAACAATCATTTTGACATAAATAGTTCGGCTCATAATAGTTGATACTGATCGTTTGTTCGTCCGTTGAAAAACAGAGCAAGGATTAATCACCATTAAAGTTGATTTCTCAGTGTCTGTAAAACAACAAGAATGACGTCACAATCTCAAGATGATAAAAACAACATCGGCTCACTTTTTAAACCACCTATGCTAAAAAGAAATGAGTACAACATCTGGCAGAGGAGGATGGGTCACATCCTTGCTCAACAAAGCACAGGTTGTTGGAGGTCTGTCATTTATGGTCCCCATGTTCCTTCAGTGCCAAGCGCTGAAGATGCTAAAAAGTTCGTTCCAAAACCAGTTGAAAATTATACCGAAACCGACTTTCAAAAGATCGAACTAGATGCTAAAGCGTTTAGCATCATAGCATCAGCGCTGCCCAATGAGATATATGCTGGACTGTTACACTGTAACAGTGCCAAAGAATTATGGGACGCACTTAAGGAACAGTTTGGGGGAACCGAAGAAGTCATAGAAAACAATAGGGAAATCCTGAACCAACAGTATGAAACATTTTGTTACGTTAAAGGTGAATCACTAACGCAACAATTTGAGCGTTTCAGTTGTCTCATCAGTGAACTGAGGCTTGTTAACACCACTTTTACAAACTCAACTCAAAATAGCAGGTTCCTCAGGTCACTGCCAGAAAAATGGGACACCATAGCTTTTGTCACCCGAAACTCACCTGAGTTCAAGGATCTGACCTTGACCCAACTCCACGGTCGACTCCTGACCTACGAAAGGGAGTTGAACCAGAAAAGGAGGTTACAAGAGTCAGGAAAAGTTACTGATGATTACACTTTTGGTAATACTGCTCTTCTGGGTCAAGAAGAATCTGGGAGCAGTGGTAAGGATCAGGGTTATGATCACTTCATTGACATAACTGCTGGTGCAAATTTCAACAACCCTGATCCTCACTCTGCAAGTTATGCATTCACTGCAAACGAAAACCAGATGTCAGATAATCTAAGCTTTGAACTCAATGATTTACAACATTTCGATCCCACTGACTTAGAGGAAATGGACATCCTGCACCAACTGGCTTTGCTAAGTGTTAGAACTAGCAAATTTTACAAAAGAACAGGGCGAAAATTCCCAGGTTTGCATGGGAATCTAAGGGTTGGGTTGGATAAATCGAAAATCAAGTGCTACAAGTGTAATAGGTTGGGACATTTTGCTAGGGAATGTAGGAGTCAAACTACTGGTCCCATAATTACTCATCCTAGCTCAAATCCTAGACCTCAAAACCAAAGCACTGTGCACTATGCCCAGTATGCCCCAGCAGCTCAAGTGAACACTGCTCACTATGCTGCTGCCCCTGTGCCAGTACATTATGTCCAAACTACTGTTCCACAGATCCAATATGTTCAAACCCCTGTTCCTCAGGCACAAGTGCAACCTGCACCTCAAACCACTGCTCCAGCAGCAGTACAACCAGATCAATAAAGTTTTTTCACTCAAGGGTTTGTTGACTGGAGCAGTATGCCTGAAGATCTTAGTGATGAAAATTTTGCACTCTATGCTTCTAATGATTCTTCTCATAATGAATTTTGTTTGATGGCATTAGAGTCAATACAGGAGGGGGTTGAAACTGAGGAGGAACAACTGAGCTTTGAAACAGTGGATGAGGTGACTGAAGCAGTGGTTACTGCTGTGGCTGGTGAACTACTGTTGGGAGAAAGTTCAGGTACCCTGATTGAACCAATGATAGATCCATGGTCCGAAGAGGACAAAGAAGAAGAGAAGGAAGAAAAGGCTGGTGAAAAGAAGGTGAAAGCTGATGATGAGGAAGATCATCAATGTGATTGTGCAATGATGGCAGCTGCCAAGGTATCTCCTCAAGTTCTTGAAAAACTGTGTTCTGACAATTGCATAATTGCTTTTGCTAACATCAAAGAGGTGAATGAAAACCTTCGGGATAAAATCTTGACTGATGAGGTTAAATTTGAAAAGTCTTTAAAAGAACTTAAAAACAAATTGACTGAAAAGGAAAAAGAGATCAGCTGTCTGAAAGAAGAGCAAAGCATAACCAAAACCCAACTTCAAACTATGGTAGAAAAATACCAAGTTTGCAAAAAGGAGTTGGAATCCACCCAGATTACTTGTGAAAGATGGGTGGAATCCTGCAGAGGATATGAGGTGATGCTTGCTAAACAGATTGAAAGTAATGTGAAATTTGGGGTTGGGTATAGAAAATATGATGATGAATGCATTACTTGTGAAAAATCTGTTCAAAACACTGTTGAAAACACTGATGTAACCACTGAGTTCATCCCCACAAACAAGAATGGCCAAGAAGTGAAAATCACTGACAAACTTGGTAACAAAATCACACTTGGCAGAACAAGGAGTTCCTCTACTTTTGAAGAACTTGAAAAATATCAGTTTAAACCCACTTGGTCTGACGAGTGTGATATTCTTGAAAATTTCAAGCCTGTGGACTTTACATCAACTGATGGTGTTAAAGCTCCAAAGGCTAAAGTCATACCTCTCAAGGACATCCCAGCAGTGGTTAAAACCTCTGCTACAAAGGAGTCTGAAAAGAGAAAGAAGAAAGAAAAAATTGATAACTTGTTTTGTGAATTCTGTGAGAAAAGGAATCATCTAACAAAAGACTGTTTCCACTTGAAAGCTTATGATTTAAACAAAACAAGTGTCATTGTTTCAGCAGAAAGTTGCATTGTTTATGGTAAAACAAACCACAAAACTCAAGCATGTGTGTATCTCAAAAACTTTGATGTGAAAAAGAATGAGTACATGGCTAAAACATCCTTGAGTCCATCATCATCATCATCATCATCATCTGTCAAGTTCACCAAGAAACAACCACTGTTTGTGCCAGTTCAAACAGCTGTCACAAAACAGCTGAACCAAACATCTGTCAAAAGAGATGTTCAGGTTACTGATGCACCCCCTGCTAATCAATTCAGAAAAGGCAAGGAAAAACAGTCTTACCAAAGGATTCCACACGTTTATGAGGCCTACAAAAGGCCCTCTAAACCCAGAGTGAACAGGCATCCTTTTGGTTACCAGCAGGTGATAGGTCAGGACCCACAACAGTGGTTAGAGAAACACTGTCCTAAAACAGTCCAAACCCCTGACCTAACCACTGTCCATCATTCTGCATCCATCCCAGACACTGTTGAGACCCCATCCAAAGCCTTGTTGGCTTTGGAGACCTTAATGAACTAATCCTTTTACTTCATGTGCAGGGAGCTTCTGCATGCTTTGATAGTCTTTGGTATGTAGATAGTGGAGGCTCCAGGCACATGACAGGATGTAAAGCCCTCCTCAAAGACTTTAAAATCCATGGAGGGGGTGATATATCCTTTGGGAATAATAGTAAAGGAAAAGTTCTGGGGTCTGGTACAGTGCAATCTGGAAATGTAAAATTTGAAAATGTCAATCTGATAGACAATCTAAAATTCAACCTTCTGAGTGTATCACAAATGAGTGACAAAGGGTTTGGGTCATTCTTCACAAAAGATTGTTGTAGGATTGTTGGACCAGAAATGGTAAAAAAGATTGAAGTAATAATCAAAACTGGTCAAACTAAACTTGTTTCTCAAAGAAGTGGCAATGTTTATGTTGTTGACATGTCAAAAGAGTGTCCCAGAGCTGATGCCTGTCTGTTCTCAGCTGCCTCTAACAAAGAGACAGAACTTTGGCACAAAAGGCTGGGGCACACAAATCTTAAGACAATCACAGAAATTTCAAAAAATGGTTTGGTGAGAGGCCTACCACAAAAATTGTTTTCATGTCCTGAACATTGCATTTCCTGTTTAAAAGGAAAACAGCATAAAAGTTCTCACAAGTCCATTGAAGAGTCCAAAACAACCCAGTGTTTGCAATTGCTACACATGGACTTGTTTGGCCCAGTACAAGTCATGAGCCTCAAAAAGAAAAGATATTGTTTGGTTATTGTTGATGACTTTTCTAGGTTTACATGGACTTTCTTTTTACACTCAAAAGATGAGACTGCAGGCATTTTGCAAGACTTTGTGACACAGGTTGAAAAGCAATTTGACCTTCCAGTGAAAAGCTTCAGGAGTGACAATGGAACAGAATTTAAAAATAAGGAGTTGGATGCCTTCTGTGTGAAGAAAGGGATTGTAAGGCAGTACAGCATCCCTAGAACACCAGAGCAGAATGGGGTAGTGGAAAGGAAGAATAGAACTTTCATTGAGGCTGCCAGAACCATGCTTGCAGATTCAGGTTTGCCATTAACTTTCTGGGCAGAGGCAGTAAACACTGCTTGCTATGTTCAGAACAGAGTTTTAATAAACCCCAGGCACAAAAAGACTGCTTATGAAATTCTGTATAAAATCAAACCACTGATCTCATATTTCAAGGTGTTTGGCTGCCCATGCTTTATTTTGAACTTAAAAGATTCCATTTCAAAATTTGCAGCCAAAATTGATTGTGGTTATCATCTGGGATACTCAACCACTGCCAAGGCCTACAAAGTGTTCAATACACGGACCAAGGCAGTGGAGGAGACTTTGAATGTTAAGTTCAATGAACTTTCATCAATGAAAATCCCAGCAAATCTTGCAGATCTGTTTGATCTTGAAAAATTCACTTTTGAAAATACGGCTGTCAAGACTAACAGTGCAGGTCCATCAGAGGATACAACACCAGACTATGGGTATGAAATCATCATCCCTCAAAGGTCTGCCACAAAGGGAAAAGCACCAACTGTTCAAAACAGTTGTCAAAGCTCAACCACTGCTACCTCAACAGTTGTTGACCAAAGTAGCCCATCAACCACTGCTTCCACATTCTCAAACATTGCTGACAAAAGTCCTCAAACAGTGGATAAAAGTCAGCAGGTGTCCACTTCATTACCTCCTATTCCACCACCTTTTGAAGCCACTGCTGGATCATCAAAGTCCCCAGCAGTGGTTAGCTCAGATGATACACATTTGCAGCCTTCACCAACCAATGCCATCATACCATACCAAGGAGATTTAATCTTCTTGAGATCTCATCCACCTGATCAAATCATTGGCAACATAAATGAAGGGGTGCTCACAAGAAGCCAAACCCAAAACATTTGTCTTTTTGCTGGTTTTCTATCACTCCATCAGCCAGTCAAGTACCAAGAGGCACTAAAAGACAATAGCTGGGTAGAAGCCATGCAAGAGGAGCTCCAACAGTTTAAAAGACAACAAGTATGGGAGCTTGTACCACTGCCAGAAGAGGTTAGTCCCATCGGCACAAAGTGGGTCTTCAAGAACAAAACTGATGAAAGGGGTATTGTTGTCAAGAATAAAGCCAGGCTTGTGGTTCAAGGTTACAGACAGGAAGAGGGGATTGATTATGATGAAACATTTGCCCCTGTTGCAAGATTGGAAGCCATTAGACTGTTCCTGGCCTTTGCTGTCAACCACAATATGAAGGTGTTTCAAATGGATAACAAAAGTGCTTTCCTCTATGGTACAATTCAAGAAGAGGTGTATGTTTGTCAACCTCCAGGTTTTGAGGATCCATTTTATCTAGATCATGTCTACAGGCTAAACAAAGCCTTGTATGGCCTGAAACAAGCACCAAGGGCCTGGTATGAAACTCTTTCCAACTTCCTACTCTCAAATGGTTTCAAAAGAGGTACCATTGATAAAACACTGTTTTTAAAATGGAGAGAGAAGGATTTATTGATTGTCCAGATTTATGTGGATGACATTATTTTTGGAAGCACATGTAACTCAATGTGTGAAGAGTTTAGAGAACTCATGACCGCTGAGTTTGAAATGAGTGCAATGGGTGAGCTGCAATGCTTTCTTGGTCTCCAAGTACAGCAAATGCAAAATGGAACTTTCATTCATCAAAGCAAATATGCTAAAGAACTTTTAACCAAATTTGATATGAATGATTGTAAACCATGCAGCACACCCATGGCAACAAATAAGCTGGTCATGTCTGATGAAAAAGATGAGCTGATTGACCAAACACTTTATAGAAGCATGATTGGGTCTTTACTGTACCTAACTGCATCTAGACCAGACATCATGTTTGCAACATGTGTCTGTGCAAGAAGTCAATCAGCTCCCAGAAAATCAAATCTCATTGCTGTAAAAAGGATCTTCAGATACATAAAAGGTGCTCCCACACTTGGTATCTGGTATCCAGCTAATGGGAACATCAAGCTTTCAGGTTTTTCAGACAGTGACTTTGCTGGATGTCACACCACAAGGAAGTCCACATCAGGAGGGTGCCAGTTTCTAGGTGATTGCTTAGTTTCATGGCAAAGCAAAAAGCAAGCAGCTGTTTCAACATCCACTACTGAAGCTGAATACATTGCTGCTGCAAGCTGTACAGCCCAACTCCTGTGGCTTCAAAATCAGTTGCTGGATTTTGGTATCACTGCCTTAAAGACACCACTCATGTTGGACAGCCAGGCAGCAGAAAATATCATCAAAAATCCAGTTTCCCATTCAACCACCAAACACATCGACATCAGACATCACTTTGTAAGGGATTGCTATGAAAAAGGTTTGATTTCTCTGCATCATGTCCCAACTAAAGACCAGCTGGCTGATGTGCTCACAAAAGCACTTGATACAGCCACTTTTGAAAGCTTGGTCTCTAGGATTGGGATGCTGAACATGGAATAACAAGCAACATCTTGTTTTTCTATGAATAAAAGCAACAAAATGTTTTCAGAAAATCAAAACTCCATCCTTAAAAATAGCTAAAAATGAAATTTTTCATTGAAATCCTTATAAGTCTGCCATTAACCACTGATTGTTCAAAAGTCTGCTATACTTCAAAAGTCTGTCCACTGCTGAAAGTCAATCCCTGTTCTCTCATTCCATTTTATAAACTCTGTTGTTCAAAAGCAGTGTCTTATCCACTGATATGCTATCCACTGATAGTGAAAATCATCCACTGCTTTCATACCACTGCCTTCATCAGTCACTTTCACAAAAGTACTGTCCTTCACTTTCACCAGGGGTTGTTACGTGGGCAGTACATATTGGCCAGACCTTTTGTAACGGCTGCCACCTCAGCATTCACTTTCTTCCCTATAAAATTCCCCATTCACCACCAAAACAGGGTTTTACTGTCGAATTGAATTCTTAAAAATTCTCTTCTCAAAGCAGTTTTTCATCTCATTTCTTCACAAATTTCTTCGATCATCATCTTCAAAATGACAAAATCGAAGTCATCTTCAAAACCCTCATCCAAATCTTCATCGAAAACAGCCTCTCAAAAGGCACTTTCCACTGAAATTCCATATAAACCATCCCACAATCTCCTGGGTCTTCTCACAAAACCAGGAACCACAATTGTTTTCGATTCCATCATTGACACCATGGCAAAATCAAAGTACAAAACTTTGTTCACTGTCGATGCACCAATCTATTTGGAAACCCAAAGGGAGTTTTGGAAGAATGCAACCCTTGAAAAACAAGGAGACATTGCAACCACCATACACTCTTCTATAAAGGGTAAAGCTGTCCAAATCACGCCACAATCCATTTCAGAGGTCTTTCAACTCGATGATCAAGAAGGTAAAATTTCTTTCACTAAAAACGAGTTGCAAACTGACTTTATTGAGAGGGGGTATGAAGCCACAATGATGAAGAAACTTACCTTACAAAAAGGTTATTTCCTTCTGCAACCAGATTTTTATTTCATACCCTCATACTATGTGTTTCAAACAAAACCACTTCTTTTAATGAAATCCCTTTAAAGATTCAAAATCTGGGATATGCAATTCTTCAAGGAGAAAATTTTAACTATTCTCGGGAAATTTTTAAAGATTTGGTTAATAATGTTGAAACAAAATCATTCTTACTGTTTCCAAGGTTTTTAAGTTACTATTTTGCAAAGAAATTCAGTAAGGATGATTTAGCTGTAATAAACCAAGGTGATTCTACTCAAATAAACAGTTTAACAACTGAAACTTTTTCAAGAATGTTAGCACCTTGCAAAACACAAGCAGAGGTGCCTGAGCAGATTTTAGCAGTTACAACTGCTCCTCAGGTATCTGCTGCTGAGCCCACTGTTCAAGGTGATCAAAGCAGCAGCACAACTGCTTTGAAACCCACACCTAAAATCTCCAAAAAGAAAAACTCAAAAACCCCCCAAACCAATCAAAAAGGCAACTCTGGAGGATGAGATACCAGAGCAAATGCCTGTGACAACACAAAAGTCACAAGAAACCACTGCTGCTTCTTCCTCACAGCAGTTGGTACAAAAATCTCAACCCATAACCGAAACTCCTCCTGCTTCTTCACAAAAAGAACAGGTTGTACAAATAGGGTCTCCACATCATGATGCTCTGGAAACACTCGTTTCTATCATCCACAGCTCAATACCCGGGGCAAATCCACTTTCTACACCACCCTTCACATCCACAATTCCCCCACCAACTAAACTGCTGTTGGATGCAATTGATTTGAACCAGGCATTAACCAGTCCTTCTCAATCACCTATCAATGAGAATATACCTCAACAACTGTCTGGGTCTGATGTATCAATCTTTGCTAACCCACCAACACAACCTGAGGAGGTTAGACCCCTTGAGTTACAAGTAACTCTTGGTGGTAGTCCAAGTGAAGCAGCCACTACAATTGTTGAACCCATTGGTTTACAGTTGGACAGTGGTTACATCAATAAGACTTCCTTAGAGGCAATTCCTTTTATAGCACCTCTGCCAACCACCAGTGGATTTATTTATCCTACTGGCAACATCAAAAGGTTGTCAAGTGTTGAAGGAAGAAGACCCCAGTACCAAGAAAAAGGGGCATCAGTGGTTAATGTTTGGAGTATACTCCCTACATCTACCACTGATAAAACCACTGCTAGTGGGAAATCAGATGATCCCATTAACTTGGGTGATGGTTTAAAGTACCAGAAATTGACGGATCGTATTGAAAAGCTTGATAACTCTGTTGCAGAACTCAAAGATATGCTACAACAGGTGTTACAAGTACAAAAGGTACAATCCACTGCTGTTCCATCTCAAGCACCTGCTCCTCAAAGGGCACCTGCTACAAATGAGCTCTGGAATTTGTTTCAACCTTTCTCCATCAATAAGCACAATTAGCAGATCAGCAACATGAAAAACATGTCCAACAGCTGAGAAATGCAATGGAGTCAAGGTTCAAGAACACTCAGGCTGATCTAAAGGTTCTCAAAACTCAGATCCTGCACACCACTGGCACTGCTCCTCCAACAGTACTTTTCATTGATCAACTCCCAGACGATAATGCCAAAAAGGGGGAGAAAATTCAGGAGTGGAAGAAGAAAGGAATAGATGATGGTCTTTACATTGAACCTGAAAAGGATGCTATGACCAGAAAAATTCCTGTGCCAGATGGTAGTAAAAAGGTTGATGCAACTCAAGAAGCACTTGATGAAGGAGTAGCAAGTGTTAAAAGAGATAGAATGGCAAAGGATATCTCAAGATGGAATGAGGAGAAAAGAGCTTTCATGGAACTGTATGAGCAAGGTTGTTCTGGATCAAAGGACTCTAAAAATCTGAAGACAAAAAGAAAACCTAAGTCCATCCCATCCAGATTTCCAAAGCCTCCAAAACCACCATCCAAAAGCCATCAGCATCAAACCTCCATCCAGACAGCTGTTGTAACTCCTGCTGTATCAACTACTGCTGGTACCTCAGTGGTTTCAACATCTGTTCTCTCTTCAACACACACCACCTCAACACACACCACAACCACTATTTTACCACCACTGTCACCATCAAAAACCATTTTAACACCACTTTCACCTGCTGACAAAAAGCAGAAGACAACAGATGTTATAACATCTATTGTAATGACAACAGTGGTTGAAACACCAGTTGTTTCAACAGCTGTTAGTCAATCACAAACCACTGCCATACCATCTATCACCACTGATCCACCCAAAACATCATCTGCTTCTTCTAAAACAAAAAGGAGAAGGATTTATATATCAGATGATGATTCACCTTCACCACCACCAACATCCTCAAAATCCCTATCACTTGTCACTATTCCAAAACCCATACCTCTCTCTTCAGCTCAAATTTTAAAACCACTACCTCCTGCTGGTGTCTCATTTCCTCTAGAACTCATTGCAGTTAGGGAAGAAATAAAATCCTTTTATTGTGAGGATGACCCAGCCAAAAGGAGTTTGCCATCAATTGCAGGATATCCCAGGCCTAAAAATATTGAAGAATACTTGAAACTCAAGGCCAAACAAGCAGAGGATATTGCAATCAAAAACAGAAAAGGGAAATCTGATAGAGAATTTCAACAAAACTATCAGTTTTTACTCTCACAGGTCAATGCTATGGAGCGATTTGCTAAAAATGTATGTCAGCAAATTTCAGAAAGGGCAGATGAGTCCTTGAGGAAAGACTACATTGAGAACATCATGACCTACAAGAAATATAAGGGGGAGAAACACATGTATAAGAACTGGACCATTCCTGAGCTTGAAAAAGAAGTAGCCAGGATTCAAGACATGATCAAAAATAAGGTCAAGCAGACTCCTCCTAAAAAATTCAAACAATTTGAAGCTGAGAAGATGTTAGAGTTGAGGAGAATGAAAGAGGAGCTGATTGCAACTGATTATGGGTCAAAGAACTCTGTGACAAAGTGGGGAGAAGATAGAGTCAGGGCAACCTATAAAAGCTTAGAGGAACTTAGAAAGAAAGATCCAAGAGTTCCACAAAAGCCTGACTATTCCAAAGCAGAGGTCTCAAAAAGACCACCAAAGCTGCTTGCTAAAAGAACCACTGCTCCAGCTGGTGCTGCCATCTAGAAAAGAAGGAGCAAAAACCAGTTGAGTATTGAAACAATTCAAGATCTATTAGCTGGAGATGCTATTGTAAAAGCAGGCACGAAAGTAATGATAAAAGAAGATCTTGAATTGGAACAATCTGCAAGTGCTGCTCAGCCAGTTATGAATAGGCCAGCCTCACCAAATACTTCTGCAAATAAACATCTCCCAAGAAACCCACCAGGCTAAAAAATACAAAAGTGGGAAACTGACAAACAGACCTGCGTATTGACTTTGCTCAGGTCTGGTGGAGAAGTGGAGAAAATATCAAGGGAACAAGCTCTTGGCCTGAGTCTTGAAGATTTGCAGGATCTCCTTGATCTTCCACTTAGCAGGGATGATGAAGACACAGATGCCCTAGACTTTGAACTACAATTCAAAGGTCAGATAAGGGAACTGTTAATGAGGCAATAAAGATTTCCACAATAATGAAGAGTTTTGGCATTATCTGTTCCAGGGGGAGATTGTTGGGATTGAACCCTATCAGATGAACAGATAATTAAAGCCAAAACTGGATCAGAGCAGTGGATTCAGAATAAGCAGACGTTTACATACAAATCTCTCCCCTTGAAAGTGGTTTCATATCTACTGACCTCCTATCTGCTGATCTTACTAAGTGTTGACCTACAACTGCTGCCTTGCATCTACTGCCCAATGTCAAAGACTGATGGAAGACCAAAGCTCTGCTGATTCAATCTACTTCCTTGAGTCTAGTACTGCTGATCCGGACAAACACTGCTGGGTTCACAGCAGTGGAAGGATGCAGCAGCTGTTTAAGTGTCTTCTATGAAATGAAATGTAATAGCAGTAGTTAGTACATCAGTGTTTGTTTAGATCAGAGGTTAGAGTTTGTTAGGAGGTTAGATGTCACTTTCATGGTGATGTCAGCTAAAGATGCTCAGTGGTTTGCTAGTGCCTATAAATAGTTCAGTACTTTGTACTGTTTTATTAGCTCTTGCAATACCGTCTTCTTTGCACGAACAAACGCTGAGCTCTGGCTGAGGGGGAGTTTGTATTCAAGTATTACTTGTAATCGTTGTTGAAAGATAATTCAATCATTCGGTTCCTTGTTAAAAATGTCTTGATCAAAGCAATACTCTCGTTTGATTGTATGCAAAGTTTGTTTTCATATTTATTCCGCTGCACAACTCTTTCATTTCCATCTTAATTTCAAACGAAAATACAATCAGAAATAAACTCAGATCCAACACCTAAAAATTTGACATCAGTTTGTGGTCTAAATTAGGAGTTATGCTCAACATCGTAAATTGAAGTCTTTTTACTAATTAAACGGCGTTTTCGGCATAAAACCTATTTAAACCCAAATTTTGACACCAAACATTTTTTCCACTGATGTAATATAATATTTAGGGATTTTTTGGAAATTTTTATTGAATTTTAAACTGATTATATTATAGAGTTTTAAAGTAAATTCGGTATTGACGAAATTGCCATTTTCTTGGATAAAATGAGTTTTACATAACATTTTGATGCCAAACCTTTTGATACTGATTTCATATGTTAAATAAAATATTTTGAGCTTTATAAACTGATCAAAAACTCAGATTTCTTTAAATAACCCGAAAATCGTTAAATACCGACTTTTACGCTTTTTTAAACGCATAGTTTGGGTTAAAATTATATTTGACACCTAAAACTCATTACCTACTGATATTATAAGTAAATTTTTATACTTTAATAGTAAGTAAAAGTTTTGAAATCAGATTTCTAAATTTGACCTTTAAAGCTTATGTGAAATGACCAAAATGCCCTACGGTGCATAGTTTGGCCATAGATGATAAATTTCACATATATGCTATATCTTACTGATATAACCTACTAAAATAAATATTTTTACTGATCATTTTATACTAGAACCTCAGAATGTCATTTAACCTCTTTTATAATCTTTAAAATGACCAAAATACCCCTACGGGGCTTAAGTTGATTTTAAATTCGTTTTGGGCATAATGGTAGGTATCCTACTGATATCATAACACATTTTAAGCATATTAACTTAGGGAACCTGTTCATGACTCATTTGGATATCCGTTATGCATTTTTCGCGTTCGGTGCGGTTTATGTGACTAGTTTGCATAAATTGACCGAAACGGGTCAAACCTTATCATTTTTACCTTAAATTCCAGAATGTGTTTGGTTTACCTATATTAAACAAGTCTTCATACTTGTCGGGTCTAAATCACATTCTAATCCGGTCTTCGCTTAATCTTGCGTTTTGAACCGTATACCTTTCATTAAAACTAACCGATCTAAGTTAAGACTTAAATAAGACCCGTTAGGATTCTAATAGGTTATTAAAAACCTTCTTTCCAGATTAGGAGCCCGGTAAAAGCTATCTGTACTTTCTTGATTGATTTACGGCTGGGAATAAATTTATAATTTTGCTCAGGTAAATACTTTTAACTTATTTTCCCTTATACGGGCTTGGGATACGGTATATAAAATACCGCTTTGTCGGGTATTGAATTTTTAATCATATGAAGGTTAAATCATTGAGATAACCCGTTTAATCTATTTTGTTTGTTTTAAGCCTTTGGGGGGTTAATGACCATGTCCTGGATATCCTCGGCTCATTCATTGAAATGGCCACGACTTAAGCACGGGGTGTAGGCATACACCTGCCGGTGCGTATGTAAAATGATATACCTGCTTTTTCGAGAATAACTCACCGTGGGTTATATTATGTGGTGTGTCTATTAATCTTTAACCCGGTATTTAACCCGGGCTACTGAACGTATAACAAACATATAATTCTTTTACAAGATTATTTTTAAATAATTATCCCAAGTTATAAAAGAATATTTGTGCCTTGTGCATCCAAATCAATTTTATAAACACTTTTCAAAAAGAGTCGGTTAATTGTATTTACCAGTGTAAACTGACGTATTTTCCAAAAAGGTTAAGTGCAGCTACTAATCGTAATGGGCTGGAACTCCTGAGTGAATAAATAAAAAGTCTTGCAAGCTTTTATCACTTTAAATCTGATGAACAATATCTCTTTTGTTTTGATCCACCTGTGGATCCACTTTACAACCGTTATGTAATAATTTATGTTACTTTCATTCGGTTTGTAATATTTTACTTTAGACTTCCGCTGTGCATTGAACTGTGATTATTTGACTATGATGATATCAACTACGTCACAATACTCCCCACCGGGCCCACCGGTAATACGTGGAAATATCGGGGTCTGACAAATTCGGGTTAGAATCGAAAGTCAAAGCAGAAGTCAAACTTCGCAACTTTCGGTTGCGAACCGACCCTAAACCTGGAATTGACGGGCTGAACATATTTACACATGTTCTAATAATTATTACCAAGTTATTAAAGTGATAAAACGTATTTTATAACACCTACATTATCAGATTTGAATTATTTTAAAAACTGTCCCGTTTGACTTTTTAATATTAATAACTTTGACTCGTCAATTGACCAAGCAAACGTGATTCTTAGGAGGTGCCCTTTTGAGGGATTAACACCTACCTAATTACGATCACGTAGCCATGTTCACCTCGAACAATGGCTGGACCATTAAGGTCTAAACCGAAAGTCAAAGCTTTTATAAAAAAAAGCTTGACTTTCGGCTTTTAAAAGCCTATAGACTGAAAAGCAGAGGTTAGGAACACTTACAAAAGGTCCTAGCTCGACTTTGAACTTAGGGGGGAGTCTCCCTTCAGCTGGGAATCTCCAAACAGTGAGAAGAGATGATTTTTGAGAAGGTGCAAGTGTAAATGGCCACCCATTGCACCTATTTATACATGAAGCTGAGTTTCTAGGATCAAGCCAGGTGTTATGGAGGGTCTAGAGATCACTCCAAGTGTCCAGGGATGTGTTAAAAACAGGAATTGAGCTCACGGTTTCGATTCATGTGAGTTAGAGTGGTGATCAAGGCTAAAACTTGCAGCTGTCCAAAATTTTCTACGCAAGTACGTTTTTCGCGCCCCGCGACCGAGATGGGTCAAGGGGGTCACACCCCGCGACGTCACTCAATCACAACCAAACTTATTTAAAAGTTGACACAAACAGCCCCTTAACCTTTAAACTAAATATACGTTTTATTTATGGTATTTTTAACCCTTCAAGTTTGGTTGTAGGTTTTCCCGAAAGTTTAACCGAATATCAATAGGCTCCGGGTTCGTTAAAAGGTCACACAGAGGTATAAATTAACATGTTGACGCTTTTAACCCTACAATTCTCAAACTTTTGATTTAAATCATAAACGGTTTCGTACGTCCAACAAGTGGCTCGTTAAAGAATACGAATACCGTAAAAGGTCATTCAGAGGCTTAGTTTAAGAATGTTGACACATTTAGTCCCTCCACATACATCTTTTCCTTGTTTGGTAACAATAGTCCTTCCTAGTCAACATTTGTCATATTTAGGGTTAAGGACACGTGTCAACACATCATTGGACACGATTTTACGAGGTGTTACACATGGGTATAAGATTGATGTGTGTAAAATGCAACATATAAATTACATCAATAGAGCCATAAAACTAACCTTTTTTAGTACTAGTGTTGGAAAAAGCGAGTTTCTTTCTTCCTTTTGAATTTACAGGACCAAACGAGCTTAAAAGAACAAAAGGAACAAATAAGCAGCCAAAACCAACATAAATACAAGAAGAAGGAATAAAGTGACATGCACAACCCCTCGACATCATCCCCAAAGCAAAAAACAGGGAAACAGAACCTGACCACGGGGCCATGCCCAACTGGGCATGGGGCGTGGTCAGCCCTGGCACATCAAGACAAAAGCTGAAGAAACTTCTACGCCTACCACGGGGTCGTACCTAGCTCTCCACGGGGCATAATCAACTCTTAGATTTGTAGAATCTTGATAGTACAACAAAGAGTTGACCACGGGGCCGTGCCTAGAAGACACGGGGTCGTGTGGGGCCCTCTGCTGACAAATGCAATTAATGAAGGAAAAGAAGAAGGATGGCCACGGGCCGTGCCCAATGGACACGGGGCTGTGGCCAGGGCTCTGTTCTGGCTATAAATAGGGGTTCTTGGTTCACTTCAAATGCATCCCTTGGCAAACCACTTCTCTCCCACTTTGCCACCAATCCACCACTACAACACCAACACCCACCACCATCATCCATCATCCACCTTTAGAGTGTGTAGTAGTCTCGAGATCCAAGATTGATTGTAAGGGTTTTTGTCAATCAAAGGCCATGTTTGGCTAATCTCTTACATAACTTGGTGAAGACAAGTCTTTAATGTTTTACTTTTGAATTTTAATATTTCGGCACATTTTAATTGGGTTTGGATTAATGACTTTAATAACAAGTTTCTTATGTTGAAAGTTAATTTTCTTTACCATTTCTTCATGATGTCATTGATTTGCTCATTCCTGTCTTTACGGTCTATATAAAGCGTGTTAACTACGTGAAAGGGGGTTAGGAGGGTGGTTTGGTAAAGTTCTTATCTCGATCAGTGTATAGATCCTGCGAGGACTTGGTTCAAGCTTACCCCCCCCCAATGTTTAAGTTATCAAACAAAACAGATTAAAACGAGTTATGCAGATTTGTTAGCCACAATCCGACTAAGTGATCCCATACCTGACCAAGCGGTTATAATTTACCGTATCCCAAGCCCGTATAGGGAAAATAAGTTAAAAGTATTTACCTGAGCTATAACTCGATTCAAGTGCAAGATTTAAACAACTCAGATGTATAATCAACAGTTATGTGTAGGTATCATTTACTGGAAAGCTCTAGTCTGGAATGATGGTAATTTTTAACCAATTAGAATACTAACGGGTCCTATTTAAGTCATAAACTTAGACCGGCTAGCTTAAAGAATGAAACACGATACAATGCGCTAGATTAAGCGCTGACCGAAATAAATTGTAGTTTAAACCCAACAAGTACGAACACTTGTATAATATTGGTAAACTAATTACATTCTGGAAATTGAAGTTAAAAATGATAAGGTTAAACTTGTTTCAGCAAACTTATGTAAACTAGTCACATAAGTCGAACCGTACGCCTATAAGCATTAACGGGTAACCGGATGAGTCAAGTATAAGTTCCATATGTTATTATACTTAAAACATGTTATATTATCAGTAAGATATCAACATGTATGCCCTTTAATGTTTTAAAATCAAATTAAGTCCCATAAGGGTGTTTTGGTAATTTTACGACTTATAAAAGGAACTTGCAAGTAAACTGATGTTATGGTCATAAAAATTCTGGAAAAATATTTAATTTATGATATAATATCAGTAGGATATCAAATATACGTGTGGTTTATGTTTTAAGACCAAACTATGCACCGTAGGGGCATTTTGGTCATTTCACACATAGTTTTGAGAACTTATTTGGGATTCTGAGTTTATAACTTATACCTTCTATAAAAATATTCAAAAATGATTTATAAAATCAGTAGGTTACAAGTATTGGTTGATAAATATGGTTTAAAACCATATTATGCGCCTAAACGGTGTTAAAGTCGTTAAATGACGATATTTATGATGATTTATGAAATCTAATGTTATGACCAGGTTTAAATAGTTAAAATATGTTATTTATCATAGCATATCAATAAGAAAAGCGTTTTGTATGAGTATCATGTTTAAAAACCATTTTAAGTGCCATAAGGGCATTATCATCATTTAAGAGCATACTACAAGAACTTGAAGTTAAACTCAGAATGTAATCTGACTTGACATCCCAAATAATCCTAATTATGATATCACATCAGTAGGTAACGAGTTTTTATGATGAAATTGTGTTTAAAACTATTTAAGATGGCAAAAGGGCATTTTGGTCCTTTAAAGACATAATTTTCGATAATATATAAAAACTCAGCTTATGATCAGACTTATAATATCAAAATATGTTAAACATGTTAACATATCAGTACATAATTCATTTGCATGCTCATTAATGTTTAAAACCATATTTTTAAACAAAAGGGCATTTTAGTCAAAAATTAAGCATAATAACATAACTTGCAAATAAACTCAGATTACTATATGACCATGTAACATAACCTCATAGGATTTACTACAATATAATATGGTCATAACGGAACCTTAAAACAATAAGAAACTAGTCTAATTCGGGTTAGAATCGAAAGTCAAAGCAGAAGTCAAACTTCACGACTTTCTGTTGCGAACCGACCCTAAACCTGGAATTGACGGGCTGAACATGTTTACACATGTTCTAATAATTATTACCAAGTTTTTAAAGTGATAAAACATATTTTATAACACCTACATTATCAGATTTGAATTATTTTAAAAACTGACCCGTTTGACTTTTTAATATTAATAACCTTGACTCGTCAATTGACCAAGCAAACGTGATTCTTAGGAGGTGCCCTTTTGAGGGATTAACACCTACCTAATTACGATCACGTAGCCATGTTCGCCATGAACAATGGTTGGACCATTAAGGTCTAAACCGAAAGTCAAAGCTTATATTAAAAAAGCTTGACTTTTGGCTTTTAAAAGCCTATAGACTGAAAATAAGAGGTTAGGAACACTTACAAAAGGTCCTAGCTCGACTTTGAACTCAGGGGGGAGTCTCCCTTCAGCTAGGAATCTCCAAAGAGTGAGAAGAGATGATTTTTGAGAAGGTGCAAGTGTAAATGGCCACCCATTGCACCTATTTATACATGAAGCTGAGTTTCTAGGATCAAGCCAGGTGTTATGGAGGGTCTAGAGATCACTCCAGGTGTCCAGGGATGTGTTAAAAACAGGAATTGAGCTCATAGTTTCGATTCATGTGAGTTAGAGTGGTTTAAGTGGTGATCAAGGCTAAAACTTGCAGCTGTCCAAAACTTTCTGCGCATGTACGTTTGTCGCGCCCCCCGACCGAGATGGATCAAGGGGGTCACGCTCCGCGACGGCACTCAATCACAGCCAAACTTATTTAAAAGTTGACACAAACAGCCCCTTAACCTTTAAACTAAATATAAGTTTTATTTATGGCATTTTTAACCCTTCAAGTTTGTTGTAGGTATTCTTGAAAGTATAACCGAATATCAATAGGCTCCGGGTTCGTTAAAAGGTCACTCAGAGGTATAAATTAACATGTTGACGCTTTTAACCCTTCAATTCACAAACTTTTGATTTAAATCACAAACGGTTTCGTACGTTCAACTAGTGGCTCGTTAAAGAATACGAATACTGTAAAAGGTCATTCAGAGGCTTAGTTTAATAATGTTGATACATTTAGTCCCTCCGCATACATCTTTTCTTGTTTGGCAACAATAGTCCTTTTGAGTCAACATTTGTCATATTTAGGGTTAAGGACACATGTGAACACATCATTGGACACGATTTTACGAGGTGTTACACATGGGTATAAGATTGATGTGTGCAAAATGCAACATATAAATTACATCAATAGAGGCATAAAACTAACCTTTTTTTAGTACTAGTGTTGGAAAAAGTGCGTTTCTTTCTTCCTTTTGAATTTACGGGACCAAACGAGCTTAAAAGAACAAAAGGAACAAATAAGCAGCCAAAACCAACATAAATACAAGAAGAAGGAAAAAAGTGACATGCACAACCCCTCGGCAGCATCCCCAAAGCAAAAACAAGGAAACAGAACCTGACCACGGGGCCATGCCCAGCTGGGCATGGGGCGTGGTCAGCCCTGGCATATCAAGACAAAAGCTGCAGAAGATTCTACGCCCACCACGGGGCCATGCCCAGCTCTCCACGGGGCATGGTCAACTCTTAGATTTGTAGAATCTTGATAGTACAACAAAGAGTTGACCACGGGGTCGTGCCCAGAAGACACAGGGTCGTGTGGGGCCCTCTACATACGAATGCAATTAATGAAGGAAGAGAAGAAGGATGGCCACGGGCCGTGCCCAATGGACACGGGGCTGTGGCCAGGGCTTTGTTCTAGCTATAAATAGGGGTGCTTGGTTCACTTCAAATGCATCCCTTGGCAAACCACTTCTCTCCCACTTTGCCACCAATCCACCACCACTACAACACCAACACCCACCACCATCATCCATCATCCACCTTTAGAGTGTGTAGTAGTCTCGGGATCCAAGATTGATCATAAGAGTTTTTGTTAATCAAAGGCCATGTTTGGCTAATCAAAGGCCATGTTAACCCAACCAGATGGGATGACCTCCCTCCAGAACCTCCTCTAGACACTTCACACGAGGTTCCGGTGGTCGAAGCTCCTTCTCCACAAAATGTTGTTGATAATGAGCCCGTCTTGCTTCTCCCTCGGGAGATTGAGGAGTGGCTCAACGATGTTTGAGGAGCACCCTTCAGATTGAAGTTCTAAGAGCCCTTAGTCACCGGAAAATAATTTTCGGGTTTTTGTTGTTCTTAGCATGTAAACATCTAGGGTAGAACTTCATTATGGTTTAATTTTCTTGCGTATTAGGACCTATCTATTTAATTTTAGGACTTTTGTAATTTTTAATTTTTAGGACCTTTGTATCTCGCACTCTAATGAATGATGGTTTAAGTTATTGTGTGGTGTTTGGATCTTATATATTGGTTTAACAAACGAGAAAAGATGAAAACTGCCAAAGGGACGTTAAAACCGCACCCCATGCACGTAAACAGAGCACTCCGTCAACTTTTCCAACTTTCCAGCATGAGTAGCACGGAGTCGTGCCCAGCCCAACACGCCCCCTGCCCAGGCTCTGCAGAAAAAATCTCCAGATGAGGTAACTGACCACGGGCCGTGTCCAGTGAACACACCCCATGGCCAGCCTTCTGTTAAATTTTGATACTGGAAATCTGAACACGGGGCCTTGCCCGGACCACACGGGGCTGTGACCAGATGCCCTGTAACATAAAACTTGTTTTTAAACACGCTTTTACACATTCGAATCAACCTAAAAACTTGTTTTGGGACACATTGAGGAGAATGTGTAATTTAAGTGTGGGGGGATGCTAAAACCTTGAATCTTGCAAGTCCTAATAACAAGCCTTACACAAAACTCTATTGGAACCGCTAATCACCCCAAATCTTTTCAACATTTTTCATTTTTTTTACTTATTTTGGTTTAATATGGGAATAACAAGTTCTAAAAAGGTTATGTTTTTACAAATTTACAACCGATAGCATCGTGATAAAAAGAACCGAATAAGAAAATTATGAAAACGCATGACAAATTTTTTTAAAATCTGATTATATATACTTGTTCACGTTATAAACTAATTCCCACAATAAGTGAGTTTTGAGCCTTTATTGAGCATACTTGCATACATCTTTAAACTAAATGCTCATTTTCGTTTCTTGTGTGAATAGCCGCTTGGTTCTTACGACTCTAGAACTTGCCAAGACGATACATTCCTGGTCCTTACCAACTTGAACCCAAGTAAGTAAATGATGGAGGCATTAGGACTTACCCATTTTTTTTCAAAACCATTATTTTCATCCTTTTTACACCACTACCCAAAATCCCCCTAGTTAACCCCTTTGAGCCTAAACTTTTCATTTCAAAAACCCGTAAAACAAACACCCATTACCCACCAAAACCTTTTTCTTTCAAACCCATTTGTTTTAGTAAAAAGCTCGGTTATCATGTGACACGAAAAAGAATAGCAAGTGTTGCACTAACCAAACAAGTTCCTCAAAGAAATCTTGTTTGAATATGTTTAGTTTGAATAAATGTCACAAAAACAAAAAAGTTTTATGACAACCGACACTTTTTACGCTTTTCGCCATTTTACTAACCACTAACCACCTACCCTTAGCCCAAGCCTAACCCTTTCCCAAGTCCTCTTGATATTTACGAAGGTTTATAGTTAAAAAGGAGGAGGTTTGATCGCTTGGTAAGCATATGGTAGAAGTAAGTTCCATGCCAGTATTGAGTGTTTCACAAAAATACACAATCGGTCGAGTGTTGAGTGATCTCCCATAAGGTATGTGAACTTGTATATAAATGGAATTTTAAGGAGGCATGTTATGCCTAAATAAATAATTTTTCTTAACAAGCGTTCTAAATAAATCATGACGAATAGGATTGTAAATAAAATAAAAATAAAATTTAATAAAGATCTTGGATTCCCGACACTCAAGATAAGCCAAAAACTTCTCCTCTACCTCTTCCATTTGGGTGTGTAAGCCACATATTAAAGAGTTTTGCTTGAGGACAAGCAAAGATTCAAGTGTGGGGGGATTTGATGTGTGCAAAACGCAACATATAAATTACATCAATAGAGTCATAAAACTAACCCTTTTTAGTACTAGTGTTGGAAAAAGCGCGTTTCTTTCTTCCTTTTGAATTTATAGGACCAAACGAGCTTAAAAGAACAAAAGGAACAAATAAGCAGCCAAAACCAACATAAATACAAGAAAAAGGAATAAAGTGACATGCACGACCCCTCGGCAACATCCCCAAAGCAAAAAAAAGGAAACAGAACCTGACCACGGGGCCATGCCCAGCTGGGCATGGGGCGTGGTCATCCCTGGCACATCAAGACAAAAGCTGCAGAAGCTTCTACGCCCACCACGGGGCCGTGCCCAGCTCTCCACGGGGCATGGTCAACTCTTAGATTTGTAGAATCTTGATAGTACATCAAAGAGTTGACCACGGGGCCGTGCCCAGAAGACACAGGGTTGTGTGGAGCCCTCTGCTGATAAATGCAATTAATGAAGGAAGAGAAGAAGGATGGCCACAGGCCGTGCCCAATGGACACGGGGCCGTGGCCAGGGCTCTGTTCTGGCTATAAATAGGGGTGCTTGGTTAACTTCAAAGGCATCCCTTGGCAAACCACTTCTCTTCCACTTTGCCACCAATCCACCACCACTACAACACCAACACCCACCACCATCATCCATTATCCACCTTTAGAGTGTGTAGTAGTCTTGGGATCCAAGATTGATCGTATGAGTTTTTGTCAATCAAAGGCCATGTTTGGCTAATCTCTTACATCACTTGGTGAAGACAAGTCGTTAATGTGTCGAAAGAATGATCAACAGTGATTTGACCAACGTCACAGGAATCGCCTAGTGACAGATACTTTGAAGAATAGTAATATATAATTACTTAATAAATTCACTATTGGACGAAAGTAAGCCAATGAATGATATGACCACTGTCACATCGGAACTGCCACCATGTGACAAATACTGATTGAGTTGGGTAAATATAAACAAATATAAAAACCCTTAATGCTGTAAAGTATAACAATATATTTTTATAAAAATGGAATGAACTCGCCAGTATTTATTACTGATAAAATGTTTTCCAAACGTGTTTCAGGTAATTTGCTGTAAAAATAATATAAGCCAGCTATGGAGCACTGAAGGCTTAAATAAAGTGCCTATAAATACCTGAATAAAAGAAGAAATTTATGTTTTATTTATTTGGGTTTATCCTTATAAAAACAATTGAATTGAATATGAGTTTTAGCCCATTTGTTTAATATTAAAAGTTTGGTGTTTTACAAACTCTGAAATCATTTCCTAACTACGATCCTGATGAATATTTTTCCGCTGCGTAATTAATAAACACCGATACCATCTGGCTGGTTCACAGCTCTCGCTCCTAGGGTGGGGTCGGGGGCTGTGACAGTAATCCAGGTAACTCTTCTGGAAAAATGTCTGAGAATTTAGATATTACAGGAATATCTTTTAGTTCTTTTCCTTTAATATTTATGATTACAGAAATCATATATACTATTCCTTCCTTCCTTTCGTAACTTGCAGCTTTCATCATAGAGATGAATTTTGTTGATCTAGTTGGCTTATCTCCTTTGATTGTGATCTTTTCACCACTTGGTGTACTTACTTGTACTGACTTTTGATCACATAAAATACTAGCATGATTGGCTACCAACCAATCCATTCCTAATACAACATCGAAACCAGCCAGATTCATTGGGTAAAGGTTAGCAAAGAAACGATGGTTTAGGATTTCTATTCTTGCTCCCTGCAAGATTTCACCTATCTTAATAGATTCTCCGTTTGCTGTCTCTACCAGACAATCTTGTTGAAGTTTGACTAAGGGTTGGTTAAGAAATTTGTAGAAAGAAGTATTGATAAAACTTTGGTTTGCACCAGAGTCAAACAATACTTTGGGAAATATGTTATTAACTAAGAACGTACCGGCAATCACATCCGGAATCATCTTAGCTTCCTCAGCTTTCAGAATAAAAGCTCTGGTATTCTTCTTAGGTGCTTCAGTTTTCTTAGTCTTGTTGGTCATGGCTAGAGCTAGTTTCGGACAGTTCGGTTTGATGTGTCCCTTTTCTCCACAATTGAAACATATCCCATTTCCGGGTTTCCTCCTACAGTCTTCTTCCTTGTGTCCAGGGATTTTGAAAAAGTTGCAGTATATAGGGCATCTTCCGGAATGCTTTCTTTTGCAATTTTTACAGTAGGGTGCAGAAAAACCTGTTCCTTTTCCACGGTAGGAAATACTAGAACAAAATTCCTGTGTAAGTTTTTGAGCTAGGTTCTTTCTTTGGTTTTCCTCTTGTGTGCGTACCAATTCTTCAGTCAAGGTATTGGCTAATTCTATGGCTTCTTCTATAGTTTACGGTCCAGCTGCCTTGACTACATGTCTAATCTCACTAATTAATCCCCAAATATAACGGGAGATTAACACTGTTTCTGGTGAGGCTAAGGTTGGCACTATCCTAGCATATTCGAAGAATATGGTAGTGTAACCTTTGCAGTCTATTCCAGTCACTCTAAGATTTAGGAACTTATTAGCGATTTGTTCATTCTCATTAGGAGGACATAATTTTCTTTCAACCATTTCCTTAAAGTTGATCCATTCCATATTATAAACTCTGTCACTTCCCCTAGACTAGAGAATAGTATTCCACCATTCTAAGGCTTACATTTTTTAAAAGATTAGAAGCAAACATAATCTTATCTTCATCTGCATGTTTACTTATTTTTATGACTGCTTCTGTCTTTTCTATCCAACGTAAGGCTGCAATGACTCCTTCATTGCCTTAGAATTCGATTGGTTTGCAAGCCAAGAATTCTTTAAAAGAACAACCGTAGGAAGCGGTTCTTCTTCTTTTAGGAATTGGAGCTTGGATGATAGGTCCGTTATCATTATTCACACTATGACTTGGTTCAGTGTGGTAACGTTTACAGCCATTTGCAGATTTGTTATTTTCTGCTTCTTTATCAATCTTGATGATATAAGGCATAGCATCTATCATTCCTTGTGCTACTATATGTTGGATGACACTGTTATCTATTTTGTTTCCGTTATTCTCATTATTCTGGTTTTCCTGATTTACTTCGTTTGACATCTGAATTGTGAACATTTATCAGGTATTAATTATCATAGAATATATTGGTACAAGTATTTATACACAATCATACAAACAATTTGGTCAAAAACGTCGTACATTGCGACATTTAGGGGCTGTTTGGTAGCCTCTGAATGGTCATTAAGAGGCTACCTCTTAATGGAACCATTGAGAATTTTACCAATGAGAAGGTAGAAGAATGTGACATTTGATGATTTACCATTAAGAGGTTAACTCTTAACCATTCAGACTTGAGGTTACCTCTTATTCATTCAGAGGTTTTAAACCATTAAGAGGTAGCATCTGAATGGTCATTAAGAGGCTACCAAACAACCCCTTACTCTTTTTCATATATATATATATATATATGCATCTATTACAAACTACAACTGGAAATCAAATATACTATGCATCCCTATCTATATGTATATATATATATTTATATATTTTTTTCAAAGTACAAAATTACACATATATCTAGGTATTTTCTAAGTGTCGTGTATCCAATCATGTATGTCACGTTCAACATGTTTCAACATAAGCTTTATCCTATTATTCGAATTCTATCTCCTTCCTATACTAATTCGTCACCCAATGAGCGAAGTTCCTCCAAATTTTCCTGGCTCATAGGTGGCATGGGTGCTGGTACTGGATCAGGGTGTTGAGGGATAGGTTGTCCATAAGGGTATGGATTTCTTATTACACTCTACGTCCACCATTCACTACTCCAAAAGGGATCTAGTGGGTTAAGGTCAGTATACTGAGCTATGGGGTTTGGTGGGGGAATTCTAGGAATTTCATAGGGATCTACATCAGGGATTGGAAATGGATTCTCCAGGTCGGGTTCTAGCATCCGTTGGTCTGGGAATAAGGGTAATAGTGGTGGTTCGGCTACTTGGTTTTGGTTAGTATCTACTGCTGTAGTGGCTAACATGTGGAAATTGGCCAGCTGTCTATCTAATTCTTCTTCCCAAGGTGGCCTACTGGATACTTCCTGAATCTGTGCATCTGCCTCCTTATTGGCCCTAACTATCGCCCTCTGTTGCTGTAATTTTTTTCATTCTTTTTCTTCTCTCATGTGCCCCTCTATTAAACCAACCTCTTTTCTTAGTAGTAAAAGGTTCCTCCGACTGTACCTTAAAGATAAATATTCCCTCTTCGGTATCGGCTGAATATCCTGAGGGATCAGGTTGAGATGATGTTCCCTCATTTTTCGGTGAAGTATGAATGACGATAAGCGTCTGACGGTCCTTGATCACTCATACTGTAAACTAACAAATAGTCAAATAACACATAACATATAATCACATAAGTTATTTCCTAACATAGAATTTGAAATTTCAGTGTCAGCAGAACACTTCTTTGGCTTAAACCAGTGGCTGTAGCATTGATACCACCTTCTGTCACAACCCCCGACCCCTGCCCGGGAGCGGGCGGCCGCGAGCCTCAGAGCGGGTGGTATCGGTATTTATTAATTTTGGCAGCGGAATACATCAGGATCGTAGTTAGGAGTTATTTTTATCAGAGTAAACCACCATCTTTTATAATAATAAAGCTTTGGGATAAAACCCAAGTTCATTTGACAATACATTTATAGAAATAAACCCTAATTATTGAAAACAACAACTTCTTGTTTATTTAGGTAACTTTTATAGCCACTTTTCGAAGCTTTCAGTGCTCTCCAGCTGGCTTCTATTTGGTTTTCACATTATGTTACCTGAAACGCGTTTTAAAATATTTTATCAGCAAGAAATACTGGTGAGTGCATTCCAGTTTAATCAAAACGGTTTTATCACTTTTACAGAATTGAGGGCAACCTGCAATTACATTTGTGTATATCTAATCAATTACTCAATCAGTACTGTCAAACCCTGACTTGTGGGTCATATTATCCATTGGCTAACTCTTTGTCCAATGATAACGTTTTTCCACATTTTGTATACAAAACCCCAACATACCGGCAGTAATTGTAGAATCACAAATACTCAATTCCTGTTAAGTGTAATTTAAGATATTTGAGGTTTTGTAAAAACAATTTATTTATAAAAAGAGAATGACTCACATTGCAAATTTAGATAATACTAAAGCTTCCTGGGTATCTCCTGGTTATTATCTATTAAATTAAATAATGCACACGTTTTAGTAAAATAACCCAATTTAAATTATCCGTATAACTCGAGACAGAATTCCAATGAGTGAGTCGGGCAGAGCCGGCATGCATTACGGAATCCTAAATCAATCGGGTGTACACACGAGACAAAATTCCAATGACTGAGTCAGGCAGAGCTGACATGCATTACGAAATCCTAAATCAATCGTGTAGGGTAATAGCAGGGTTATAGTACTTTCAATGAGGCAAAGCTTCGCTTTATAGTGGGTATTATGCCCGAGCAGAAATTCTACTATTAGAAAGTTTGAGAGAGAATTTGGGAAATTGAATAGATTCAAATGATGCCCTAACCCCACTTATGTAGGCTGGTCGAGGGGTCTGTCGCGCCCCGCGACGCCCTAAGTCTTGTCCTTCGCGGGCCGCCAGGGTCAGAAAAGGCGGCCATAGGCCAGCCGAGTCATCGTGTAGGCTTGCTGAGTCAGGTGCCACGTGGCACCATGACTTGTCCGGCACAAAATAGAAGTCGCGGCCCGTGACAGACCAGGGTGGTCTCCGTCGCGCCCCTCGAGCGACTGCTGGATCTTGTTTTTGTCGATTTTTATAAGTATAGGGTTATTCCGGGTCCGTTTCTCGCGTATGGGGTACGTAAAGAATGTTTTAGGGTCACGTTAAGGGTTCTAGGATGTATTTAGGAGGGTTGTTATAGTTCCTCCGTTGCTAATCCCTTATATTTCGGTAAACTTTGGAAGGAATTAGTTCTAACTTTGAAAGTCCTCCCTTTATTGTTTTGAGGAATAACTACCGGTGAAGGATTATTAGTAATGACCGGACGAAAATGTGCTTCAATACCCCTCATGGCATATCGGTTATGTCTTCGTGGCACACCCAATCGAACTCCTTGATGTGGTGGACCCATTGGTCTTTGAACCGGTCTTTGAGGCACAAATTGTTGAGGCGGTGGTTGATACATTTGCCCTACTTGTTGTTGAGGTATTTGTCTTTGAATTGGTGGGCCTTGTGGCGGTAATTGTTGTGGAACAATTTTTTGTTGAATAACTTGTTGTTCAGGAGGTCTACCAAAACCATGCATTCCTTGACCCTGCACATACGTGTAGTCTCCTTGATCTCCATTACCCCCATAAACATAACCTTCTTCTTCGTACCCTGCAAACTCTTCTTCATATCCATCATCATACCCATCTCTTCTAGCTCCGATAGTTTGTAGAAATTGTGGTGATTGGTATTGTACCCCCGTTTGTAATGGTTGTTGAAATGAAGGGGTAGTATGGACTATAGAGGAAGTTAGTTGAAATGGATGTGGTGGTGGTATTTGTTGTGAAGAGAATGATTGGCCGGAAGTTGGGAAGGAAGATGAAAATGATGGACGGTTGATGAAGTGGTATAACTAAAGGAATGTTCAGTTTCGGTACTTGTGGGTAATGTGGCATTGGTCGGTTTAAACTCATGTGTTGGTGTAGGAATGGTAGTAGAATTTGGTGGAGGTATGGGTGGTGTTGTTTGACCCGTAGTGGGTGGTGGTGGTGGATCCATTGTATTGATTGGTGTAACTGGTGTAGTAGGTGTAGTAGGTGAACCAATGACTTTATTTTCCCGTAATAAAACTCGGTTTCTTCGCAAAGTTCGCACAATTTCCGGATCAAATGCCAATGGTGATAGCTTGTGAGAGCCTCTAGTATGCATGCACCTGTAAATACCTGCACACTAAACACAACCCGCATAAACCCGAAAAATAACAAACTACAACTACAAAAGATAACACACGTTGCGCACTACTCCCCGTCAACGGCGCCAAAATTTGATGTGAGGTCGAAGTCTCACTCAAATTTAATCCAATTACTACTAATTAGCTAGTGGTAAGTGGGTATCAAACACAGGGAGTTTGTGGAATATGGGTTATCTAAATAGCTTGCTAATTAACTAGATTAAAACTAAATTGCACAAGTAAATTTAGAGATTTGGTTGATTGGTTTTAAGATTGAAAATTAACTAAACTAGATTGCAAATCAAAGATTGGTTTTGTAAACAGATTAAGAAAAAGTGACCATCCTAGATTTCAGGTTTTAATCAATACAAGTGTTTATGCACAACTAGAAAGAACCACATAGACATGGCTCGTGTTTGATTACTTGTTTGTGATAAAAGGGAACTAAGTACTCGGATTACGAGAACGCGAGGTTGTTACCTGATGTTCAATTAACTAATATCCAACCCTAATCTCTCCCATGATATCTCGATTGCCAACGGCACCAAGAACATATGGTTTAGACTAAAATCAAACACAAATCAACAATTTACAAACAAACATCCAAACACCATAACAACTAAACAAACATTGCAAGTTATTATTCTAGAAATTCAGGCAAAACATAGTATCAAAAGCAAACCTTACATCTAGGATGATCACCGACAAGTTTAGCCTCTCATAGCTCGATGCATCATCATCACATAAAGTTTAATGTTCATACGAATCAAAACACAAACCGCAATGTTTTAAATTGTCAAAAAGCCAAGAACACAGCCAAAATTCGCCCAAGAATTGTCCCAAAACCGACAACAATGATTGGAATTATCAAGAGTCTCAATAATGGCATAATTAAGTGAGGAGTTACAAATTTCCGCTGAGCCAACCGTAAGCTACGGTACTACCGTAGCTTACGGTAGCTTCCAAGGTGCTACGGTGAGTCTCTACTGCCTTACGGTGGAAGAAAAATGCTGGGGGCTACCATAATTTACGGTAGCTACCGTAAGCTACGATAGGCTTCAGCATGCAATTTTGTTTTCTTCATAACTTTTTCGTTTAAACTCCGTTTTCTTCACCGTTTTCGCCTACATTCTCGTAATTTCGTCCTCTATCATGATAAATTCTTAATTATTCAATTCCAATAAATTATTTTCTTCATTTATGCTCCATCTTTCAATCTCAAATCTATCCCCGCCTATTCGAAGTTTCATTTCCACACTTTTAAGCTCCGAATGTACCTGAAACACAAGCAAATGTAGTCATCTAATTCTAGAAAATTACTCGATTAAATGTAGGATTAAAATACCATTTATAGCGCTTAAGGTTCGTCCTACGGACTACCTGTCACATCCCCACACTTAACCGATGCTTGACCCCAAGCAACTCATCATAAGCAACTCATAACTCCTACAAGCGATCAACATGAATCAAGCAAACAAATGTTCTCATTTTACTAACTTTTTCTTAAGCCCGCACAACACACCCCTCCCAATGACTCTCTTCTCGGCGACAAATAATAACTAGCAAGGATGAGCTAGAACACACTTAAATCAAATGGGTGCTTGCACAATAATAGGCTTGCACTTAAATAGGTCCTTCGCCTAAAGAATTTGCTAAAACACGCATGTGAATCAAAAGGACTTAAAGGTTGGAACGTGGCTAGGCATATGGGTAGGAAATAGAAATACATATGTAGTAGCTAATGATTCGACCCAGTCTTTCTATTACTATCTAAACAAACGTAAACATCTATATACAATACATCCCAACATGTTTCCTTTTTTTTCGTTGCTTTTTTTACTACTACTACAAACGTTTATTCTCATTCTTTTTGTATTTTCTCTTTTTCTTTTTGTGTTTTTTTTCAACATAAACATAACATAACAAACATACTAATACAAAATGCTAACACTACTAGACCAGGTTAAATACGGGTGAAATTTTTTAGAGAACTAGGCTTGGGTTAATAAACGATCGGCGTAAAGCTCAAATGGGCTACTAAAGTCCAAACCCCCGCCCCTCTCGCTACCAAGGTCATATATATAACTTATGAGGTCCAACCCCCCAAATCCCACACTCGCACACACCATGATGAAGCTACCTAAATGCCCTTATCCTTTTCACATACATATCAAGCTAAGGCCTCAAACCGAATTCAAGCACAAGTTCTAATGCACCCCACCCATTGCCACTCTCATCAAAGAAAATATTTCTAACAATTCAAATAAGTGGCTCAAACTCTCATCAAGAAAAGGGGTATACGGGGTTGGTGATATGTTATGCGGTTTCAATACTTTAAGTTATCAAATTTAGACAATTTTTCACTTGGTTTCAGAATTTTTTAAAAGTGTCAAAAATTCCCCCCATCCTCACACCTGGGATACATTGTCCCCAATGTATGGCTTTGAAGGGAAAGATCGCTCAAAACACACTAAACTTCTTCTTTTTTTTGTTTTTTTTAAACAAAAGCAAACAAACTAACTACCAATATTTCAAGGCTAAAGAACATGACAAGTCTAAGGAAAGAGTACATGGACCTTATTTTCTTCATTTATGCTCCATCTTTCAATCTCCAATCCAGCCGCGCCTATTCGAAGCTTCATTTCCACACTTTTAAGCTTCGAATGTACCTGAAACACAAGCAGGCATAGTCATCTAATTCTAGACAATTACTCGATTAAATGTAGTATTAAAATACCATTTGTAGTGCTTAAGGTTCGTCCTATGGACTACCCGTCAACAACTTAATGTGCATGAAAGGAATTACACCACCCATGATTTGGAATTAGGTGCTGTTGTATTTGCACTTAAGTTGTGGAGACAATATTTATATGGCACAAAGTGTATTATATACACTGATTATAAAAGTCTCCAGCATTTGTTCAATCAGAAGGATTTGAATATGCGACAACGCGGATGGATGGAGACATTGAATGATTATGATTGCGATATTCGCTACCATCCCGGTAAGGCAAATGTCGTTGCTGATGCCTTGAGTCACAAGGAAAGGGTTAAACCTATAAGGATTAACGCCAAGAGTATTAAACTCAAGATTAGCTTGAATGAGAAGCTGTTAGATGCCCAAAAGCAAGCCTTATTAGAAGCAAATGCTTCTAATGAAGGATTAGGTGGAACTGTCGATCAGTTGTCACCATGGAATGATGGAATCCTAAGATTTAATGATCGTATTTGGGTTCCTATTTTTGGTGGACTCAGAGATTTGATCGTCCAGGAAGCTCATAACTCTAGATATTCTGTTCATCCTGGGGGAGATAAAATGTACCAAGATTTGAGGAAGAATTGTTGGTGAATTGGTATGAAGAAATCCATAGCCACCTATCTAGCTAAGTGTCTGACGTGTTCGCAAGTTAAAGCTGAACATAAGGAACCGTCAGGACTTCTAAAACAACTTGAAATTCCCACTTGGAAATTGGAAATGGTAACAATGGACTTGATTACCTAGTTACCAAAGACCAAACGTGGAAATGACACGATTTGGGTCATTGTTGATAGACTAACTAAGTCAGCTCATTTTCTGCCAATCAAGGAGACTTACATTTCCGATAAATTGGCCAAGTTATATGTGGACGTGATTGTGTCCCTGTATGGCATGCCAATATCTATTGTATCCGATAGAGATACTAGATACACATCCCACTTTTGGAAGAGTTTCCAACAATCGTTAGGCACGAGATTGAATTTCAGTATGGCTTACCATCCTTAGACAGATGGACAGAGTGAGCGTACTATTCAGACTATGGAAGACATGCTTAGAGCATGTGTGATTGATTTGGGTGGTAGTTGGGATGACCATCTACCCTTAATTGAATTCTCCTATAATAACAGTTATCATACTAGCATCAAGGCCGCTCCTTTTGAAGACTTGTATGGGAGAAAATGCAGAACGCCCATTAGTTGGGCTAAAGTTGGGGAAGCCTAACTATCAGGACTAGAGATAGTCCTGGAGACCACAGAAAAGATTGTTCAAATTCTTGATCGTCTCAAAGCTTCCCGTGATAGGCAGAAAAGCTAAGCAGACAAAAGGCGGAAATATCTTAAGTTCCAAATAGGGGACAAGGTCTTATTGAAAGTATTACCCTGGAAAGATGTGATGCGATTTGGAAAGAAGGGTAAGTTGAGCTCGAGATATATTGGACCATTCGAGATAATCAAATGTTTCAGATCTGTGGCTTATAAGCTTAAGCTACCTGAGGAGCTTAGTGGAATTCACGATGTGTTCAACATTTGTAATTTGAAGAAATGTCTAGCTGATGAGTCGCTAGCTATGTCATATCATGATGTGCAAATTGATGAAAACCTGAGGTTCGTTGTGAAAGTTAAATGGGATGCCCATCGTGGCCCCGAGTATACATGGGAGGTTGAGTCCACTATACGACAAAAGTACCCCCATCTTTTTGAATAAAATCTCGAGGTCGAGATTTTTTTAAGGGGGTGAGAATGTAACACCTCGGAAATTTGTGTCGAATTATATAAAGATACATGTTCGATAAACTCTCATTTTATGCCACGTTGTTTGGCGAGAAGGACTATTTTTGTAAAAATAATGGAAGAATGTTGTGGAGGGACTATAAGTGTTAACATGCCAAACTTTTGGCCTCTGAGTAACACTTACGAACCGTAAGCAAGGAATTATTTTGTATCTGGGGTTCGGTTAAGGACCACAAGGCTATGGTCCTTACGGTCCGTAAGGAGTTCAAAACCTGTGGGCGCGAAGGAAGCTTACGGTCCGTAAGGGGTACAGCTGGCAGATTGTTCAGTCTGCTGTGGCAGCCTGCATGGATAGCCATGTTCACGTGAATTTCCACCTTGTTTTGGTTCCTATAGGTCAAGGGACACCTGCTATCATCTGAGAACAACCCCTAACACCTGGATTAATCTTATGTATCATCCTCAAGTATAAATAGGACCTTTGGTTGAACTTGATACTTGCTCATTTCTTTCAAATCTCCTCTATCACTCTTATCTGGAGTTGCTTCTTCCAAGAGGCCTCCTAACTGAGTTCAATATTTATCTAGGATCACAAGTAAGTGTTCCTATTCAGCTATTTCTTTTGTAGGCTAAGTAATTAGCCGAAAGTCAAGCAAAATTGACTTTTGCTTTGACTTTCGGTTAAAACCATTATGGTCCAACCATTGTTCGAATAGAACATGGCTACGTGATCATAATAAGGTAGGTGTTAATCCCTCAAGAGGGCACCTCTTGGAAATCACGTTAAATTGGTCAAATGACGTGTCAAAGTTATGTTTAATAAAAAGTCAAAACGCAGAATTTCAGAAAACTTATAAACTGAACTTGTAAAGTTTAAACTCACGTTTTTGACATTATATCAGTTGGTAAATAATATTAGAACATGTCTAAACATGTTCAGCCCGTCATTTCCAATTTATATGTCGGTTTGCAACCGAAAGTCAAGCAGTTTGACTTCTACTTTGACTTTCGATTCTGACCCGAGTTAGCAAACTTAGCTACTGATTCTAAGTTGCATTATGATCATAATTATATGTAGGATAAGCCTCTGTGGTTATACTACTTGGTCATAATCAGTTGTCGAGTTTTTATACAAGTTCATGTATTATGCCATATTTTGCTGAAAATGCCCTTTTGGTGCATAACTTGGTTTTAAACTATAATGAACATATAAAATGGATTACCTACTGATGTGGTAACATAATTAACATGTTTTGGCATATTGAACTTGTTTATGACTCATCCGATCACCCGATAACGCCTATGCGCGTACGGTTAGCTTATGTAACTAGTTTACGTAAGTTAACCGAATTGGGTCAATTCTTCTCATTTTCACTTCAATTCCAGAATGTAATTATGTTTACCCATATTATACAAGTCTTAGTACTTGTGAGGGTTTAAACTACATTCTATCCGGTCACCGCTTAATCTAGCGTACCGTATCATTTTCGTTATTTATAAGTTAACCGGTCCAAGTCTATGACTTGAATAGGACCCGTTAACATTCTAATTGGTTATTATACCATTCATTCCAGACTAGAGCATCCAGTAGATTGCAACAGTGCTAAGTTAACTGTTATATCCGTTGTGCTTATTATTATATCTTGACTATAAGATATTAAGCCAGTTAAATACTCCTAACCTATTTTCCCTATACGGGCTTGGGATATGATAAATTATTACACCTTGGTCGGGTATGGGATCATATGTCGGATTGTGACTAGAAAATCCTCATAACCCGTTTTAATATGTTTTGCTTGATAACTTAAACATTGGGGGCTAATGCGATCGTGTCCTGGATATCCTCGGCTCATTTAATTTCAAATGGCCATGACTTAAGCACGGGGTGTAGGCATACACCCAACAGATGCTAATGCTATTATAAAATATTTTTCTACCCATATTGGGGATACCCTTTATGGGTTAAAGTGGCGTGTCGGTTAATCATGTTATTGGTGTCTAATACCGGGCCCCATATGTATTGACAAGCATGTAAATCTGTATACAAGATATTATATATAGTTTCCCAAGTTATTTATGAAAATACATGTGCTTAGTGCACTTAAAACAATTTTGATATATTTTCAAAAATGTGTCGGTTATTTGTATTTACCAGTGAAAACTGACGTATCTTCAAAAGAATAAGCGCAGGTTGCAAGGTTACGTAATAGGCTGGAATTTGCTCGGTAAATGCTTAAGATATACTTTGCATTATAGAAAATGTCACAGATACGTAAAAGTACCTCCGTATCAAGTCCCGACGTTCGTAACATAAATGTTTCCTCAACAAATCCTTTGTCTGATATCTCCAATGGTATGTTCTTTATTCATCAGTTTAGTAGTAGTATGTTTTTTTTCTTCATATATTGAACTAATGCATATGTCACTTTAGTTGATATACGCAATAGTGAGAACACTGAGGCTACTCAAAGAAGAAAATCTAGAAGGATATATTTGAATACCAAAAGATTCAATAGAATTTCATCACAAACTCAATCCACATTCAGTTCCTCTACTCCTAATAAAGAGATATTAGGCTGGACACATCATTTACATTGAACAGTTCATCTGTTAGCCGCGTAACAAACATCAATGTTTGTTCCCGTTTATCAACTTCGGACATTCCTAAGATAAATGCTTTTTCAACTAATCCTTTGTCTGATATGTCAAATGGTGTGTTCAACTCTTTATTCATAAGTTTATTATAAATATTTACTTTATATATTGTACTAATGGATATATCATTTTAGTTGATTTACACAATAAAGTCAACGATGAGGCTGCTCAAAGAAGGAAGGCTAGAAGGATATATTTGAATAGCAAAAGAATGAATAAAATTTCATCACAAACTCAATCGACATTAACTTCGTATACTAATAATAAAGAGAATATTAGTCCAAACACAACGTTTACGTTGAACATATCATCTTTTAGCGTCCTATCAAACATTAATGTCTCTTCCAATTCATCTAAATTCAATTTAGGTAAGATTTTTTTTCGTGTTTATCAATTTAGATATTTTGATTCATCATTTTTTATATCTATTATTTTGTAATTTGTAATGTATTTAATTTATTCGATGTACACAACCATGCATTAACCTATTGTATTGATAACAAACATAAAATAATCATTTGAATTAAATCTTATACATGTTCAATAATACTTTATTGTATATGAAACTATTCTATCACTCATTATCTTTAATATTCACATGTTTTATCTTACTACATATTTTGTTGTGTAGGGAACTGTCCATCATCAAATGGCGTGCTTAAAGACATAACAACTTTAAGTCCCTCTAATTTTACTAATCCAGGTCATTTCGTAACTTTATTTTTGGTTGATGAAGCATTAATTTTATTACAATGATATTTATTTATTATAAAATATTATATATCTTTATTCAGTATTTATTTATTATTTATTATATTTATTTTGTAGGAAACATTACATCTTCCAGTGGTATTATAACAAACATTACAAGTAACTCAGCATCCACTTAATGTGTTAACATGATACCTTCGTCTTCATCTGCAATTTCATCAAATACTATTCTCACATCAACCAATGCTTCAACATTGACAAGAATGTCATCGGGAAAGCGTAAATTAGTAAGAAAACGTCGAGATTTAACACCTATACCTATTATTGATTTGACAGAAGAGGATAATAACGAAGTTCCCGATATCGTCCATTAACATTTAAAAGGTGTTCCAAAAGGTATAACTGATCCTCTTTTCTTTATTATCGCCTGACAATTTTTTTTATATTAATTTTCAGCAAAATAGATTTAAAAAGCTTGATATTATTCTTTTTATTGGAATAAAAAAATATACAAACTACTTGGATTATGGTGACCAGATCATCGTTTGTAAATCATGTAACGCAAATATATGGAAAGCAGAGGAGGAAACGGGAGAACATAAGCGAAATAAAGTTAACTATTCTCTTTGCTGTTCGTATACCTGATTTAAAACAGCCTCCTGATATTTTGAAAGATCTATATGTTGGCGTTGATGCGAAGAGCAATTTTTTTATAAAAAACATTCGCCGTTATAACTCTATGTTCTCATTTACGTCTATGGGAGGAAGGATTGACAAAAATATCAATCATGGAAATGCGCCTTATATCTTTCGATTAAGTGGTCAAAATTGTCATACCATAGGTAGTCTGTTACCTGTCGATGGAAACGAGCCAAAATTCGGCCAGTTGTATATATACGACACAGATAATGAGATCTTTAATCGACAAAACGCTGTTAGGTATGTATTTTTATTGTACTCTTTATATTTAGCTACTTATGTTTTTTATTTCATACGCTACTAATTATAGTAATACAGATATACACATTATTAATCTTTTTTTATTGAAAATTTAACAGGGGTTCAACGTCTTCTTTTTCAATAACCGAGGCAGCTTATGATGTTGAAATCGTTGAGGAACTTACACGTATGTTAGACACTAACAATGCTTTGGTTAAAAGTTATAGACAGGCTAGAAACTGTCTAAATGAAAATCCTTATATCGACTTGAAGCTTTGTTTTATTGGTAAAAGATCCAAAGATGGTAGAACATATAACCTTCCTGAGGCTTCTGAAGTTGCTGCATTAGTTATTGGAGATCTGACTCATGCTGTTGAAAATCGTGATATCGTTGTAAAAACAAAATCTAGTCGAATTGAGCGCATAAGTGAATTACATCCTTCTTATCTTTCTCTACAATATCCTCTTTTATTTCCATATGGAGAAGATATGTATAGGGTTGACATCCTTCATAGAGGTCTGAATTTAGACACAAAAAGCAAATGGCCAATGTGTACTATGCGTGAGTTCTTTGCATATAGATTCCAAGATCATGTCAATCAATTTTCTCTTCTTCATCATGCAAAACGACTTTTCCAACAATTTGTGGTTGATTGTTACACTCTGGTGGAGAGTGAACGGTTATTTTACATACGGCGACAACAAACACATTTGAGATCTGAAACTGTTGAGAATATACAGAATGCATATAATGCTTGAAAAAAAAGATATGTCTAAAATTGGCACACGTATCTTTATTCCTTCTTCATTCACTGGCGGTTCTCGATATATGATGCAAAATTACTTAGATGGAATGTCTTTGTGCAAATGGTTTGGGTATCCAGATTTTTCATTACTATTACATGTAATCCAAAATGGCCGGAAGTTCAAAGGTTTTCAAAAGATACCACCATAAGACCTGAAGATAGACCAGACATTTTGTGTCGAATTTTCAAGATCAAACTTGATTCCATAACAAAAGACTTGGAAGAACGTCGCTTGCTTGGGAGAGTTAATTCTGGTATGTTTACTTTATAGTTTAACATTTATAACTTAAACTTAAAAAATATGTTAGTTTAGTTTTATTATTATTATTATTATTGTTATTATTATTATTATGTACATTATTGCTCATATAATTCTGTTATATTGTTTTTTATAATACATAATCAATTTTTATACTACTGTGTAGTTGTCTATACTGTTGAATTTCAAAAAAGCGGATTTCCTCATGCACACATTTGTGTATTCATGCATCCTGATAGCAAGATAGTATCCGTTGACCAACTAGATCCAATCATTTCTGTCGAACTTCCGGACATAGCCGAAGATCTAGAGTTATATAAACTTGTGGCAGACTACATGATTCAAGGTTCGTGTGGTGCTCTCAATATGAATTCTCCTTGCATGGTCGATCGTAAGTGTTCCAAGAAGTTTCCTAAAAAATTTGTTAACGAAACATGTTTAGATAAAAAAAGGATTTCCAGTTTATCGTAGAAGGGATTCTGGCTTATCTGTTGTTAAATCACGCATGAATGTAGACAACAGATTTGTTGTTCCATATAGTAAAGTGCTATTAAAAAGATACCAGGCGCACATTAACGTTGAATGGTGCAATCAAGTTGGTTCTATCAAATATATTTATTCAAGCACATTAATAAAGGTCCAGATAGAACAGCTCTTGGAGTTATAGAAAGTGGAAATCAGAATGATTAGGATCCTGTAGTCGATGAGATAGAAAAGTATTATGATTGCCGGTATATTTCGGCATGCGAATCTGCTTGGAGAATCTTCTCCTATGATCTTCATTATCGATATCCTTCAGTTATTCGACAGCCGTTTCATTTACCCAATCAACAAAACGTAGTATATGGTGCAGACGATGACATTGACAATATTATTAACAAACCTTCTGTTGCTTCGACTATGTTCTTATCTTGGATGAAGTGTAACGAAAGATTACCCGAGGCACGTGAGCTTACTTATGTTGAGTTTCTGTCAAAGTTTGTTTTTAAATTAAGTACTCGCAGTTGGGAGGTAAGGAAAAGACATCCTTCAATCGGTAGGATTCATTCTGTGTTCCCTTCAGCTGGTGAAGCATACTACCTAAGAATATTATTGAACAAAGTAAAGGGACCAAAATCATTTGAAGATATTCGTACTGCAAACGGTTGTTTGTATCCAACTTTTAGGGGCGCATGTTATGCGCTAGGGATTTTGGATGATGACAATGAGTACATTGAAGCCATTAACGAAGCAAATGTCTATGGAAGTGCTACTTATCTACAGACGTTATTTGGAACAATGCTGATGTCTGGTAGTTTGTCTAGATCAGATTTTGTATGGGAGAAGATATGGAAGTATTTATCAGATGACATTTTATATAGACAAGAAACACATTTACATATTGATGGTTTGTTTTCTTTTATTTCATGTTATTTATTTTAGGGGTGTGCAAAAAACCGAATTAACCGAACCATAACCGAATTAACCGACAAAACCGAACCGAAAAAACCGAACCAAATAAAAAACCGGTGGGTCGGTTAATGGTTTTTTTGAAAACCGAATGTAGCGGGTCGGTTATGGTTATCATTTTTTCCATACCCACCATAACCGAACCGAACCGACATGTAATAAATCTTTGTAGGATTTAGGACTTTTCACCATATTTTTAATATTTGATATTTTTGACTGAAGATTTTTAGTACTTATTGTTTTTTCATATCATTTTGTGGTTTTGGTTGAATGTTTATTTGAATTTATGGTAATGGAATATATCATATCACTTTATTTGAATATTCGATAATAATTAGTATTAATATTATAGATTATGTGTATTTTTTAATACTATGTAATATACTAATATATACAAATATGCAATAACAAATTTTCCATATTAAAAAAATTAAGCTATTTTTAGCTAAGCTAAATACATGGGTAACCACCCATAACCGACCCGCTATAACCATCAAAACCGAGTGACCATAACCACCATAACCGATCGGTTATGGTTATGGTTATCCAATAACCGACATCGCGGTTATGGTTATGGTTTTTGGTCAAAACCGACCCGTGCACAACACTAATTTATTTATTAATTTAATATGTTTGTGAAATTAATTATTTTTTATTTTAAAATTTATTATCTGATTTCATAAAATAAAATTTCATTTATCCAAACAAAGTTGATGATTTATCTTTCAAACTCATTTACATCATATTTACTTTTTAAAATTTTTATACTGAAATGTACAACTTCTTATATTATTACATACATCTTCTATTTATTTTTTATGCAAATTTACATTACTCTGAAAACGAAATAAAGAATTTGGCTTTGTTAGAGATTGAGAAATTCTTACTTCGAAATAACTCATCGCTGGGGAACTTTTCAACTATGCCTTATCCTGATGACGAGACTATTTCTTCCTCTAACAATCGACTGATTAATGAGGAGTTATCTTACGACCAAATTACTATGGAAGATGAGTTGAATAGTATGTGACTACTTCGAAATAACTCATCGTTGAGGAACTTTTCAACTATGCCTTATCCTGATGACGAGACTATTTCTTCCTCTAACAATCGACTGATTAATGAGGAGTTATCTTACGACCAAATTACTATGGAAGATGAGTTGAATAGTATGTTACTACTTTTAATAGATGAACAACGTCATGTTTTTTATAAGATAATGTAATCTGTTAGAACGAACAAAGGCGGTGTTTTTTTCTTTATGGATATGGTGGAACTGGTAAGACCTTTCTTTGGAAGATATTGTCGGTAGCAATTTGGAGAAAATCTGAAATTTTTTTAAATGTTGCTTCAAGTGGTATAGCTTCTTTACTACTTTCAGGAGGTCGAACAACACATTCTCGATTTTCCATCCCCCTGAATCTATGTGACAACTGTGTTCTATAATCGATGTACAATGTAAAACAATGATGATTATTAATAAAACAATGTGCTTTGGTGTTATTACATGTGTTTAGGTGTTTTTATGTGTGTATTTGTGTTTGGTGATTTTTCAATTCGATTCGATTCCGATTTCAAGCTTTAAACCGCTTTCTGGAAGGTTATACGCGCACTGATGCGTAAATATAACCAGTTTAATGCAACGAACACTCTGGAATAGTGAAATAGTCTTAACATACCTTAAATAACCTCCACATAACTTAGAAATAAGTTTTGGATGGTTTGGTGTGTTGAAATCAAGTTTGTTCGATCGCAAGGACTATTTGTGTCAAACTGCGAAACTATACCGATTTGTATAGAAACGAACATTCCGGAACTTGATTATAAGTTAAATATGCCCTAAATATCCTTTACATAGCTTAGAAATAGGCTTTGAGGTGTTTTGTGCGCAAAAATAAACTTTATTGATCAATAGGGACTAAAAGCATCAAAAAGTGCACAAGTTTAAATTTTCGCGCATATCTTACGTTCTGAGTATATCCGGACCTCCAAAAATTTATGTAATCATTAAAATATTTTATCTTAGTGATTGGCATGATAAAATTCCATTCGTCGCTTAATTTGGATCGTTTTTGCGTTCGTTACGACTTCCGTCGTAATTTACCGAACAACGCAACTGTACGACCAAACGAACCGACATCCGACATATTTTTGAGCATGTTTCATGTTCCCCATGCTTTAACATCCTTATGGAGCTTAGAAATGGGTTTGACGGGTGTTAGAAGTGCCAAAAACTCGACCATACGCGCACAGGGACCAAAACTGTCAAAATGCGAAAATGGCTGACCTGCAGGGTCCTTACGGACCGTATGGGTACTGCTTACGGCCCGCAAGCATGTCCCAGATCAGCAGAAGTTGTTTCCAGCTTTAGCCCACTTTTGCAAATGGTTTTGGGCAATTTTAAGGGCTCCCTTGGTTTTGTAAATCTGTGGGCACGAGGTGTACGGCTGAGATTAAGGCTCGGGAATCGAGGAACGATCTTAATGGCTCTACCAAATCTATAAATAGCCCCCCATCTCACTTCATCCTCACTCAAATCTGATCTAAGATGCTCTAAGTTGAGGCCTTTGCTTCATACCTGAGCTACTTGGATCAAGATTTGCTTGCGGGGACCCTTTGTAAGTATTCCTTCGTTCTTTTCTTTCGTTTTTATCGTAAAAGTCAAACTGCGTTTGACTTTCTGCATTAACCAGTTTATGGTCAATGCGAAGTTCGTTTGAACTTCATAACGTGAGCGTAATCACGATGGTTATAGTCCCTAGTGACTATACCTACTTATTACCACGTTATCTAGGCTCAGTGACGAGTCGTAGTTTCGGCTAAAATGCGTTTTCTTGCGTACTTTGTAACCAAACTACTTTTAGGTATCAAAACCGTTTGTTTTGATACCAAACCTGTTTTCTAACTTAACTAAACATGTTTTAGCATGTTTAGCTCGTCACTTATTAGTTTAGTGCTTGTGTAGAGTCGTAAGTCAAGCGTACAAAACACCCGCTTAGACTTTCAAACTCGACCCGTTTGGTCGATCATTAGGATCCAACCAAGCATGTTTAGTGACCATAGTTGTATAGGGAATAACCTTCCGAGGTTATACCTTATGGTCACTTAGGTTTAATTAGTTGTATGATAGGTAGTTTATATGCCTTAGGTAAATGACCAAAATGCCCTTTTCATGCGTAATTGGTAATTAAGCATATGTAACATAAACTTTTGTCATGTAACTGATTATGCAACATATTTAAACATGTATAGGCATATAATACTTGTCATAGGACTAGTTAGACGTCTCGAACGCGCATTTGCGCGCACGACGCGTTAAAGTAGCGTAAGCTACCTTAATGGGTCGCGATGGGTCGAAAGCTGTAACAACCCTCGGTAAAACCAACGCCCTTATAATATTTTCGACACTCTGTTATATGTTAAAATATCCTAATATGTCTTATATTACACCCCGTATGTGAAAACCGAGCCCGAAATAAGTTATAGTTTATAAAATAAATTAAAAATAAGAAAAATGGAGTTGAGGCGGGCCGCGTAGACCCACCTCAACATCTCACGCGGGCGGTATCAAGGTCAGAACAGACTCCGCTGAATTCTTTAGTTAAAGCAGGCCGCGTAAGAGTTCTAGATAGTTGACGCGGGCCGCGAGAGATCATGAAACGCGGAGACATCCCAGGCCGACACGTATCGACATCGTGGCGGGTCTACTTGGTGACCGGAACAAGCTATAGAGTTGACCAGGGTTGACGCGGGCCGCGTAACCCTGGCCTGTGCTTTACGCGGGCCGCGTAGAGACCAAGTTCAGCAACTATAAATAGCAGGCATCAGTTTTTCGTTTTCCGTCGCTCATTCTCAGTTCTCAATCTCGAATTCTGAAAGTATTAAGCATAATATTTGGGTATTATACCCCTAATTAGCGAAGTTCTGCTCCATTGTAAGTATTATAACCCCAGTTTCGTAATAGTTACGATGCCCGATTGATTTAGGGTTCCGTAACAACTGTCGTGGTTCTGCCCGACGTAGTTGTTGGAATACCGTCTCGGGGAGGGTATCATTAATATTTTCAAAGGGTTATGATACTAACCAATGTACATTTGTATAAATTATAGATTATATCCAGGAAAACCTTACGAGAAGCCTAAGATAGCAAAGTGAGTTTATCCTCTTTTTGATAATCTTTTTGGTAATGTTTTACCAAACCTTAAATATTTTACTATGAAAATTAGCAGTGATTGAGTCTTTGTAGTTCTTCAATTATTGCCGGTATGTTGGGGTTTTGTATACAAAATATACTACACTGTGAGTAGTAAGTCGAGGATGACAATACGTTACCATTGGACAATGAGTTAGCCAATGGGTAATATGACCCACAAGTCAGGGTTGACAGTACTAATGGAATAATTGTGTAGACAAAAACAATGTGATCGCTCTCAATACTGTTCACTGTGATTTTTTTTATTTAAACTTAATTAAACTGGGATTCACTCACCAGTATTTCCGGCTGACAAATGTTTTTAAAACACGTTTCAGGTAACCCAATGTGACAGCCAATTAGTAAAAGCCAGCTGGAGAGCACTGAAGGCTTGGGACAATGTGGCTATAAAAGTTACCAAATAAACGATGTTTTAAAATTCAATGAAATAGGGTTTGTCCCTATAAATGTATTGTAATAAGAAACTTGGGTTTTACCCATGTGATTATTAATATTAAATGAGGTGGTTTTACTCTGATAAACATTTCCTAACTACGGTCCTGATGTAAATTCCGCTGCAATATTTAAACAACTGATACCACCAAACTCTGAGCTCGCGTCCGCCCGTTCCTGGGGATCAGGGATCGGGGGTTGCGACAGAAGGTGGTATCAGAGCCTAGCCACTGGTCTGAGCCAAAGAAGTGTTCTGCTGACACTTAAAATTCTGAAATTTGTGTTAGGAAATAAAATTACGGAAATATGTGCATAACTGTAATTATGTGTTATGTGTTATTTGACTATTTGTTAGTTTTCAGTATGAGTGATCAAGGACCATCAGACGTGAATCGTCAGTTATCTGATTCACCTAGGAGTGAGGGTACATCATCACAGCCTGCCCTTTCGGGGTATTCTGCTGATCAGGAGGAAGGAATATTTGCCTTTAGAGCTCAATCTGAAGAACCATTTCCTAATAAGAAACGAGGATGGTTCAGTAAAGAAGCTTTTGCTCGTAGGAAGAGAATGCGAAAATTGCAACAGCAAAGAGCCTTAGCAGCTATTAAGCGAGAGACAGATGCCCATACGCAGGACATGCTTAATAGAAGCTTAGCTAATTTCCATATCCTAGCCACAACTGCTGCTGACCCAAGTCTGGAACAACTAGTAGCCCCACAACCACAAAACCCAGAACAACTCATGGAGATAGAAAACCCGGAAAACCAAGTGGAGATGAATGACTTTAATCCAGAAGAAATTCCTAGGGTACCTGCACCAAAACCCCTAGACCCGAATTACGACCCCTGGTGGGACGACAATATGGACTTTGTGCAACGTTACCCTATCCAGGATTATCCACCCATATAGAACATAGAAGCTTACCCAGGTATGGACCCTTTAGATCCCTATTACCAAGATGATTATATTAGGGAGATATTAGAGGATCCTTACCAATTTCAGGAACTATCACCCTCATATCAGGAAACCGCACCCCAGATTCCAAACCTAGTCCAAGAACCTGCACCCCCAATGAGTGCAGAAAACGTCCAAGAACTTAGGACTTTCGGGGAGGAAATTTTAGAAAACAGTGAGAGAATGCGTCAGGTGGGAGAACGTCTCGTATGGAAATATGATGAACGTAATATGGATTTTTGGATAAATCCATACCCGTGAATGAGATGGTGAAACGATGGTAGTAATAGTAATATAATAAAATAAAATAAAATAAAATATGTGTGTACGGATGCATAATACTATTAGTGTAATTTTCTTTCTGTTGGTATTGTAATTTTTATTTCAGTACTAGTGTGTAATAGACGCATAGTATATGAAAAGAGTATAGTCGCAATGATCAACGCTTTTGGAAAAAAATGCGTGTCATGTGATTAACTATATTAGATATTAATTGTGATATTAATATGGGATAAATGTTTAAAATTCAGATGGCCGATGAAGGAAATCAAGGAAATCTGAATAACGATAACAGAGTAACATTAACGTGGTTAATGAAAATCCGAGCATCAATAACAATGGAAATCAAGTGGATAATAGTGCTATCCAACACATAGTAGCACAGGGAATTATAGATGCAATGCCATTTATTCTTCAAACTGTTAAGGATGCTGATAATAAAAGTAAACATAGCGGTAATCGACCAATTGAACCAGAAAACAGCGTGAACAATGGACCAGTACTTCAAATGCCTATTCCCAAAAGAAGAAGAACCATGCCTTATGGTTGTTCTTATAAAGAATTCTGGTCTTGTAAACCAATGGAATTCTCGGGCAACGAAGGGGCCATTGCAACCTTACGCTGGATAGAGAAGACTGAGGCAGTCTTAAGAATAAGCAAGTGTGCTGAAGAAGATAAAATATTGTTTGCTTCTAATCTGTTTAAGAATGCAGCACTAGAATGGTGGAACACTATCCTCCAGACAAGAGGAAGTGATCAAACCTACAATATGGAATGGGAAGAATTTAAGAACAAAGTAGAAAGGAAATTCTGCCCACCCAATGAAAAGGAACAGATAGCAAACAAATTCCTAAACCTTAGGATGACTGGTGTGGATAGTAAGGGATACACTAAAATATTCTTTGAATATGCTAGAATAGTGCCAACTCTTGCTTCACCAGAACCAGTGTTAATCTCCCGTTATATTTAGGGATTAATTGGGGAGATTAGACATGTAGTCAAGGCAGCTAGACCTCAAACTATAGAAGAAACTGTAGAACTAGCCAATACCTTGACTGATGAGTTAGTCCGTACCCGAGAAGAAGACCAGAGGAGAAACCTAACCCAAAGGCTTACTCAAGAATTTCGTTCTGGAAATTTCAATCGTAGGAATATGGGTTCTACCTCTGCACCTTTTTGCAAGGTTTGCAAGAAAAAGCATTCGGGAAAATGCTCCATTCTCTGTAATTATTGCAAGGTGCCAGGACACAAGGAAGAAAATTACAGGAAGAAATCCAGTAATGGATTGTGCTACAACTGTGGAGAAAAAGGTCATATCAGGCCAAACTGTCCGAAATTGACCCCAGCTGCAGACAACAAGAATACTAAAAATGCTAGAGCATTTGTTCTAACTGCAGAAGAAGCCAAGATGACCCCAGACGTTATAGCTGGTACGTTTTTAGTTAATGATATATTTGCTAAAGTATTATTTGACTCTGGTGCGAACCAAAGTTTTATCAATACTTCGTTTTGCAAAATTCTAAATCAGTCATTAACTAAACTACCACAAGAATGTCTAGTAGAAACGGCTAACGGAGAAACTATTAGGATTTCTGAAATCTTGCAGGGAGCAAGAATAGAATTTTTTAACCAAATGTTTATAGCAAACTTATATCCCATGGATCTGGCAGGATTCGATGTTGTTTTAGGAATGGATTGGTTAATAGCCAATAAAGCTAATATTTTATGTGATCAAAAGTCAATTCAAGTAAATTCACCAAAAGGTAAAACGATCACAATTAAAGGAGATAAGCCCTCTAGATTCACAAAATTCATATCTGTGATGAAAACTGCAAGTTATATAAGAAAAGGTTCCATAGTGTATTTGATTTCTATAATCACTAACACTAAAGGAAAGGATTTAAAAGATATTCCAGTAGTATCTCAGTTTTCAGATGTCTTTCCAGAAGAATTGCCAGGACAACCTCCGGATAGAGAAGTTGAATTCAGAATTCATTTGCTACCAGGAACAGCACCAATTGCCAAAGCACCTTACCGTTTGGCACCTGCAGAAATGCAAGAATTAAAGAAACAATTAGATGAATTATTGGAGAAACGATTTATACAACCAAGTTCGTCACCATGGGGAGCGCCGATATTGTTTGTTAAAAAGAAGGACGGATCAATGCGTATGTGTATTGATTACCGTGAATTAAACAAAGTCACGATTAAGAATCGGTACCCATTACCGAGAATCGATGATCTGTTTGGTCAACTACAAGGAGCTCGATTTTTCTCTAAAATCGATTTAAGGTCAGGATATCATCAATTAAAGGTACAGGAAGAGGACATTCCTAAAACCGCATTTAGAACAAGGTATGGACATTATGAATTTACTGTCATGCCATTTGGTTTAACCAATGCCCCAGCTGCATTCATAGACATGATGAACCGAATATGTAAGCCATATTTGGATAAATTCATAATTGTATTTATAGATGATATTCTAATTTACTCTAAGAGTAAAGAGGATCATGCAAGACATTTGCACGCACTTTTAAGTTTGTTAAGAAAGGAAAAGCTTTATGCTAAATTTTCAAAGTGCGAATTCTGGTTAGAACAGGTACAATTCCTTGGACACCTAGTCAATCATGAAGGAATTCATGTAGATCCAACAAAGATTGAAGCAATTACGAAATGGAAAACCCCTGAATCACCAACCGAGGTTAGAAGTTTCTTAGGATTGGCCTTTTATTATAGAAGATTTATTCAAGATTTTTCTAGAATAGCCATTCCCTTAACTATGTTAACCTGTAAATCTGTTAAGTTTGAATGGGGATTAAAACAAGAAGAAGCCTTTAGAATCCTTAAGCAAAGATTAACCCATACACCCATATTAGCATTACCAGAAGGAGCTGAAGACTTTGTAGTCTATTGTGATGCTTCTAAATTAGGTTATGGATGTGTATTGATGCAACGACAAAAGGTTATAGCTTACGCATCTAGACAACTTAAAAATCATGAAGAGAATTATTCAACCCATGATTTGGAATTAGGAGCTATAATTTTTGCTCTTAAAATTTGGAGACATTACCTTTATGGTAGTAAGTTTACTGTATTCACCGATCATAAGAGTTTAAGGTATGTCTTCAAGCAAAAAGAGTTGAATATGAGGCAAAGACGCTGGATGGAATTTCTTAGTGACTATGATTGTGATATCCAGTATCATGAAGGAAAAGCAAATGTAGTGGCAGATGCTTTAAGCCGAAAGTATCAAGAAAAGCCAAGAAGGGTACGTTCTCTTAAATTAAATCTGCAAATAGATTTAAATGATCAAATAAGAGAAGCACAAGAATCAGTAATCAAGGATGATTCTGAAAAATTAAAAGGTATGTTGAAAGAATTAAAACAAGGAACAGATGGAATTTGGAGATTTCATGAAAAGAGAATGTAGATACCTAAATTAGCAAACTTACGTCATCGTATACTAGAAGAGGCCCATAAGTCTAAATATACGATGCATCCCGGAAGTGATAAAATGTACCAGGATTTAAGGAGAAATTTCTGGTGGATAGGAATGAAGAAGGACATAGCAACCTATGTTTCTAAATGTTTAACCTGTGCATAAGTTAAGGCTGAACACCAGAAACCCTCAGGTTTGTTACAGCAATTAGAAATGCCAGTTTGGAAATGGGAATTAATAACAATGGATTTTGTTACTAAATTACCCAAAACCAAGAAAGGGAATGATACAATCTGGGTGATTGTAGATAGGGTAACCAAGTCAGCCCATTTCCTACCCATGAAAGAAACTTTTAGTATGGAACAATTAGCCAAATTATATGTAAATGAAATTGTTTCTTTACATGGTATTCCTTTATCAATTGTTTCTGATAGGGATAGTCGATTTACCTCTCATTTTTGGTCAAGTTTCCAAAAAGCAATGGGAACCAAGTTAAAACTAAGCACAGCTTATCATCCTCAAACGGACGGACAAAGCGAAAGGACAATTCAGACAATGGAAGATATGCTTAGAGCTTGTGTAATTGACTTCGGAGGTAATTGGGACGATCACTTACCTTTAATAGAATTTTCTTATAATAATAGTTATCACACAAGTATAAACGCTGCACTATTCGAAGCACTTTATGGACGAAAGTGCCGAACCCCAGTCTGTTGGGCAGAAATTGTGACAACTCGTATTTCTGAACTTATCTATGAGCTTAATGTAACGTATGTGAACTTAGTGTAATTATTTGATATGTTGATTTAATGAGATGATATATGTTATATGTTATGTGAGTGTATGTATTATGTGAACGCACAACACAAGCCCATTCGGACTACACTCATTACATTCGGATCAAGGGCAGCCCATGATGGCTCGGCCCACTCTCTCTTTACACGCATAACAATTAGGGGAAGGGTATACTCCTCATTTGTTTGCTAAACATTTTACACAAACCCTACTCTCTTTCTCTCCTCTTGAAGTCGATGCCAAACAACCCTCCATCCCCATCGAAGACTTCTTGGATTCGGATCACCCCTTTCTGTTTGATCCTTCTAATCGGTTAGTGTTTTGGTGTTTTGTTGTTACTTGACTTTATGTTGATCGATGTTTGTGTATTGCCATATGTTGATCGATTTCGGTTAGGGTTCCTGTTTGTAAAATCATTAATAATAAGGTTGCATGATGTTGTGATATATGTATGTTTTACATGATGATTTAGGAATGATATCAGATTGATGGAGATATAACTGTTAATGTTAATGTCATGAAATCGGCTCATGTGTGTATGATGATGTTAATCGGATTAGAGCTATAATCGAGTATGATGTGTTGTGTGATTTTAATTCTATGATTTAATAGTTAATATGTAGGTTGTTGTTATGATTTGAATATGATTAAAGTTCATATGAATTGTTGATGATTGCTTGGTTTGATCGAACATTAGTTAGGATAGAAACTGTTGATTGATTTCATGCAAATAAGGAAACTGTTAATTGGGTCAAACAAATTGAGTTGGAAGTGGTAAAGGATTGCATGAAATTAGGAAAGTATAACTGATCACACAAGTCTCTAAATCGCACAAGAGACTCCGGTCGCACAAGACCGAACACACAAGTGCAGTCGCATAAGATGATCCAGTCGCACAAGAGGTCCCCAGTCGCACAAGACTGTTGGATCGCACAAGTTGTTATGTTTGCTTAACTGTTGGGCCGGGTATACTTGTTGGGCTGGACTAGTTCCAATCGCACAACCTAAATGGATCGCACAAGCTATCCGGATCGTACAAGCTCATCCGGATCGCACAAGACTTTTGCATGTTATTAGATTGGGCCGTGTATTTTATGTTTGGGCTTTTAACTATTTGGGCCGGGTGTTTATCTGAATCGCACAACATGATGTGGGTCGCACAAGGCTGTGCTGAACGCACAACATGTTGGGCCGACTGTTATTGGGCTTTATCTTTTGGACCGTACAAGTTAGACATGATGAGTACTTGACTGTTACTGTTAAGGTGCTAACATGTATTATGTGTTTGCCATGATCAATCTGTGTTCATAATCTGTTACCTATGTGTAATCATACGTGCACCTAGACCTGACTTGTATGGTAACCATGTTAGGACGTGGTTGACCTCTAGCAGCTCGATTGACCTTTCGTTTATCTGCCGAGCTAACCTAAGGTGAGTTCACACTTTCTCCAAAGCATGGGATTCCCAGGGGTTGGGAATGGGTTTAAGGAACATGGATTCCTCGTCCTTTCTTGGGTAGGACAGTACTGGTTCAGGAATATAATTCCTCGTCCTCATGGACAGTTAACTTTTACTAGACCGAAACTCTATCACGAAGTCCCTCCTTTTTATATCAACTTAATCGCCGGGCCAATGGCGAGCGGGTCATTAGTTAGATAGCACTATTTAGGTCTGACAAGCCTCACACCGTGCCGCAGAGGACGGGCGTGAACTAATGGATCTGGGCACGTCAATGATGATAGACATTGACAGTTCAGGGCACATAAACATGACTACAGTCAGCAGTCGATATGGTAACGAGTCTAGTGTATACATGGGGTAGCCCCCACGGCCGAAAAGCCAGATAACTAAACATGGGGTAGCCCCCACGGCTGGATTGCCAGATTTAATGGGTTAAACAAATCACGTTTTCAACTATGTGGTAACCCCCATGGCAGGGATGCCAGTTAAAGGAACTATTTTTGGAACAACTAAAACCAACACCCAACTGTGAACTCGCTCAACATTATTGTTGACTCGTTACTACATGCTTTGCAGGTCATTAGGTACTTAGCTGGAGCTTGCATGGGGAAGAGTCATTGTGGGACATGGACAGCTGTGTGCCATGTTAACCTTTGGGATATTTAAACTTATGTTTTGGTTTTAAACATTATGCTTCCACTTACAACTTAAACTATGTTTGTTTTGGACACCAAACGTATTGGTTGGACTTTTACAATTAATTACTTGCTTGTTCGATATGATTGGTGGGTTGATCCTGGTCAGTCACGCCTCCAAGCGGTGATACTCCACAGGTGGATTTTGGGGGTGTGACAGAAATTGGGGAAAAGCAACTATCTGGACCTGAGATAGTGCAAGAGACAATCGACAAAATTATTCAAGTCAAGGAACGACTGAAAGCAGCACGTGATCGACATAAGAGTTATGCCAATAACCGACGCAAACCATTGGAATTTCAGGTAGGAGATAAAGTATTGTTGAAAGTCTCTCCTTGGAAAGGAGTAGTAAGATTCATCAAAAGAGGAAAGCTAAGTCCCAGGTATATTGGACCTTTTGAGATTATTAGAAGAATAGGACCTGTAGCCTATCAGCTACAACTTCCAGAGGAAATGGCAGGAATACATGACGTGTTTCATGTATCTAATCTCAAGAAATGTTTAGCTGATGAATCACTGATAGTGCCTCTTAAGGACATAGAGGTAAATGAACAACTCAAGTTTGTAGAAAGGCCTCTACAGATTGAAGACAGAAAAGTCAAGAATCTCAAACATAAGAGACTAGTTCTAGTCAAAGTGAAGTGGGACTCCAAAAGAGGACCTGAGTACACATGGGAGCTCGAATCAGAAATGCAAAGGAAATATCCGCATTTGTTTCAGTAGATCTCGAGAACTTTGCTTTTGGTATGCTTAGATAAACGTAGCAACTGTTAATTGAAAACACATGTGTGCTTACTCTCTTCTGTCATCGCACTTTCGCGAACCCTTCTCACTCATGTTTCCCTTGATATGAAGATCATGTCTGGACGCGTTAACATGACTCAAGCCCAGTTGACGGCTCTGATTAACGAACAGGTTGCTGCGGCACTTGCAGCCGCACAAGCAGGAGGTATACCCTACAGTTTAAAACTCATTCTAGGATCTTTAGGTCCTACTCTCGTGAACCTACGTTTGTGTTAAACTTTGTCCTTTCTTACACCCACAACAGGTCAACATGCTCAGCCACCTGTGTGCACCTTCAAAACCTTTATGGATTGCCGACCAACTACTTTTAGCGGCACTGAAGGAGCTGTAGGTCTCCTCCACTGGTTTGAAAAGCTCGAATCTGTGTTCGAGATGTGTGAATGCCCTGAGGCTCGCAGGGTGAAGTATGCTACCGGTACTCTAGAGGGTTTAGCGCTCACGTGGTGGAACGCTCAGGTTCAAATGCTGGGGTTGGTTGCTGCTAACGCCACCCCATGAAACAACTTTAAGGAAATGATCAAGGAGGAGTACTGCAATCGCGATGAAATTCATAAGCTGGAAGTCGAGTTCTTCAACCTCAAGATGACGGGGTCAGAAATTGAGGCGTACACGAAGAGATCGAATGAGCTTGCCATACTGTGTCCTACTATGGTGGACCCTCCAATTAAGCGTATCGAGTTATATCTTAAGGGTCTAGTGCCGGAGATCCAAAGTCATGTGACCTCAGTAAACCTCGCCACCATCCAACAGGTTGTTCAGTTGGCACACCGTCTTACTGATCAGGCGGTGGAGCAGAACAGGTTACCAAAGCGTATAAGTGCTACAGCTACTTCGGATGCTCCTAGTGACAACAAGAGAAACTGGGATGGAGCTTCAAGCAAAGGTTCAACTTCTGTGTAATCTCAGTCTCAGCAGAGAAGGACTGACGACTATAAGAGTCCTAGTCAGCAATCATCTGGTAGTCAAAGTCATGGTGGGTACAAGGGAAATCACCCCAAATGCAATCGCTGTAACCTACATCACAGCGGGCCATGCACCAGGGGTAACTCTCATCGGTGCAGCAAGCCAGGCCATGCAGCAAAGGATTGCAGAAGTTTATACCCCGCAAACCAGAATCGTCAGCAACAACAAGCTCAACAGAATCAACGCCAGCAGCAACAAGGTAACAACAAAGGGTGCTTTCAGTGTGGAGCTGAAGGCCACTTCAAGAGAGATTGTCCCCAACTGAACAGGAACCAGAACAACAATAACAACAACAATCAGGGGAATGGGAACAATGGGGGTAACAATGGCAATGGTGCAAGGGGTCGTGTGTTCGTTATTGGCCAGGGAGAAGCGAGGAATGATCCCAATGTTGTGACGGGTAAGTTCCTTCTCGACGACTTTTACGTTACTGTCTTATTTGATTCGGGTGCTGATACTAGTTATGTGTCCCTAAAAGTTAGTCAACTGCTTAAGCGTACCCCAACACCTTTGAACCCCAAGCACGCTGTAGAGTTAGCTAATGGTAAAAGTCTAGAGGTCACACACGTAGTCAAAGGTTGTAATCTTGTTCTTGCTGATCACACTTTCTCGATCGACCTCCTTCCTATCACTCTGGGTAGTTTCAACGTTGTCATTGGGATGGACTGGTTATCCCAACATCAAGCAGAGATCCTTTGTAACGAAAAGATTGTCCGTATTCCTCGCCCAGGTGATGAAGCTCTCATGATTCGTGGCGACAAGAGTGGTGCTGTTGTGAGCATCATCTCTTTCCTTAAGGCTCAGAAGTGCTTGAGAAAGGGGCACACTGCTATTCTGGCTCTCGTTACTGACACCTCGAAGAAAGAGAAGAAGATGGAAGATTTTCCGATTGTACGTGACTTCCCTGAGGTATTTCCTGAGGAACTACCTGGTCTCCCGCCTCATCGCCAGGTCGAATTTCAGATCGAGCAAACTCCTGGAGCAGCACCTATAGCTCGTGCACCTTATCGCCTAGCTCCATCAGAGTTGAAAGAACTCTCTACGCAACTACAAGAACTCCTGGATAAGGATTTTATTCGTCCTAGCTCTTCGCCCTGGGGAGCTCCAGTGCTATTCGTGAAGAAGAAAGACGGTACCTTCCGTATGTGTATCGATTACCGAGAACTCAACAAGGTGACCGTGAAGAATCGCTATCCTCTTCCACGCATTGACGACTTGTTCGACCAGCTGCAAGGGTCGAGCTACTATTCAAAGATTGACTTGAGATTAGGATATCACCAGCTGAGAGTCCGAGAAGAGGACGTCTCTAAAACAGCCTTTAGAACCCGTTATGGACACTATGAGTTTTTGGTCATGCCTTTTGGGCTGACAAACGCACCTGCGGTCTTCATGGACTTGATGAATCGAGTGTGCAAGCCGTACCGAGACAAATTCGTTATTGTATTCATCGACGACATCCTGATCTATTCTAAGAGTCAGGAGGAACACGAGCAACATTTACGACTCATTTTGGAACTCCTTCGAGCAGAACAGCTATACGCCAAGTTTTCAAAATGCGACTTCTGGCTTCGTGAAGTCCATTTCTTAGGCCATGTGGTAAACAAGGATGGGATTCACGTTGATCCATCCAAGGTAGATTCAATTAATAACTGGCCTGCACCTCGTACACCAACGGAAATTCGCCAATTTTTGGGCTTGGCAGGTTACTACAGGAGGTTCATTAAGGATTTCTCCAAGATTGCACAGCCTCTCACCTCACTAACGTAGAAAGGCGTTGTTTATCGATGGGGAAATGCACAGGAATTAGCATTTCAGCACTTAAAGGATAGACTTTGCAGTGCGCCTATCCTTTCATTGCCAGAGGGCACATACGACTTTGTGGTTTACTGCGACGCATCAATTCAGGGTCTTGGTTGTGTACTGATGCAACGGGATAAGGTTATAGCCTACGCCTCACGCCAACTCAAAGTTCATGAAAGAAACTACACTATGCATGACTTAGAGCTGGGAGCTGTTGTTTTTGCACTTAAGATATGGCGACATTACCTGTACGGTACCAAGTACGCCATCTACACCGACCACAGGAGTCTCGAACATATCTTCAAACAGAAGGAACTGAATATGCGACAACGACGATGGGTCGAACTACTGAATGACTACGAATGCTCGATCAGGTACCACCCAGGCAAAGCCAATGTTGTGGCTGACGCCCTCAGTCGGATGGATGAGGCATTTGGGTCCCACTTTATGGCAACCTACGAGATCTTGTGATGGATGAGGCACATTTGGGTCCCACTTTATGGCAACCTACGAGAGCTTGTGATGGATGAGGCACACAAGTCTCGCTACTCAATACACCCTGGTTCAGATAAGATGTACCACGATATCAAAACTACGTATTGGTGGCCTAGCATGAAAGCTCACATAGCAACTTACGTTAGCAAGTGCTTGACTTGTGCGAGAGTCAAGACGGAATATCAGAAACCATCAGGCCTACTCCAACAACCAGAGATACCGCAATGGAAATGGGAGCAAATTTCCATGGATTTTGTTACTGGCCTGCCTAGATCTCAACGTGGTAACTGTTATGGGTCATTTTCTGAGCGTACATATCTTGATCAATATCCTACTTTTAATTGTTTATTTGTGACCAGGATACTGGAAGGGGATATTGCTAACATCCTGGGCGATATCCTGAGGTTGATTGAATTAACCACGTGCAGGTTAAAGGCTGGGGTTTGCTAACGGTCAGATGGACTTCATCTCCTCAAGACTCGGGCATGTTTGTTATGGGAGAGACGTTGAACCCGAAAGACTAGGTCTACAACGTTCGAGTGAGGAATATTCGCTGGATCCCGGTTATTTAGGATAGTTTGCTATATTTGTTTTACTATAAATAGATGGGGGCGGATCAGATTAAGGCACGCAACTTTCACATTTTCAAACACTTTCTCTCTAGCTCTCTGCAAACACTACACACAAACACTTGTATTCAAATCACATTGTAACACCTAGTTGATTCTCTCTACATCCTGCACTGTATCCTGATATTTGAAGCAATAGAAGAACAAGGCAGCTGCGATTGTCAGCTCCCGAGGTTTTGTGCCGGCGATCTAGATTGATCAAGGGCTTTCCTCGTACATCACGTATCAACCTTTACTTTTCTGCTCATTGTTTGATCACAGATACAGCTCTATATATTGAGCCGTATCCTGAAACTGTTTTTATAACTAACTTGGTTAACATATTTTTCACACATAATTTTAGCACACTACCTCACTTAACTAATTTGATCACTAAATTGCTTCGGTAATTTTTGACCAAAACAATTTGGCGCCCACCGTGGGGCAAGTGGTGCTATTTTTGCTAAAAACTTTAGTAAAATCATTATTCGGTTTTCTTTTGTCAAAACTTTTTTCTAACTTATTTTCAATGGCTTCGAGATCAAACATGAGCTCCTCCACTATGTCCGCTACGACTTCTGCTACTACCGGTTCGGTGCTTCCACCACCTCCTCCAAGGATGCCAGTTTCTTCACAACCTCAGGATGTTATCCCTACTCGGAGTGTTCAGGGATCTGCTCCTGTTTTAGCCTCTAATGATGAAATTCTAACTTTATTTGGAAGTGTGCAGGAACAAATGAGGTAGCAACAGGAAACTAACCAAATGCTGTTAAGAGAAATACAACTCTTAAAAGCTAGCTCGAGTAGACCCGCTGAAGAAACTATCACTCCTATACAGCCCAGGGCTTTGAACTTCAGTTCCGCAGTTTACACTGAGGATAACAGGGGGAATATCGTCCCAAGCCATTCTCAGAATCATACCCCTGAGATACCCTCCTCGGTCAGAATGTCGACTGTGAGGAGTTCAGGATATGCTTCAGGATATGGCCAAAATCCTCAGATCGGTAATGTGTCAAATAATAATATTCTTGCTACTAACAACAATGGGTCTTTGCAGGATGCAGGTATGACGTCAACATTTACCAGGGAGCTCCAGAAATTGAAGGACATGATATCCAGTGTACCTGGAGTGGTCCAGCCAATTCCGGAAGTATCCCAAGACAGCCACAGGATATCCCGCTTTGCGTATCCTATCTGTGATGCTGAAATCCCAAAAAAATTTCAGACTCCCAACATGAAACTGTATGACGGGACTACGGATCCTGAAGAGCATATTGCCCAGTATAGGGAACGTATGGAAATCAATCCTATCCCTCCAGATCTCAAGGAAGCATGCTTATGCAAGGGATTCGGTTCTACCTTGACAGGATCAGCCTTAAAATGGCTGTTAAACATCCCTCCTCACTCAATTACTTCGTTTGCTCATTTGGTTAATTTATTTAACAGTCAGTTTTCTTGTAGTCGGAGTTTTGAGAAACTAACCAGTGACCTTTACAGGATAACTCAAGGATCTCAGGAATCCTTGAGGGATTATGTGAACAAGTTCAGTCGAGAATCCTTGGATATCCCACATCTTGATGTTGCAACAACTGTGCAAGCTTTTAAGATGGGGTTACAAAAGGATTCTTAGTTTTATCAGGATCTTGTAATGAATCCCTGCAGGAATCTCGACGAAGCTCATAACAGGGCTTTGAGATATATCCGTTTGGAAGATGACAAGAAGATGCAAGAGAGGATGCATTCTACCTCAACCTACGAATCAACCAACAGGAAATCAGAATCCTCATATAAGCCATATCGCTCTAAGCCATATGGCAGAAATGATAACAAGAAAGTGAATGCTGTTGAAGACGAGGATCCTGAAGAATATCCTGACTTATCTGAATACTGCTTTTCTGTTAATATACCTGAGTTAATGTATGCTATGCAGGGTTTAGGGGACAAAGCTAGGTGGCCTCGAAAGAACTAGCAGAAAGCTGATTGGAAAGATAAATCCAAATGGTGTGCCTTCCATGAAGACTTCGGACATATGACCGAGGATTGCATTGCTTTAAGGAAAGAAATAAGTTACCTGTGAAGCAAAGGGTATCTGAAGGACTTGCTGGGAAGAAAGAAGAATAAAGGTCAGGATCCCGAGAAGGATCCTGAACGGGCAGCATCACCCCTAGCAGATGCCAAGATAATTAACTTTATTTCAGGAGGATCCGACATTTGTGGGACTTTGTATTCGGCGGCTAAGAGACATGCAAAGGAAGCTAAGAGTGAAATGGGAGACAAACCAGTCAGGATGACTACCCTCACAACTGATAAAGTGATCACTTTCGATAGTGATGACAGGGATACTGTTCAGGATCCTCACCATGATGCTTTGGTATTAACATTATATGTGGCTAACCATTTTGTACGCAGGATATTGGTGGACAACGGTAGTTCTGTCAATATAATTCAGCTGGAAACATTGAAAAGGATGAATGTATCTCCGATGGACATTACTTCGAAGTCCACTGTGCTCGTTGGTTTCAGTGGAGAAGCTAGAAATACTGTAGGAGAGATAAAGTTACCAGTATATGTTGAAGGGGTCAACTCGATACAACGCTTCTGTGTGATGGACTCCTTATCCTGCTATAACATCATACTAGGCAGGCCGTGGATCCATGACATGAAGGCTGTGCCTTCGACTTATCACCAATGCATCAAGATTCCAACCCCTTGGGGGGTCGTCAAAGTTGATAGTGATCAGCAGGAGGCGAAGGAATGCTACACATCCTCAATGAAATCCTCGACCAAGCCTAATCCAGCATAGCAATTAAAGATGCGGGCCCGGGATACCTTGGAAGCTTCGGAGCAGGATGTGAAGAAAGTTATCCTGGATCAGGATAATCCTGATATCTCGGTGCTCGTCGGAACCAATATCCCTTGGGATATTGAAGAACAATTAACTGACTTTTTGAAGTGCAGGATGTCAGCGTTTGCACGGAAGCATGAGGATATGACAGGTATATCCAAAGACATTATTACTCACAAGCATGGAATTGACAGGTCGTTCAAGCCTGTTCAGCAAAAAAGAAGGAAGTTTGCTCCTGAGCGAAATATAATCATCCAAGAGGAAGTTGAAAGATTGTTAAAGTCCAAAATGATCAGAGAAGTCAAGTTCCCAAGATGGTTGGCAAATGTGGTCGTAGTGCAGAAGAAAAATGGGAAATGGAGAGTCTGTGTAGATTACACAGACTTGAATAAGGCTTGTCCTAAAGACCCATTCCCCCTTCCTCATATCGATGCAATGGTGGATGCTACTGCTGGGCATGAGATGTTAACGTTCATGGACGCATCCTCAGGATTTCAGCAGATTCAAATGGAGCCTTCGGACCAGGAGGATACTGCTTTCATGACACCAACAGGTATTTATTGCTATACTGCTATGCCTTTCGTTTGAAAAATGAAGGTGCAACATACCAGAGATTGGTGAACATGATGTTCAAAGATAAGCTGGGGGACACCATGGAGGTATATATTGACGATATGGTGGTGAAATCTAAAAAGGCTGAGGATCACCTCCAGGATATCAAGGGAGCATTTGATATCCTGGATCAGTATAACATGAAGCTGAATCCTGCTAAGTGCCATTTCGGAGTGGGGGCAGGAAAGTTTCTAGGATATATGGTGACGAAAAGGGGGATAGAGGCAAGCCCGGAGCAGATTAAAGATATCCTGGATATAAAATCACCCTCGAATATGAAGGATGTTCAACGGTTAACAGGCCGAGTAGCAGCATTGAACAGATTTATTTCAAGATCCTCAGAAAAATGCAAGGAATTCTATGATATCCTCAAGAAGAATAAGAAGTTCGAATGGGGAGCAAAGCATGAAGCAGCCTTGCAGGATTTGAAGCGATATCTCTCGACTGCACCTCTATTGATGAAGCCTGAAAATGGTGAACCACTATCCCTATACCTCGCTGTATCAGGGAATGCTGGAAGTGCCGTTCTTATAAAAGACCATGAAGGTCAGCAATATCCTGTCTATTATGTTAGTAAAAGTCTACTAGATGCTGAAACTAGATATTCTCATTTAGAAAAATTGATATTAGCCCTAGTTATGGCATCGACAAAGCTTAGACATTATTTTGAGACACATAGGATCCATGTTAAAACCAATTATCCTGTTAAAAACGTGCTTAGGAAACCGGAGATGTCAGGTAGGATGGCCAAGTGGTCAGTGAAATTGAGTGCTTATGACTTAGTATATCAACCTAGAAATGCCATAAAGTCTTAGGCTTTAGCTGACTTTGTGGCTGATTTCAATTGTGACATTCAAAATGAAGTAGATTTAGAAGTACAACAGCTAGGAGAAAACTTAGAATGCTGGACATTATATACTGATGGTGCATCCAATGTAAGAGGTGTAGGTTTCGGTATACTACTAAAATCGCCACAGGGGGACATATTACCCCAGGCTATTAGGTGTGAATTTCCTGCTACTAATAATGAGGCAGAATATGAAGCTTTAATTGCAGGATTAGAGTTGGCTAAGAATATGAATATAAAAAATTTGCAAGTGTATGTTAACTCCTTGTTAATCACTAATCATTTTAATGGAAGCTATGCAGTTAAAGGAGAGAAGTTAATCGGGTATCTCGAAATTCTTAAAAAATTAGCAGGATATTCGATACTTTTACACTTGGACAGGTACCAAGAGAAGACAATGCTGAAGCTGATGCCTTGGCAAATCTAGGATCATCGGTCAGGATACCGGAAGGAACCCGGATACCAATATTACATATCCTATATCCTGCGACGAATCCTCAGGATAAGGAAGTAATAAGTATTCAGGATCCTGATGATGGCTATCTTGAGGAGGATCCTAAGTCCTGGATAGCTCCAATCATGAGATATCTAAAGCAAGGATACATCCCAAAGAATGAGAATCCTAAAGCCTTTAGGATGAAGGTATCACGATTCACTATTATAAATGATGTTTTGTATAAGAAATCTCTTGCAGGACCATATCTGAGGTGCTTGGAGGATCTTGAAACCAAGGAAGTACTTCAGGATATACATGAAGGGGATTGTGGTAACCATACTGGAGGCAGGTCATTATTCTCAAAAGTATTAAGGACAGGATATTATTGGCCGACAATGAGGAAAGATGCCACAGAATATGTTCGAAGATGTGATGCATGTCAAAGACATAGTAACATACTGCATCAGCCTGCCGAACCATTATATCCTATTGTTTCCCCTTGGCCATTTATGAAGTGGGGTATGGATATAGTGGGAAAGCTTCCAAAGGCTCCAGGAGGGAAGGTTTTTATGTTGGCAATGATAGATTATTTCTCCAAATGGGTTGAAGCCGAGGCATTTGTCCAAGTCAGGGATCAAGAAGTGGTATCCTTCATAAAGAGAAATATCCTGACCAGATTCGGAGTACCAGCCGAGATAATCTGTGACAATGGTTCTCAGTTTATAAGTAAGAGGACTACTGACTTTTGCAAGAGTTGGGGAATCAAAATGATTACGTCTACTCCGGTACATCCTCAAGCAAATGGACAAGCTGAATCCTCAAACAAGATAATTGTCAACAACTTGAAGAAAAGATTAGGGGCCAAGAAAGGAAGATGGGCAGAAGAATTACCCTTTGTTTTGTGGGCTGATAGAACGACGGTAAAAAATGCAACTGGTCAAACCCCGTTTTCCTTAGTATTTGGAGCAGAAGCAGTGATCCCGACAGAAATGGTGATACCCACAGCAAGATCCAACCTCTGGAATCCTGAGCAGAATCCTGAAGTCCTATGCCAGGAGCTGGATACTATTGATGAGACAAGAGATGCAGCACGGCTAAGAATGGCGGCATATCAACAAAGGATATCCAGAACATACAACAAGAATATAAGGATTAGAAGGTTCAAAGTTGGAGATTGGGTGTTAAGAAAAGCTTTTCAGAATACTACCAATCCTGCTGATGGAAAGCTGGCTCCGAAATGGGAAGGACCATATGAGATTGAATCAGAATCAGGAAAAGGTGCATACCGACTCAAGGATATGGAGGGGGATATGCTACCGAGATCTTGGAATGCTATACACCTTAAACTTTATTTCAACTAAGTTTAGAATTTAATTTCTAACTCAAGATGGTATGAATTCTATCTCTTTAAAATATGTTTGATTTGATTTGTTCTTTGAAACCCAATACTAACTTAAGCATCGGAGGGGTGTTAGCCAAGCTAACACCCACCTTAGTTTAAGGATGTTTTGCAGTATATGCTCCGGGATATAGCTCCAGGATGCTCACTCAGGATACTTCGGAAGATTAGAGGATTGGCCCCCTCTCTCACGTATAAGGGATCCTGATCCCTTCACAGGTTTAAAGGTATTCACCTTTCTTCCGAATTAGGTTTAAACACCCCGCTTGGAGCGCAAGTTATTCGGGAATAGTTCAAGGTGGCGGGACCAGTCCATGTAAAAGTGGCTGACAATTTCGTTGCTATTGGCTATATCCTGAATCCTAAAGGTATATGAGGATTGATCACCCTCTCTCACGAAAGGGTATTTTCATACTCTCTAAGGTTTAAAGGTTTTCACCTTTCTAAGTCTTGGAGTTTATACACTCCCGCCTGTAGCGCATGAAAATCTGGGATTTCCCCCAGGATACGAGGGATTCATCCCCAATACATTTTTTGGGTTTTACCCCTGTAACATGAAAAATTGTCTACACAATGGGAACTGATATCCAGAAGATTTCTAAGTATTTGAAGACATTGTACACAGGGGACATTCCTACTAAGGCAATGGTGTAAAGCTCAAAGGGTAAGGCTCGGACCTAATACACTGAGTGTCTCAGACAGGGGACATCTTTATTGGAAGAGTTGCAAGGGGATTGAAGTTTGAGAATAGGGTTATACCCTATTCCTGGTATGATCTTTCCTTTGCAAACGTTGTTTAAGTTTTTAACAGTACTATGTTTGGTAAAAGGTTAAACATCCTGATTAGGATAAATTGTCGGAATATATTTTCAAAATATATTTTCGAAATACTTTTCAGGATATTTGATTAAGATATTTGAAGCTGGTACTGGTTTGAAACTTTGATCAAGCAAGTATCGTCAAAACAGGTTATAAAATGGACTATCTTTTAATTTTCTCTAAAGGTGATTGAATTTTTAGAAATTCTATTTAATAAAAGTTTTCATAATATATCACTGAGTATGTTGATCAGGATATTTTCAAAAGATAATAGTACAAAATTTTGCGAAGCTAAAAATTACTCTAAGTAACGCATGGCAAAAATCTAAAAGGCGATAACAAATAAGTCAAGAGATAGTTATATTATTAACAAGTCAAAAGTTGTGCTTTTGGTTTCACCTCAAACCAAGGCCCATCCGCCAAAAGCACGTTTAGTTTTTACCATACCTACATAACGGTTGAAGGTTTTATCTCAAAACGAAACCTGTCCACCTTCAACCGTTACGATATTCAAAACAGATTATACTAACCGATGACCAAGGGCTTCATCCTAAAACCTAGGACCCATCCACCTTTGGTCATCATATTGTTCTAATGCAGGAAATATAAATTGTTCAAAGACAGGAAATGTAAATTGTTTTACAGACCATAACCATGAAATTTTAAAAAGTGGGCTCCGGCCTCAGCACATATATCCATCATCACCCACGTCGCTGCATTTAAGGGTCAGCTCCCTCCTTCATCGTGACATCTCCACCAGTATCCCTTCCAACATTCTTCTCAGCATCATCAGCAGCATCTTCTCCATCAGCATTTTCTCCAGAATCACCACCAGCATCCTTTGAAGCACCAGCATCATCCACCTTCTCGGTTACCTTGGTGGGCTCCTCTGCGATAGGTTTTGAAGGGGGCTCCACGGGATTGCCGCCAAGATCTTTCAATTTCATCTCCCAGGCTTTGATGTTCCATGAGGGGCATTCGACGCCCAAAGCCCTAGCCTCGTAAGCCATTTTCAGTCTGGCCTGGAGAAGGGAGATGATGACTGAATTCTTAAGGCTCTCCCGGTATGAAGCCTTATCTTGTTCATGCTGAACCTGGACCGCGTCAGACTTAGCTTGAGCCTCTTGGGTGATCTTTTGGATGGCAGCTTGGTGATCTTGGGTCATGGCCTTATACTTAGCTTCGTAGTGTTCAGATTTGGCGGTGGCGATTGCTGCTTGATCCGTGATGGTAGCTTCAGCCTTCTTTAGTTTGCTTTCTAGCATGACATTTAAGCCACATGCGTCCTCATAAAGGAATACCAGGCGTTCAAGGCCCTGCAAGGTAAAGAAACAGGCATTATTCTAAATGAACATTTCTACTTAGCATATGGTGCAGGATACAGGTCAGGATACTAACCTGGTTAAGGAAGCCGGTCATAAATTTGCTGGATTCCGTAAACCTGTGGTTCTCAAATGGGAATACGTGAAGTGTAGCGGGAGGTTCAACTTCTTTTCTCTTTCGGGAACTAGAGGCCCGGGTACGGGATGCCGGAGGAGCTTTGGGAGCAGTGGTGGTCTTCGAGCTGGTAGGCTTCGGTGAGACGGATGACTTTGGATTGGATTCTTGCTTGGCAGGTGCGAGGCTAGAGTAGCTGTCTAACTCGTCGAGTTGGAAGCCTTCGAGGTTAATAACTGGCACTGCACAAGGGAAGATGTTTTAGACTTATTATACCTCTAAAAATAATAATCGACTTAATATAAAGATAATTCCTGAAAATATGCTTACCAGACATGTTGGAACTTAATCTTTGACTTGAGCTTGTGAGTAGCAGGTTAAAGGTTCTTTCACCCTCTGGAAGCTTGTAGATTTCTTTTATTCTTCCTTCTGATTCAGCACTAGGGGGAGCTAGTTCCTTAAAGTTTGCTGCAAGAAAGGAAATAAACACATCAGGATATTGGTTCAGGATGGAGGTTCGGGATATGATTGGGGATATTCCTAAAACCGTAAGTCCTACCAGAAGTCAACCATCTTTTAGGAAGGTCAAAACCCTTATCAATGGAGTCTCTTTTCACAAAGAAGAATTTTCTTGTCCACTTATCCTCGTTCTTGGTAGCTTTGAGGATGAGAGGATCTTTGGAAATAGAGAATAGAAGGAATCGGCTGGAACCATGAGATCTTAAACGATAAGCCATCGGCAAATCCTCGATGCACAGGTCGGGCATGTGGCGAGCCTTAATTCCTTCCAAGGTGACTAATATGCGCCAAACCATGGGCATGATTTAGGCAAAGCTAAGGCCAGTAAGTTCGAAGAAACGAGAAATAAAAGATGAAAACGGGTATTGAAGTCCTATGGAGAAAGGGTAAGCAAAAAAGCAGACCCATTTGTCGGAACAAAAATCCGATCGGACCTCTCGGTCGAATGGACGGAAGATTGTCCCGGCGGGAAAGGCACCGGAAGCTCGTAGGGCTACGATGTCGGAATTATCGAAAGAACACACCTCTTTTGAAGGTTTCTGAAGCAAATTTTGTTTGTGGAAGGGGGAAACAGAATCCGCCATTTGCGATCTAGTACGGGTCGCCATGAAGGATCACAATCGGAGAACAGGAGATGTAAACAAGGAAAATAGAAAAGAGAGAGAGAAAAGTACCTGATATTCGGTTGAAGATAAAGATAATCATAATGAGACGACCCTCAGTTAATATAGGCTAAATGTAGGGGGTGAAGAGTAAATAACGCCTTGGAAGTTGCACATTGTCATTTCAAGGGTCTCATCATATTGATTGCCTTAATTGATGAGATAAAACTTTTAAAATATATCCGTTGGATTGGTATACCAACAGATATATTTAGGGACAATTGTTATGGGTCATTTTCTGAGCGTACATATCTTGATCAATATCCTGCTTTTAATTGTTTATTTGTGACCAGGATACTGGAAGGGGATATTGCTAACATCCTTGGCGATATCCTGAGGTTGATTGAATTAACCACGTGCAGGTTAAAGGCTGGGGTTTGCTAACGGTCAGATGGACTTCATCTCCTCAAGACTCGGGCATGTTTGTTATGGGAGAGACGTTGAACCCGAAAGACTAGGTCTACAACGTTCGAGTGAGGAATATTCGCTGGATCCCGGTTATTTAGGATAGTTTGTTATATTTGTTTTACTATAAATAGATGGGGGCGGATCAGATTAAGGCACACAACTTTCACATTTTCAAACACTTTCTCTCTAGCTCTCTGCAAACACTACACACAAACACTTGTATTCAAATCACATTGTAACACCTAGTTGATTCGCTCTACATCCTGCACTGTATCCTGATATTTGAAGCAATAGAAGAACAAGGCAGCTGCGATTGTCAGCTCCCGAGGTTTTGTGCCGGCGATCTAGATTGATCAAGGGCTTTCCTCGTACATCACGTGTCAACCTTTACTTTTCTGCTCATTGTTTGATCACAGATACAGCTCTATATATTGAGCCGTATCCTGAAACTGTTTTTATAACTAACTTGGTTAACATATTTTTTCACACATAATTTTAGCACACTACCTCACTTAACTAATTTGATCACTAAATTGCTTCGGTAATTTTTGACCAAAACAGTAACGATACTATTTGGGTGATCGTGGATCGACTCACAAAGTCTGCTCACTTCTTGGCTATCAAGGAAACGGATAAGTTCTCCACTCTAGCAGACGTATACCTTAAGGAAGTTATCTCGAGGCACGGGGTGCCCACCTCTATTATCTCGGATTGAGATGCACGTTTTACTTCAGAACTGTGGCAAGCAATGCACAAGTCTTTTGGCTCACGTTTAGATATGAGCACAGCTTATCACCCGCAAACGGATGGGAAGTCTGAACGCACCATCCAGACCCTCGAAGACATGCTTAGGGCATGTGTAATTGAATTTGGCAACGGCTGGGAAAAGCATCTGCCACTTGTGGAATTTTCGTACAATAACAGCTACCACACCAGCATTAAAGCTGCCCCGTTTGAGGCATTGTACGGGCGTAAATGTCGGTCACCTCTTTGTTCGGCAGAGGTGGGGGATAGTCAGATTACTGGTCCAGAACTTGTGGTAGACACAACAGAACAAATTGCTCAGATACGACAACGAATGGCGGCAGCTCGTGACCGTCAGAAAAGCTACGCCGATAAGGGCAGAAAACCACTTGAGCTCCAGGTTGGGGAGCGAGTGCTACTAAAAGTTTCACCCTGGAAGGGTGTGGTTCATTTTGGTAAACGAGGCAAACTTAACCCACGATACGTTGGACCGTTCAAAGTCATCGAGAAAATAGGCAAGGTGGCCTACAAACTGAACCTACCAACAGAACTCAGTGCAGTTCACAACGTTTTCCACGTGTCAAATCTGAAGAAGTGTTTGTCAGATGAGACCACATAGTTCCCTTGAAGGAGCTCACTATCGACGAGCAGTTACGATTCGTCGAGGAACCGAGGTTAGAAGTTTCTTAGGATTGGCCGGTTATTATAGAAGATTTATTCAAGATTTTTCTAAAATAGCCATTCCCTTAACTAAGTTAACCTGTAAATTTGTTAAGTTTGAATGGGGATTAAAACAAGAAGAAGCCTTTAGAATCCTTAAGCAAAGATTAACCCATACACCCATATTAGCATTACCAGAAGGAGCTGAAGACTTTGTAGTCTATTGTGATGCTTCTAAATTAGGTTATGGATGTGTATTGATGCAACGACAAAAGGTTATAGCTTACGCATCTAGACAACTTAAAAATCATGAAGGGAATTATTCAACCCATGATTTGGACTTAGGAGCTATAATTTTTGCTCTTAAAATTTGGAGACATTACCTTTATGGTAGTAAGTTTACTGTATTCACCGATCATAAGAGTTTAAGGTATGTCTTCAAGCAAAAAGAGTTGAATATGAGGCAAAGACGCTGGATGGAATTTCTTAGTGACTATGATTGTGATATCCAGTATCATGAAGGAAAAGCAAATGTAGTGGCAGATGCTTTAAGCCGAAAGTATCAAGAAAAGCCAAGAAGGGTACGTTCTCTTAAATTAAATCTGCAAATAGATTTAAATGATCAAATAAGAGAAGCACAAGAATCAGTAATCAAGGATGATTCTGAAAAATTAAAAGGTATGTTGAAAGAATTAAAACAAGGAACAGGTGGAATTTAGAGATTTCATGAAAAGAGAATGTGGATACCTAAATTAGGAAACTTACGTCATCGTATACTAGAAGAGGCCCATAAGTCTAAATATACGATGCATCCCGGAAGTGATAAAATGTACCAGGATTTAAGGAGAAATTTCTGGTGGATAGGAATGAAGAAAGACATAGCAACCTATGTTTCTAAATGTTTAACCTGTGCACAAGTTAAGGTTGAACACCAGAAACCCTCAGGTTTGTTACAGCAATTAGAAATGCCAGTTTGGAAATGGGAATTAATAACAATGGATTTTGTTACTAAATTACCCAAAACCAAGAAAGGAAATGATACAATCTGGGTGATTGTAGATAGGGTAACCAAGTCAGCCCATTTCCTACCCATGAAAGAAACTTTTAGTATGGAACAATTAGCCAAATTATATGTAAATGAAATTGTTTCTTGACATGGTATTCCTTTATCAATTGTTTCTGATAGGGATAGTCGATTTACCTCTCATTTTTGGTCAAGTTTCCAAAAAGCAATGGGAACCAAGTTAAAACTAAGCACAGCTTATCATCCTCAAACGGACGGACAAAGCGAAAGGACAATTCAGACAATGGAAGATATGCTTAGAGCTTGTGTAATTGACTTCAGAGGTAATTGGGACGATCACTTACCTTTAATAGAATTTTCTTATAATAATAGTTATCACACAAGTATAAACGCTGCACCATTCGAAGCACTTTATGGACGAAAGTGCCGAACCCCAGTCTGTTGGGCAGAAATTGTGACAACTCGTATTTCTGAACTTATCTATGAGCTTAATGTAACGTATGTGAACTTAGTGTAATTATTTGATATGTTGATTTAATGAGATGATATGTGTTATATGTTATGTGAGTGTATGTATTATGTGAACGCACAACACAAGCCCATTCGGACTACACTCATTACATTCGAATCAAGGGCAGCCCATGATGGCTCGGCCCACACTCTCTTTACACGCATAACAATTAGGGGAAGGGTATACTCCTCATTTGTTTGCTAAACATTTTACACAAACCCTACTCTCTTTCTCTCCTCTTGAAGCTGACGCCAAACAACCCTCCATCCCCATCGAAGACTTCTTGGATTCGGATCACCCCTTTCTGTTTGATCCTTCTAATCGGTTAGTGTTTTGTTGTTACTTGACTTTATGTTGATCGATGTTTGTGTATTGCCATCTGTTGATCGATTTCGGTTAGGGTTCCTGTTTGTAAAATCATTAATAATAAGGTTGCATGATGTTGTGATATATGTATGTTTTACATGATGATTTGGGAATGATATCAGATTGATGGAGATATAACTGTTAATGTTAATGTCATGAAATCGGCTCATGTGTGTATGATGATGTTAATCGGATTAGAGCTATAATCGAGTATGATGTGTTGTGTGATTTTAATTCTATGATTTAATAGTTAATATGTAGGTTGTTGTTATGATTTGCATATGATTAAAGTTCATATGAATTGTTGATGATTGCTTGGTTTGATCGAACATTAGTTAGGATAGAAACTGTTGATTGATTTCATGCAAATAAGGAAACTGTTAATTGGGTCAAACAAATTGATTCGGAAGTGGTAAAGGATTGCATGAAATTAGGAAAGTATAACTGATCACACAAGTCTCTAAATCGCACAAGAGACTCCGGTCGCACAAGACCGAACACACAAGTGCAGTCGCACAAGATGATCCAGTCGCACAAGAGGTCCCCAGTCGCACAAGACTGTTGGATCGCACAAGTTGTTATGTTTGCTTAACTGTTGGGCCGGGTATACTTGTTGGGCTGGACTAGTTCCAATCGCACAACCTAACTTTTGCATGTTATTAGATTGGGCCGTGTATTTTATGTTTGGGCTTTTGACTATTTGGGCCAGGTGTTTATCTGAATCGCACAACATGATGTGGGTCGCACAAGGCTGTGCTGAACGCACAACATGTTGGGCCGACTGTTATTGGGCTTTATCTTTTGGACCGTACAAGTTAGACATGATGAGTACTTGACTGTTACTGTTAAGGTGCTAACATGTATTATGTGTTTGCCATGATCAATCTGTGTTCATAATCTGTTACCTATGTGTAATCATACGTGCACCTAGACCTGACTTGTATGGTAACCATGTTAGGACGTGGTTGACCTCTAGCAGCTCGATTGACCTTTCGTTTATCTGCCAAGCTAACCTAAGGTGAGTTCACACTTTCTCCAAAGCATGGGATTCCCAGGGGTTGGGAATGGGTTTAAGGAACATGGATTCCTCGTCCTTTCTTGGGTAGGACAGTACTGGTTCAGGAATATAATTCCTCGTCCTCATGGACAGTTAACTTTTACAAGACCGAAACTCTATCACGAAGTCCCTCCTTTTTATATCGACTTAATCGCCGGGCCAATGGCGAGCGGGTCATTAGTTAGATAGCGCTATTTAGGTCTGACAAGCCTCACACCGTGCCGCAGAGGACGGGCGTGAATTAATGGATCTGGGCACGTCAATGATGATAGACATTGACAGTTCAGGGCACATAAACATGACTACAGTCAGCAGTCGATATGGTAACGAGTCAAGTGTATACATGGGGTAGCCCCCACGGCCGAAAAGCCAGATAACTAAACATGGGGTAGCCCCCACGGCTGGATTGCCAGAGTTAATGGGTTAAACAAATCACGTTTTCAACTATGGGGTAACCCCCACGGCAGGGATGCCAGTTAAAGGAACTATTTTTGGAACAACTAAAACCAACTCCCAACTGTGAACTCGCTCAACATTATTGTTGACTCGTTACTACATGCTTTGCAGGTCATTGGGTACTTAGCTGGAGCTTGCATGGGGAAGAGTCGTTGTGGGACATGGACAGCTGTGTGCCATGTTAACCTTTGGGATATTTAAACTTATGTTTTGGTTTTAAACATTATGCTTCCGCTTACAACTTAAACTATGTTTGTTTTGGACACCAAACGTATTGGTTGGACTTTTACAATTAATTACTTGCTTGTTCGATATGATTGGTGGGTTGATCCTGGTCAGTCACGCCTCCAAGCGGTGATACTCCGCAGGTGGATTTTGGGGGTGTGACAGAAATTGGGGAAAAGCAACTATCTGGACCTGAGATAGTGCAAGAGACAACCGACAAAATTATTCAAGTCAAGGAACGACTGAAAGCAGCACGTGATCGACATAAGAGTTATGCCAATAACCGACGCAAACCATTGGAATTTCATGTAGGAGATAAAGTATTGTTGAAAGTCTCTCCTTGGAAAGGAGTAGTAAGATTCATCAAAAGAGGAAAGCTAAGTCCCAGGTATATTGGACCTTTTGAGATTATTAGAAGAATAGGACCTGTAGCCTATCAGCTACAACTTCCAGAGGAAATGGCAGGAATACATGACGTGTTTCATGTATCTAATCTCAAGAAATGTTTAGCTGATGAATCACTGATAGTGCCTCTTAAGGATATAGAGGTAAATGAACAACTCAAGTTTGTAGAAAGGCCTCTACAGATTGAAGACAGAAAAGTCAAGAATCTCAAACATAAGAGACTAGTTCTAGTCAAAGTGAAGTGGGACTCCAAAAGAGGACCTGAGTACACATGGGAGCTCGAATCAGAAATGCAAAGGAAATATCCGCATTTGTTTCAGTAGATCTCGAGGATGAGCTCTAAAATAAGGTGGGGAGAATGTAACAACCCTCGGTAAAACCAACGCCCTTATAATATTTTCGACACTCTGTTATATGTTAAAATACCCTAATATGTCTTATATTACACCCCGTATGTGAAAACCGAGCCCGAAATAAGTTATAGTTTATAAAATAAATTAAAAATAAGAAAAATGGAGTTGAGGGGGGACGCGTAGACCCACCCCAACATCTCACGCGGGCGGTATCAAGGTCAGAACAGACTCCGCTGAATTCTTTAGTTAAAGCGGGCTGCGTAAGAGTTCTAGATAGTTGACGCGGGCGCGAGAGATCATGAAACGCGGAGACATCCCAGGCCGACACGTGTCGACATCGTGGCGGGTCTACTTGGTGACCGGGACAAGCTATAGAGTTGACCAGGGTTGACGCGGAGACCAAGTTCAGCAACTATAAATAGCAGGCATCAGTTTTCATTTTTCGTCGCTCATTCTCAATTCTCAATCTCGAATTCTGAAAGTATTAAGCATAATATTTGGGTATTATACCCTTAATTAGCGAAGTTCTGCTCCGTTGTAAGTATTATAACCCCAGTTTCATAATAGTTACGGTGCCCGATTGATTTAGGGTTCCGTAACAACTGTCGTGGTTCTGCCCGACGTAGTTGTTGGAATACCGTCTCAGGGAGGGTATCATTAATATTTTCAAAGGGTTATGATACTAACCAATGTACATTTGTATAAATTATAGATTATATCCAGGAAAACCTTACGAGAAGCCTAAGATAGCAAAGTGAGTTTATCCTCTTTTTGATAATCTTTTTGGTAATGTTTTACCAAACCTTAAATATTTTACTATGAAAATTAACAGTGATTGAGTCTTTGTAGTTCTTCAATTATTGCCGGTATGTTGGGGTTTTGTATACAAAATATACTACACTGTGAGTAGTAAGTCGAGGATGACAATACGTTACCGTTGGACAATGAGTTAGCCAATGGGTAATATGACCCACAAGTCAGGGTTGATAGTACTAATGGAATAATTGTGTAGACAAAAACAATATGATCGCTCTCAATACTGTTCACTGTCATTTTTTTTATTTAAACTTAATTAAACTGGGATTCACCCACTAGTATTTCCGACTGACAAATGTTTTTAAAACACATTTCAGGTAACCCAATGTGACAGCCAATTAGTAAAAGCCAGCTGGAGAGCACTGAAGGCTTGGGATAATGTGGCTATAAAAGTTACCAAATAAACGATGTTTTAAAATTCAATGAAATAGGGTTTGTCCCTATAAATGTATTGTAATAAGAAACTTGGGTTTTACCCATGTGATTATTAATATTAAATGAGGTGGTTTTACTCTGATAAACATTTCCTAACTACGGTCCTGATGTAAATTCCGCTGCAATATTTAAACAACTGATACCACCAAACTCTGAGCTCGCGTCCGCCCGTTCCCGGGGATCAGGGATCGGGGGTTGCGACAAAAGCACTTAGGTTAGGTTCCGATTTAGGATGTAGGCTTTGTTAAGCCATATCACATGATTTCCAACACTCATTTGGTTTACAAGACCTCATTCTGTCCGATCTTCCGATTTAGGCGTCTATTGTTTAATATAGTGATTCGACTACTAGGTGCTGCTTGATTTCTCTGGTTTACTTGAGTTTGTTGAAGTTCTATTGATTGAGGATACTTTGCACTACATGTGAGTACATAGTTTCCCTATTTTACTGTTTTCAATTGTTTTGGGGTGATTCATATGTACAAAAATGATTTCAAGGTTTAAACGATGATTTCAAAAACGATTAAAACGATTTATACTAAACTAATAACGATTTCAATAATGTGAACAAACTTGTTGGTTGTAGTTACATAACGAATAAAATTCATTAATTTTGGCCGAACCGACCAGTATTAGGTTATGGTACCATAGGATCAGACAAATCCGTTATCGACTACACCCATGGTTATGTGTGGGGGTTGCGGGTAACGACTGAATCTGTGATTGTTAACTTACCCTTTGGAGGTTTGTTAATGCGAGAAGCGAGAAACGAGGTAGTCGAGTCACGAAGGTTTGAATATTATTAGCGAGACGACCATAAATAGTTTTCACAATTAAAACGAGGATGATTTAAACGAGTTAACTATTTGGAAACGATTTAAACAATTAAACGAATTGGATAAACGATTGGTTTTTGGTTAAGTGTTTAGATAACGGGACGGGTGTAATGTGGTGAAAGCATGGTAGATACGCCGCTCGTACTTCTTATATGTAAGTGTTTTCAACACATTACATACCGTGGCGTTATTTAGTTCAATTGGGTAAACGATTTTGAAACGATGTCACACAATGACGTTTTCTAAAAGATATGAACCATGCGAGTTTTATTAACGAGTTTTTACAAGATGTCTTACAAATTGGTTTTCTAAAACAAATGTTTTTGGGTTAAGAATCATGGCTACGAGATTTTATGAACCATAACCAACTTGATTTGAGTTGGTTAGCTATGTTGCAATACACTTTTCAAAACGAGGTTTGTATTTTGACTCTTGTAGTCTAATAAAGTACTGCAACATGTAAACGAAGCCATGATTTCGATACTCTTATAAAACCTATGTACTCGCCATCATTTCTTTGCTGACTTTGTTTTTTTACATATGTTTCAGGTGTTGTTGCTTGATTGATTTCTAGGATGCATGCGTCACATAGGATCTGGACGAGGCCTTAGTGACATAATAATAATGATAGATGATATGTACTTGGTTGTTGTGTGTTAAGACAATGTAAATGTTTAATATTATCAATAAAACGAAACTCTTTTTGTATCCATGGTTATGAAACGATAATTCTGTTACAGCACTCCCCGACGTTTCCGCCATGATTTGTTGTTTTACGTGGTCGGGGTGTGACAGAAGAGTTGGTATCAGAGCCAATGGTTATAGGGAATTAGGTTATTAGTAATGCTTTGACCTAGACTATAACTTTTAGGACCCTAACGCAAGAAAAATTGCGTTTAGATTTTAAAACAAAACCCTCACCTATCCTTAGGTGATAACCACAATGAGAACACAAAATTCGAATCCGCCTTGAAAACCCATCATATGTTCTAGGATGATTGATTACTAGGTTTTGAAACCTCTGTTATAAGGTTTTGAACCCTTTAAGTTTTCAAAATCTCGTCAAAGTTTGGGTCTAAATAGTGTGAACACGTGCAAACTGGAAGAGTGAGTGCCTGTACTATGAGTTTTCTGTCTAAGGCTAGAGTGTTCGTACAAATCCACATAATCGGACCAGTCACTGTTACCTAGGAACTCTTGGGATGAGTGTTCACTTATAGGCGAGCACGTCTTCGCGATACATTATTTTTGACCCATTTACTTTGATTAGTCACTGCGTGTCGTTTGTTTGTTCGAGGTAACGAACAAATGATCGCCTTCCTTGTGTTTTGTCGATGTTTTCAATACCTCTTTTGTTTCTCCAATTTTCAACCTCACTCGTTTCTCCTATTTCCTTGTTAGACAATGCCTCCTCGACGTGATGCTCAAACTTTTACTGCTGAAGAAGTCGCAACCCTTGTCTCTCAGCAAATGGCTGCTGTACTTCCAGGCGTTGTGACCCAAATCCATGAGTTATACAACAACAACAATAATAACAACAACAACGCACCGTGTAAGTTCAAGAATTTCAATTCTGCGAAGCCGCTTAAGTTTTCTGGGTCACAAGGAGCAACTGCGCTCCTGCAGTGGTTCGAGAGTATCGAGAGTACATTCAGACATGCGCAGTGTTCGAATGCGCGTAAGGTTGAATTCGCATCAAGCGTGTTTGAGAAGCGAGCTCTTACTTGGTGGAACGGTGTTATGCGCGATAGGGGTGCCGAAGTGGCATTGGCACAAACATGGGAAGAGCTTCGAGCTCTCATGATGAAAGAGTTTTGTCCCCGTCACGAAATTAGATCTTTGGAACGAGAGTTTGACGATTTAAAGCAAGATGGGGGTGAACACCGTGCGTATACGGATCGTTTTGAGGAACTCAGTCTGTTGTATCCCACTATGGTTACCCCTCTGGAGAAAGCAATCGAGAGATATATCGATGGTTTACCCGATTCCATATAGGATATTGTGACCGGTGTTAATCCTACTACTGTACGTCACGCGATCGAGTTGTCTGCTACCCTGACCGAGTCTCAAGTCAGGAAGGGTAAACTCACCCGCAAGGGTGATAAAAAGAAGTCGACCGATTCTGACAAGGAAAAGGGTAAGGGTAAGAAAGGCGAGTCGTCGAAGAAATCGAGAAAGCGAAAGGGTGCTCAGAATTTTGCTGTTACAGCACAGACTGCTCAGAACCCGCAGAACCCACCGGCTCAACCGCCTGCGAAGAAAGCGTATGCTGGTACCGCACCTCATTGTGCTCGCTGCAACGGTCATCATGTTGCACAGCAAGCTTGTAAGCAATGCACAACATGTGGTAAACTTGGGCATTTGGCCAATATTTGCCGTCTGGGATAAAATCAGGTTGCCCAGGTTCAAGCTCCGGTTCAGGGGAATGCTGCGAGATTCCCACCGGGTTCATGTTTTAATTGTGGAGAGTTTGGTCACTTCCGCAACAATTGTCCGAGGTTGGTGAACGCGAATGCTAATGCGAACCCGAATGCGAATGTCAACGCAAACGTGAATCCCGCTCGTGGACGAGCATACAATTTGAATGCAAACGAAGCGAGGGCCGACAACGAGGTGGTTAATGGTACGTTTCTTATTAACAATCGACCTGCGTCTATTCTTTTTTATTCTGGTGCCGATAGAAGTTTTGTTTCATTATCATTTGAACCTTTGCTTGTGATACCTAGAACTAAACTGAGGAAACCCTTATCTGTCGAAGTTGCTTCTGGTAAACCTCTTGTTCTCAATTCCGTTATTCGTGATTGTCAATTGAACCTCGATAACCATCTTTTTCCTATTGACCTCACACCGATGCAACTTGGGAGTTTCGACATTATCGTTGGGATGGATTGGTTGACCAAACACCATGCTAAGGTGGTTTGTTTCGATAAGATTTTTCGTATTCCTCTTCCGTCTGGCGATGTTCTGGAAGTTCGTGGTGAGAAGCCATCTGGTGGTTTGAAGCTTATGTCGTGTACAAAGGCCCAAAGTTATTTGCGAAAAGGATATGTTGCTTTTCTGGCATATGTCACCGAGGAGAAAGGCAAGAGAAAGAGTATTCAGGATATTCCGATTGTTCGGGATTATCCAGAGATGTTTCCCGATGAACTGCCTGGTTTGCCTCCAGTTCGTCAAGTTGAGTTTCATATTGACCTTGTACCCAATGCCAACCCGATTGCGAATGCACCTTATCGTCTTGCACCATCTGAGATGCAAGAGTGATCGAAACAACTTCAAGAGTTATCTGATAAAGGATTCATCCGTCCAAGCTTTTCGCCTTGGGGAGCTCCTGTCCTCTTTGTGAAAAAGAAAGATGGATCTTTTCGAATGTGTATCGATTATCGTGAGCTTAACAAGCTTACCATCAAGAATCGATATCCCCTACCTCGAATTGATGATCTCTTTGATCAGCTGCAAGGTGCTACCTGTTTTTCCAAGATCGATCTGCGTTCTGGGTATCATCAACTTCGTGTTCTCGAAGAAGATATTCCCAAAACTGCTTTTCGCACAAGATATGGGCATTACGAGTTTACAGTCATGCCTTTTGGTTTGACAAATGCCCCAGCTATATTTATGGACTTAATGAATAGGGTCTGCAAACCTTATTTAGACAAGTTCATTATTGTGTTCATCGACGATATTCTCATTTATTCGAAGTCTCGAGCCGAGCACGAGCAACACCTTCGCTTAACATTGGAACTCCTGAAGAAGGAACAACTTTTTGCTAAATTCTCCAAGTGTGAATTCTGGCTTGAAGAAATTCAATTCTTGGGTCATATAGTCAATGAGCAGGGTATTCACGTGGATCCATCCAAGATTGCTGCTATTAAGGACTGGAATACACCGACGACACCTACAGGAATTCGATCTTTTCTTGGTCTTACTGGTTATTATCGACGTTTCATTTCAAATTTCTAGAAGATTGCGGTTCCACTCACTGCTTTGACTCAGAAGAATAAGCCTTTTGAGTGGGGACCTAAGCAAGAAGAAGCGTTTCAAACGCTGAAGCAGAAGCTGTGTGATGCTCCCGTTCTATCTCTTCCCGATGGAAACGACGATTTCGTTGTCTATTGTGATGCGTCCAACTTAGGCCTTGGTTGCGTTCTCATGCAACGAGGTAAAGTTATAGCATATGCATCTAGACAATTGAAAGTTCACGAAAAGAACTAAACAACTCATGATCTTGAGTTGGGAGCTGTGGTTTTCGAGCTTAAAATCTGGAGACACTACCTCTATGGAACGAAGTGTGTGGTTTTCACAGACCACAAGAGTCTCCAGTATATTCTTAATCAGAAGGAGCTGAACATGAGGCAACAACATTGGGTTGAGCTCTTAAGTGATTACGATTGCGAGATTCGCTACCATCCTGGTAAGGCGAATATCATAGCCGATGCGCTTAGTCGAAAGGAGCGAGTCAAGCTTCATTCTGTTCAAACTCTATCTGATCTTCAAACTCGTGTCCTTCAAGCTCAACAATTTTGTGTTTCACAAAATTTGATAGGTAAGGAATTACCACGTCAACTTGAGCTTAAACTCGAAGTAAAGGACGATGGTTTGCTCTATTTCAAGGATCGATTGTGGATTCCGAAACAAGACGATCTTCGCACCTTGGTAATGGACGAATCTCATAAGTCTCGATATTCTATCCATCCTGGTGCTGATAAAATGTACAAGGATCTTCGTACTCAGTAGGGGGGTGGGGGGGGGTATTCCACGGTCCTCCCAACCGCCGAGGTGATCCCACCTCGTAGACCGCCACCCAGCAAGCCTGAGTCTGGGGGTAAATCCGCTACCGTAGGGGCATTGGGAACGAGCAAGACTCGAACCCGCCACCTCTGGGTTAGAATGCGGGCTGGTGGCCATTGGGCTGACACCCAATGGTTAAAAAAGGATGTTGCCTTCTATGTATCGAAATGCCTAACTTGTCTCAAAGTCAAGGCTGAACATCAACGACCTTCTGGCTTGCTGGTACAACCAGAGATACCGGTTTGGAAGTGGGAGAACATTGCAATGGATCTCATCACTAAGTTACCGCGTACGTCTAAAAGTCATGATGCTATTTGGGTTGTTATCGATCGATTAATGAAATCAGCTCATTTCATTCCGATTCGCGAGGATCTATCTGCTGATAAACTTGCAAAGATTTATGTTGATGAGATTGTATCATGACATGGTGTTCCCTTGGATATCATTTCTGATCGTGATGCTCGATTTTAATCTCATTTTTTGAAGACCATGCAATTTGCTATGGGAACCCAACTAAATCTAAGCACTGCTTATCATCCCCAAACAGATGGTCAATCTGAGAGAACGATTCAAACTTTGGAGGATATGCTTAGAGCATGCGTGATAAACTTTGGTGGTAATTGGGATTCTCATATGCTAGTGATCAAATTTTCTTACAACAATAGTTATCATGCTAGTATTAATATGGCACCATTCGAAGCTCTCTACGGTCGAAAATGTCGTTCACCTGTCTGTTGGAATGAGATCGGTGAAGCTCTGCTTACTGGACCTGAGCTCATTCTGGAAACAACAGACAAAATCAAGAAAATCCGCGATAATCTTGTGACAGCTCGGAGCCGTCAAAAGAGTTATGCGGATATGCGACGCAAGCCCTTAGAATTTCAAGTCGGAGACCGTATCCTACTCAAGGTTTCACCTTGGAATGTAGTCGTGAGATTTGGAAAGAAAGGAAAACTTGCACCTCGATATGTGGGACCATTTAAGATTGTGGAAAGAATTAGGAAGGTTGCCTATCGACTAGAGCTACCTCCAGAGCTTGGGAATATTCATCCGACTTTTCACGTGTCCAATTTGCGAAAGTGTTTAGCTGACCCTGATCTTCACATTCCTCTCGACGAGATCCGAATCAACGAAACGATGCACTTTGTCGAGAAACCCGTGGAGATAGTGGACCGTGCTTTCAAACAGTTGAAGAACAAACAAATTCGATTGGTAAAAGTTCGCTGGGATTCCAAACGTGGCGCAGAGTTTACTTGGGAATGTGAGGACCAGATGAAGGTGAAATATCCGTATTTGTTCTCACAAGTTCCCTCTAAATAAAATTTCGGGATGAAATTTCCTGAAGTCGGGGAGACTGTGACAACTGTGTTCTATAATCGATGTACAATGTAAAACAATGATGATTATTAATAAAACAATGTGCTTTGGTGTTATTATATGTGTTTAGGTGTTTTTATGTGTGTATTTGTGTTTGGTGATTTTTCAATTCGATTCGATTCCGATTTCAAGCATTAAACCGCTTTCTGGAAGGTTATACGCACACTGATGCGTAAATATAACCAGTTTAATGCAACAAACACTCTGGAATAGTGAAATAGGCTTAACATACCTTAAATAACCTCCACATAACTTAGAAATAATTTTTGGATGGTTTGGTGTGTTGAAATCAAGTTTGTTCGATCGCATGGACTATTTGTGTCAAACTGCGAAACTATACCGATTTGTATAGAAACGAACATTCCGGAACTTGATCATAAGTTAAATATGCCCTAAATATCCTTTACATAGCTTAGAAATAGGCTTTGAGGTGTTTTGTGCGCAAAAATAAACTTTATTGATCAATAGGGACTAAAAGCGTTAAAAAGTGCACAAGTTTGCATTTTCACGCATATCTTACGTTCTGAGTATATCCGGACCTCCAAAAATTTATGTAATCATTAAAATATTTTATTTTAGTGATTGGCATGAAAAAATTTCATTCGTCGCTTAATTTGGATCGTTTTTGCGTTCGTTACGACTTCCGTCGTAATTTACCGAACAACACAACCGTACGACCAAACGAACCGAAATCCGACATATTTTTGAGAATGTTTCATGTTCCCCATGCTTTAACATCCTTATGGAGCTTAGAAATGGGTTTGAGGGGTGTTAGAAGTGCCAAAAACTCGACCATACGCCCACAGGGACCAAAACTGTCAAAATGCGAAAATGGCTGACCTGCAGGGTCCTTACAGATCGTATGGGTACTGCTTACGGTCCGTAAGCATGTCCCAGATCAGCAGAAGTTGTTTCCAGCTATTTCCAGCTTGATCCCACTTTTGCAAATGATTTTGGGCAATTCTAGGGGCTCCCTTGGTTTTGTAAATCTGTGGGCACGAGGTGTACGGCTGAGATTAAGGCTCGAGAATCGAGGAACGATCTTAGCGGCTCTACCAAATCTATAAATAGCCCCCCCCCCATCTCACCTCATCCTCACTCAAATCTGATCTAAGATGCTCTAAGTTGAGGCCTTTGCTTCATACCTGAGCTACTTGGATCAAGATTTGTTTGCGGGGACCCTTTGTAAGTATTCCTTCGTTCTTTTCTTTCGTTTTTATCGTAAAAGTCAAACTGCGTTTGACTTTCTGCATTAACCAGTTTATGGTCAATGCGAAGTTCATTTGAACTTCATAACGTGAGCGTAATCACGATGGTTATAGTCCCTAGTGACTATACCTACTGATTACCACATTATCTAGGCTCAGTGACGAGTCGTAGTTTCGGCCAAAATGCGTTTTTCTCGCGTATTTTGTAACCAAACTACTTTTAGGTATCAAAACCGTTTGTTTTGATACCAAACCTGTTTTCTAACTTAACTAAACATGTTTTAGCATGTTTAGCTCGTCACTTATTAGTTTAGTGCTTGTGTAGAGTCGTAAGTCAAGCGGACTAAACACCTGCTGAGACTTTCGAACTCGACCTGTTTGGTCAATCATTAGGATCCGACCAAGCATGTTTAGTGACCATAGTTGTATAGGAAATAACCTTCCGAGGTTATACCTTATGGTCACTTAGGTTTTATTAGTTGTATGATAGGTAGTTTATATGCCTTAGGTAAATGACCAAAATGCCCTTTTCATGCGTAATTGGTAATTAAGCATATGCAACATAAACTTTTGTCACGTAACTGATTATGCAACATATTTAAACATGTATAGACATATAATACTTGTCATAGGACTAGTTAGACGTCTCGAACGCGCATTTGCGCGCACGACGCGTTAAAGTAGCGTAAGCTACCTTAATGGGTCGCGATGGGTCGAAAGCAATTAGGTTAGGTTCCGATTTAGGATGTAGGCTTTGTTAAGCCATATCACATGAGTTCCAACACTCATTTGGTTTACAAGACCTCATTCTGTCCGATCTTCCGATTTAGGCGTCTATTGTTTAATATAGTGATTCGACTACTAGGTGCTGCTTGATTTCTCTGGTTTACTTGAGTTTGTTGAAGTTCTATTGATTGAGGATACTTTGCACTACATGTGAGTAAATAGTTCCCCTATTTTACTGTTTTCAATTGTTTTGGGGTGATTCATATGTACAAAAATGATTTCAAGGTTTAAACGATGATTTCAAAAACGATTAAAACGATTTATACTAAACTAATAACGATTTCAATAATGTGAACAAACTTGTTGGTTGTAGTTACATAACGAATAACATTCATTAATTTTGGCCGAACCGACCAGTATTAGGTTATGGTACCATAGGATCTGACAAATCCCATTATCGACTACACCCATGGTTATGTGTGGGGGTTGTGGGTAACGACTGAATCTGTGATTGTTAACTTACCATGTGGAGGTTTCTTAATGCGAGAAGCGAGAAATGAGGTAGTCGAGTCACGAAGGTTTGAATGTTATTAGCGAGACGACCATAAATAGTTTTCACAATTAAAACGAGGATGATTTAAACGAGTTAACTATTTGGAAACGATTTGAACAAGTTAAACGAATTGGATAAACGATTGGTTTTTGGTTAAGTGTTTAGATAACGGGACGGGTGTAATGTGGTGAAAGCATGGTAGATACGCCGCTGGTACTTCTTATATATAAGTGTTTTCAACACATTACATACCGTGGCGTTATTTAGTTCACTTGGGTAAACGATTTTGAAATGATGTCACACAACGATGTTTTCTAAAAGATATGAACCATGCGAGTTTTATTAACGAGTTTTTACGAGATGTCTTACAAATTGGTTTTCTAAAACAAATGTTTTTGGGTTAAGAATCATGGCTACGAGATTTTATGAACCCTAACCAACTTGATTTGAGTTGGTTAGCTATGTTGCAATACACTTTTCAAAACGAGGTTTGTATTTTGACTCTTGTAGTCTAATAAAGTACTGCAACATGTAAACGAATCCATGATTCCGATACTCTTATAAAACCTATGTACTCGCCAACATTTCTTTGCTGACTTTGTTTTTTTACATATGTTTCAGGTGTTGTTGCTTGATTGATTTCTAGGATGCATGCGTCACATAGGATCTGGACTAGGCCTTAGTGACATAATAATAATGATAGACGATATATACTTGGTTGTTGTGTGTTAAGACAATGTAAATGTTTAATATTATCAATAAAACGAAACTCTTTTTGTATCCATGGTTATGAAACGATAATTCTGTTACAACACTCCCCGACGTTTCTGCCACGATTTGTTGATTTACGTGGTCGGGGTGTGACAATCTAAATGAGGATTCTCTTTGCCACATGAATCCTGGAACTGGAGTTGCATATCTTTTAAAAAACACATCTTATTATATAGGACGAAGCTCCAATGATTTATAAACATGCATTTGAAGCACTGGATAGAACCTTAAAAGACATGTTGATGCCTGATTGTTCAAATAGCGAAGCTTTACCATTCGGAGGAAAGGTAATTGTGTTTGGTGGTGCCTTTAGACAAATTCTTCCTGTAGTTCCTAATGGCTCTAGATAAGATATCATGAACGCTTCTTTGAGTTCATCATATATATGGAATAAATGCAAGTTACTAAGGCTAACAAAGAACATGAGGCTCACTGTTGGCATGAATCATGGTGATATTGAGAAGACAAAAGAGTTTGCTAAATGGCTTCTAGATATTGGGGAGGGAAAACTTGGTGGTCGCAATGACGGGGAAGCTGTTATTGATATACCTCAAGAACTGTTGATTACTGATTCCACCAATCCTATTGGTAGTCTGATCAACTTTGTGTATCCTTCGATACTTGAAAATTTCAATGATCCAAATTATTTTCAAGAAAGAGCCATACTTGCTCCTAAGAACGACATTGTTCACGAGATAAATGATACCTTACTAGCAATGTTTCCTGGTGATCATAAAGAGTATCTAAGTTCATATTCAATCTGCCAATTTGAGAATGTAACTGACCATATTCAGCACAATGTTTACCCCCCCCCCCCGACATACTAAATGGTCTAAAGTTTTAGGTATGCCGAATCATGAGTTGGTATTAAAAGTTGGCGTTCCCGTAATGCTTTTACGTAACCTTGATCAGAAAAATGGTTTGTGCAATGGTACAAGTTTACAATTCGTTACACTTGGTGATCGAATTATTGAAGCAAAAGTTATTTCTAGTAATAATATTGGCACTAGAACTTTTAATCCAAGGATCAATCTATCGCCCTCTGACAATCGAATACCTTTCAAGCTTCAAAGAAGACAATTTCCGATATCAGTTTGTTTCGCAATGACGATAAACAAAAGCCAGGGATAGTCTCTATTAAAGGTTGGTTTGTTTCTAAGGCAGCCTGTTTTCACTCACTGTCAACTATATGTGTCACTATCAAGAGTCAAAAGTATGCATGACTTAAATATGTTAATATTAGACAGTGATGGGAAATTACTAATAAAACTACCAACATAGTCTACAAAGAGATATTCTCAAATTTATAGTTTCACTATTTTAATATTATTTTTGGAGCTTTTATTTTTCTTAATTGATTTTTTATGATATTCATCTTTGTTCTTTACTTTGAGTTTTTAGCTTACATTAAAGGTTTAGCCAATCTAATTTACAACTTATACAATAATATGAATAACATATAAACAACCACATCTTAATTTGTAAATATATATATATATATATATATATAGGGTGGGAGTTGGCTACAAAGTCTACTTTCTCTAAAAAGTGTAGGAAGTGTTCTAAGAGTGACATGTGGCATCTAGGGTTTTTGTACTAAATGGCATAAAGGTAATTCAATAATTAATTTTACTTTTGGCAGATATATCTATTAAATAATAAATGCTATTTTTGTGGAAACTATATATCTATTAACTATTCAAACTCACTAGTTATATCCTTCATGTCCACAATCGATTCATGTAGGACCGGTTTTGACTCCGAACGATTGCGAACCGACTCGTACGACGTGCGGAATCCGTGCACGAGCAAGATCGAACACACGAACAGTAATATAACTGTGATTCTATTCAAAGATCTGAAATCAATACAGGAACCGTGAATCACCTAGACACTTTCTCTCTCTAGTTTCTCTCTCTAGAACTAGAGCTCTCAAATGTAGCAAATGAGCAAAAGTGTCCAAAGTCTTCCCCAAAAGTTCTAAATGAGAACACTAAGTTCTCTATTTATAGGCCAAGGGACATAATGAGTTATCTCATTATTTACACAAATGCCACCTTGCCTTTTACTAAAATATAACACTATAAGCACTAAAC